>CM055972.1:2335000-2707500 GCA_029531755.1 Holothuria leucospilota
TTGCTAAACTCCTTTAGTCTCATTTAACACTTCAATTTTCACAACGCAACCGCAAGTGTTTTAAAATTCAGTAATGCTCAACACGCTATTTGCAGCAGCAAGTCTGTTGATATATTCTTAAAAGTGTCTATGAAACATTTAAATTGTGTGTCCTGTCCTGACACTTATTGTAATAGAATGGTCGAGCATACTATTGATTTGACCGATATTCGTGATGAAAATATCACAGCCATTTAGCTGGTTTTTTTGTACTTGAAAGACGCGATGACACAGAATAAACAAATAAATCGACCTTTAAAAAATACTCTTATAAAAGTAGGGTTTGTTTTCAAGCGCTGTCTCCATCACATGTTTACAGAATGTTGTTCCCAATATCTTCTCCTGCGGTTGTACGTTGCCAGCAGAGAATAATGGTAGTAACGATAGAAACAGTGTAAGTTTATTTTAATTCTCTAATACATCAGGAATTGGCTTCCCTGCAAATGTCTAGCTGTTCAACATTCCTCATTCATCAGACGTATTGCCTATGAACACACTGTTTAGTTATAAACAAAACTACGACATTTAATAACGTTGACGTGAAGCAGGGAGCTTGAAGACACCATTGAGTTACACAACTTCACAGACATCACTTCCGACATTTCCCTGTTCAGAATTTCTTGCAAGTTCAACTGCGCAAAGGAGAACACATGTAAGAGAACTTTATTGGTAGTCATTTACAGACCTTATGCACGTGACGTCACTGAACAAAAAGTACGCCCTCTAATACTCTAATAGGGGCAAGCGTTTACCATTGCAGCTTTCACCAAAAAATACAGATAGCTGATTTGTGCATCGGGGAATACGCGCGTAGGTCTACCACCCGCGCGTGCGAAATCTACGCCGTGCGTGCACGTGTGCTTTATTGTTTTCCTTCAAACTGACGTCGCGTTACGTCAATGCATAAGCATATTTACTCCTACTCAAAATATATAGTATACCAGAAACAGAAAAAGTCATGTCAGCTGAGAAAATGCAGTACTCTACCACTGCTATTTGTCAGGTAGAGAGTGTTACCTCAAAAGAGCAAGAGAATTTGAAAATAACCGTACAGCTAGTTTTACAGGAGAGGGACAGACAAACATTTTCTTGATTATCAGTAAAATGAGTTACTCTTAGTTTCTGCTGGAAAATTCCCGCAAAGCTATTTTGACTTGTTTTAATGAAATGACTTGAAGACCATATTGGCATGTCTAGGCCAGTTAAAACCCTGAAGGAACCTCCTACTGTCATCCCATGCTGGGGTGCTCTCCTGGAATCTGGTATAAGGGGTGTAGAATATGGGTTCATGTGACGTGGATTAGATATTTGCTTGATGCCATCTTTGGCGAACCTTTTAACTGATCATATGTCGAAGTGTTCTCCGCATGTAGGAAATGTTTCATTTTGGCTGGGTCTTAGCATGGTGCGTTCCTAAGGATCGATAAGTGGGGGTATTGGACCTTTTTCCGACAAAAGGTTTCATTGGAGTAACGTTTTTTGGCACTACATCTTCAGAAGGGTCGGAAAGGGAGCCGCCTCCGCAACCACCGCAATACTAAGTGTACGCATTTCAAGTGTCTACAGCTAACACAAAAGCGCTCCGACTTCACGATTTGAGTAAGTAGAAAGCTACCCCACAATGCACCTACTCGACTACAACCAGACGGCGAAAACCGCAGCAGACGAGTCGGTTGAGTGTGTTTTAAACTTTGTTCTCTACCTGAATTTCGGTCCCGATTGCGATCCGACAGTCTACTTCATGACCACATCGGAAATATCAAAAGGTTTGATATTCCTAATGGGTTCAGGGGAGGGGAGTGTGGGAACCGCGTCGCAGTTGAGTAAAATCGTGGTAGTGTGCAGCTGTCATCGACCCAAATCCGACCCACTTTTTTAAAGATCTGGCCAACAAAGAAGGGTTTCCGAAATCGGACGACGGTTGCAGAAAGTCAATATGCTCGTCCAGCCCATGTGTGATTGTGAACAGTAGGTAGGCTGTTATCAACCCGACAGTGTGTTGTGTGAACTTACAATCCGACTGCGACCCGACGCAACTGACCACAAATACCTACAACTCATCCCCGACCAGCAGTCAGGGTGAGTTACATCACATTCCAATGGGCTTTTATATCACAATGTCGGAGGTAGTGTCTATTTCATGGCAAACAATTATGCAATACGGTAAGTACTATTTTCCCTACATCTTGGATTTTGTCAAGACAATGGCTTCCCGAATAGTGTAGTAGAGATCACTGACACAGAACCCTTAAAGGTGATCAGTCGTCTTGAAATATTCTTTGTGACGTCAGCCTTTTCTTGACATGTTTCTGCAGTCGTCACTGTTCAAGGATACACCGTACAAGTAGCTATGATGACATCGGTATAGCTAGTAGGTATACAGCTACAAGCCGTCTCTTCTTGCTTACCGATTAGCTATACCATGCTTGTACGGTGTATCCTTGAACAGTGACGACTGCAGAAACATGTCAAGAAAAGGCTGACGTCACAAAGAATATTTCAAGACGACTGATCACCTTTAAGTTATGATAACTCTCCCAACATATATGACCATATCCCGAGAAATAGAATAGTTTCCCAATACAGTTACATCTGGCAGAGATTACATCTATGATAAAATGTATCCAAAGCAATATTCCAACCGCCAACAGTTCACCTATGTAAAAAAAATGTTCATAAAATTGCCCGACATTTCTGTAGCCCCAAACAAAAGATTTTTCCTGATTAACTTAATTAATTGCAAAAGAAAGGGGCAATTTTCCCGACGGAATGCAAAATTTTCCAGACAGAGGGCACTTTGAAAAAGCTGGGGTGTAGCACCCCCCACAACCCCGGTAGTGACGCCCCTTGGTCTATGGGGAGGGAGATGACATTCTCTCACCCTTTATTTTTTTTAGGTACAGAGGCTTAAATAAAAATGGTATTTTTTTAAAAACGCTCTAAACTGATTACTGCTCAGAAGTTCTCTTTATTTAGTGATTTTGATAACTTTTTGCCTTCGTGTAAAGTAAGTGATTCTGTCTCTGGGAAAGGTTCAGATCCTTTTCCCTTTGAGAATTTTTTTTTTTCATGTAAGTTAGTTTAGAGGCAAAAATAGAAATGTCTTTGGAAAAGTTGTGGACTGATTATATGTCAAAAAGGTCTAATCGCTTAGTGATTGATGTTATTTTTTTTATTTTTGTTTTGTTTTTGTTTTTTTTTTTGCTGTGGCATGTCCCCCCTCTAAACAATGGTTCCCGGGAATGAACCCCCCACCAAAAAAGAGTAAGCTGCAAGATGGCACTTTCTTTGTAAGCATCTCTTCCTTTTTTTTACAAGCATTTAAGCAATAGTGTAACTATAGGGCTGTTTTTTTTTAAATTTTCCATTAGTAAAGCAATAATAAGTAAGACTGAACGTGCATTTCGAGCAAATTACAGGCCTGTACACCACATAAAATCTTTTCTAAATTTCCCCCGCTTTCAGGTCCGTGAAAATATGTTAAAATGCTTATTTATGGTAAGCCAAGTAGTTTGTGTTTTAAATTAAGACATTATACGTATCTGCATGCCCTCTTAATAAGTGCTCATGTAATAGCAATGGTCTGTCAAATTTTCACATACATAACAACATAGGTTTGAAAATTTACTCGCTTCTACTCGTCATTAGCACTTTGGAGTTATTCTCTTTTGTGTTCATAATTTTTAATCAGAACGTCGTCAAGAACCCATTTTGTATGCAAACCGTTGATATTGCTAGATCGTTAAATCACCTAGAGGGAAACAAAATTGAAACAATCTTTCTCCTATAAAAGACACCACATCTGCCAAAGTTAATGATACGACCAATCTTCCCGTCCAAGAATAGATCATCAGCCTCCGTGAGGACACAACATCAAACAAACATAGACACTGGAGGAGTATTATTCGAGTAGGCGTTTGTATAGTACGCTGGATGAAAAATCCCAAGTGATCAACGCACGTTGAAGTGCGTTATACTGTGGCAGTACCAGGAATAGAATTGGCTAGTACAATATTCATATAAGACCAGTATAGGTGTAAAGAGAATCACACTCGTCGAGACCGCGTAACAGCGATTACCACTAGGCTGACTAACAACCTTTTCGATTCTTCTGGCGAGCGCGAAAGTCTTTCTCATGGCTCGAGCTTAGCGGTTTCGGTGAGTAAAGTATTTTCTTCCTTCAGAGGCTTGGTTTCATTTTTAAGAATATTTTCAATGGTGATAAAGAGATGAATGTGATAGATTATCTTTGAATTTATTCTTTCTTCTTTGTGAATCTGCTAGTTTGAGGAAATTATTCATGTCATTTTTTTCTTCTCAAATTGCAAGACAAACCTAAACAACAGTGTTACTATGTCAAATGGACTCATTTAAAATTGCAAGAATTGTACAGTGGATATCAAGAGGATCGATTTTCGTGTTTTGTTTCGCAGAAAGTAAATAAACTTTCAGCGTTATTAATTGCCATACAGGTTTAAATCTCTAGTTAATTTGCTTGATCACTTACTTTTTTGACCCCGGCGTGTACAGGTTAAACACAGGAAGACGTAATCGATTTTATTATGAAATTTTTGAGACTATTCTTCTTTGTTAAGCTACTTTTATGATAAAGTAAACAACATTTGGATTTGAACGTTATACATTTGGGGAATGAATAGGCGCCAAACATGATATACTTTTTTATCGTTAACATGATGTAGACGTTTTATTTCAATGGAAACTTGACCCTGGGTTTCAGGGTTATTACAAAACAACGTACCGATGGGCCCGGGACGTGATAGTTTGTGGCGAAATATTTGTCAGGGTGGGGGGGGGGAGACATACGAAGTTGTACTAGGGCGATAGAAATTTTTGTTCTCAATAATTTCAGAGGAGGCGTTCACATCTTACCCACCCCCCACCTTGAGGACGGAATTGATAGGATTCACCAGCCTTGTTTGCTAAATGGCATGTAGTGTGTGTCAGAATATGTAATTGATTAGATAGTATATGAAATCGTTTCAGAAAAACATTAGTTTTACTACA
Organism: Holothuria leucospilota; assembly: GCA_029531755.1. Classification (NCBI taxonomy): domain Eukaryota; kingdom Metazoa; phylum Echinodermata; class Holothuroidea; order Aspidochirotida; family Holothuriidae; genus Holothuria; species Holothuria leucospilota. The sequence goes on from CM055972.1 coordinate 2,340,065, forward strand.
AATTCTACCAGAAGACCAGTTCTTAGTTCTAGAAAGTAAAAATAAAGCTACAAATCTCTACTGGTAAAATTTACTAACTACTTTTGTGTGCCTTTTTATGGCCAATTTTGATGAGCTAGGTTTTTGTATGGTAAATTGTAATTTACTACCATGGAAATTGTCGCAAACTCCTGAACAGTGAATGAATGTACCTTCCAAACTTGTTAGAGAGGGCGTATTTTCGTGTCTCTTCACCGTCTGTGTTGTTTGTAGCTACGGTATTCTTTAGTATTCTAGTTCACACCCAAACTAAGTAAAGTTTTCATCAGAGATAAGTAGTTCCCAAAACTCATTCAGTGTTTTTTCATGAACTACACTTCTTTTACCCAGCTAATCGATATGCACCATATGTATACCATACTGAACGCTTTTTATACTGTTCTTAATTTTCCTTGTGTATGAAAAACCAACCCCATTAACCGAAATCTTGCAGAACAGAACTTTATCCATGCCACTGGATGATAAATATTGGCCATCTGAAATATTTCTTTATGAAGAACGTGAAAAGTTCAATCATGCTTTTTACTTAACTTACTCTAAGGTCTCTGCAAGGTCTAGTTCCTGCTAAAATATTAGTATGAGAATCAATATCTCCTGCCAAGAACGCTAAGAGCTTAACTGTGAAGGCTCAACATCACCTTAATTTATACACGGCCGGAAAAATCTTCAGAAGATTATCTCTTGTTCGTTATTTTTACGTTATTTTTAACTAAGGACATATTCTCAAATCTTGTTCCTTGACCGAAGACTTTGACTATCTCTAAAAGCCAATAACAAATAAAGATGGGATCTAAAGAAGTAGCTGAAGTGAGACCTCGACCTTACATAGCATTTACTCTCTATTGTTATATGGCCTTGCAGCTAGATATTTTAAAGCATTTTCATCTTTTTATTCCTCTGATCAGCTTAAATTTCCAAATTTGGACATAGTTCAATCACGGGAAAACCTTACATATTTTGAAATGGTGTAACTGTCCTTTTCCATACATCTACTCTCCACTGAAAACTGGTCGCTACAATGACTCATCCACCTTACATCGTGACAGATTAAGGAAATTTAAAAATAAATGACAACAATATGTTAAGAATAAAGCTAAGCCAGCATTGTAATTCAAAAGCCATAGGTTTCTCCCACATTTGTGATTGCTAGGCGTTGTAAAACAACTGCCCTTCAAGGACATCAAGGCCTGATTTCCTTCCATGGAAATTAAATGGTTCGTTTATGAAAGAGTGCTAGCCTAGTACCAAACCAACAGCAACGGCTTAGTTAAAATCTACGAAGTTTTTGTGTAAGCCATTGCAGTTAGGTGGGATGTTACGTACACTAGCAAAACCATCAAAATTGCGTCAACATCCAGATAAACAATTTCTCTAAACTTGGTTGTTTAGTATTCACCTCTCAGACATGCTAAATGTGTCATAGTTGTCTCAATAAACGTGTGTCAATGTTCAATAATCGTGTTGTATCAAGACTTTAAAACAAGACTTATTTGTAACTATCGGATAAAAATAGGATGGAACAGCCAATGAGACTATTTTCTTTACTGCTGTTAATGTTATATTTCATATCTGAAGTCAAAATTTAACTCTCGACTTTTCAAGAACGTCCATAAATAACCCTCAAATGACAATAAAACCTCTACTCTCGTCTTGTGTAACTTGTACCCATAATTTTAAGACATACAGCTCAATTGTGTGACATGTAACTACATATATCAAAATAATGACATAAAAATAACACGAATGGCACTTTGTTTATGCAATCAAATTGGGAAAAAATATTTCAGATTGTTCCTATTTGGGTCAAGAGTTAAATCATTGAACAAAATCCCCTTTACAATGTTAGCAATTAGTAGTCCTGGGGGTCTCGAGGCCCGACGTCGTTTCGAGGTCAACTTTGCAGCCTCGACCTTGCCTGTATGGCCTCAAAAACTTACCCGTAGCGTGATCCACACTGACCACAGACAGGCTTTTAAATTCAAAACAATAAACTCCCAAAGATCCCATGCAAAATGCAGGTCAATTATCCAAGATTCATTTCACAAATCTTTACAATGTCTCACCAAGTTTGCCATTCGGTATCGCAACAAGTTAAAAAAAAAGGCTTAGGTCACTTGCACTGTCAATCATATCACATCTGTTTATGATTATGTGGCCTCACATTCGTATTCAAGGGGCGTAGCCTCGGCTTCGCGGAGGGGGGGGGGGGGCAGTTGTCACGACTTGAACAGTGCCTCTCTGATACAATGATTCGAAAAAACTTTGCGTGACATGAACGTTTGTGACTCTAACGGTTTTAAGACTTCTAAGCGACTTTATTCGTGACAAATACGCCATATTGGTACTGTATTTATCTTTAATATCAACCTTGATTTACAGTGTGTAGACTTTTCACGAATTGACATGGAACCTAATGTTATGACAGAACTCTCTCTCTACACCAAAGTGCACATTTTCCAAACCACCGACTTTTACAAGGTCGCAGGTTTCACTGACATATACACTTATTATTACTTTATATGTCATTTTTATCGTATCATTAAAACATCTTGTATCTCGACAAATCTTGCTTTTAACAAATCTTTCCAACATGTTCTGTCTTTTTAAATCACCAAAGAAACACGGACAAACTATTCAATAGTGATAGTTTACATTTGAACGGATTCAAATGTATATTTAATCAGGGAAAATGCCCCTAGCATACTTGTGTGCATACAAAATTACTTCCTATCAAGTTCAACTATGTTTGCTTAGATAGCTGCAAGGTTTGTAGATATAGATTCCAGGAAAAACTTAAAGTGATCGATTTTGAAATGTACAACAAATTTGGAGAGAGCACTGCAGATGGCCCTCTAATCTAAGGTAGAAAGGGAATACGGTTGAATAACAGGAAAACGTTTGAAGACGATGTAAGCAATACTTAAAGCAAGTATAACGTATATTCCATCGGTCGTGAATTTATTACCACAAAACAGTCGTAACGAGTTCTTGAATGTTTCCGTGAAGCCCACAATATAAATTAGTTAAAATATTGGCTTTAATTTAATTTTTGACTCTTTAACTTTCCCTTTAAGAGAAAAACCTTCCTGCGGTAAAAGTTCCACGCCTACTGTCCCTCTTTTATCCGTTCGTTAAACACACCTTCCAATTATGGGGACCATTCCATTATGAACATTATGCTGACAAACGAGATGGAAATATTCCAAATATAAATGATGCTTTCTTCACGACACTGAATACCTTATATTCTTTGTTTTGCTAGCTTCCCTTAATAACCTTTAAAAAGGTTCAATCAATGTAACTGTATCTCTTTAAACTCGATATAGGAAAAAAGATCAAATGAGAAAAGATCATCTTCAACAGATGGTGCGGTTTCTACATAATTTTCATCTCGGTATACTCATATGATCGCATTCTTTTGGAACGTAATTGTTACTCTATTTCCCTCGAGAGATAGCGTTTCCCAATATTCTCATACGAGAGATTTCGCTTCTTCTCATCCCCTAACATAAAAACGTAAGATATATTTTTCATCCCTCGTAATTCCATCTCAGCCTGTAAACTGTACCTTCTACCAAATTTGGATATTTTGGCCTAAATGAGAAGTCATTTTCCTCGAGGGTAATGTAATCAATCAATTGACCCAATTTAAAGAGTGTTAAATTCCAAGAAATGTATCCCTGACACCATTTTTAGAAGGTTTCTGCTTGATATGACCAGGGAGGTACTGTTTGACAAATAGTAACTCCCTGATATGACAAGTATCCTAGTGTGTGTATGTACAATTGCTTGGCTAGAATTGTAATTCAGTGCCCCTTTTTTCCTTTGTATGCCTCCTGCATAATTGTTTGAAGGGAAAATTCATGTTTTGCACCAAACAGCAAACAACTACATAGGAGTAGGCAGAGGAGCCTTGAATACAGTATATCTTTTCGAAAATATAGTACAAAGCAAGGATCGAAGGCAACATTCAGTTACGGTTGGGTATGAATGCCACTGATAATTTACATGATAAATGTGAATTAGTGCTTAAGTTCTCTTATTTATAATATATCATACATCTATCAGTTGATTACAGGCCGATGAAGGCCTGTTTTGCATAATACACATAATTCGAAGAGTATACCGAGCTTGTTCAGGAAGCTGAAAGCTAGTTACCATCAAGGCCAAATGTCTTTATAAACGCAAACACCATACTGCGGTATTAACGTCATATATTGCATTGTATCATGAATCATTCTGAAAACCCATTATATTCACTGCAAACATATTAAAATATAAATGCATGTTCGATGTACGGTTAGAGTCCCATCTTTATGTATGGAGTCCCAGTCAAGGAGTAGCCAAGAGTCACATGAAGAGAGAGACAGAGACAGAGCGTGGAACGCTAAAAACGTTAGCGCACATTCCTGTGTAAGACTCAAAACTAATCCGAAATCTTTCTGTCCAGTTTGTTGAATTTTGTCACCTGTCGTTTGAATTATACCGTTAGCATTCATAAGGCGACAAATTTAGTCAATTCTTTTGAAAGGATGCAAGAGAATAGACCATACTTACATGACGTCACATGGTTATACAAACCAAACTGCCCACAGTACACGCGGCACGTGCACACTTCTGTACATCCACTATGTGTATAGTCGCGATACACAATGTCGCGTAGTACATAATGTTGCGCACCCCTTGAATTTCCTGGATTTCTCCACTGGAATTCAATTGTAAAGACAGTTCCACAAATCAACACACGAGGTATAATATTAAGTTAATAATAACGTAACATAAATGAACAAGGGATAACGCCTAGCCTAAATGTGGCTAAATTATGACCTTAATTGTCATTTTCCGCTGCGGTGCTTTTCATGTGCTTAAAAATGGGCACGGTCAACCAATCAGGCCACAAAAATCGAGATGCTCGTGGCTCAAACTGCTAATTTCTGACAACTTTGTGTAGGGAACAAATACTTTTCATCTTCTATCTACAATCCATATTTTTCTGACATTAGGCGGGGTCGTTGTGAGGTAATCAGCAGCCCTTTTTACCTTAGGTCGCAACATTACGACACTCAAAAGATTTAAAATCGCTCAACGGTAGCTGTAAAAAACGTGTCAAAATTTTCACCAAGTCGTGCTGATCACCAGAAATTCGCAAGTTAGGTTACAGAAAAGAAATGCACGAGTTGATATCCGTGCCATTTTCGATCATTTTTCCCTCTTTGTCTCCGCAATCTTCAATATTTTGCTTAAGTGCGCAACATTCCAACCTTCCATGCTACGTACTGTGACATATGTCTAAGATGGGATGGCGTTTTTCAAGAAGATGATGACTTTTAACATGAAAGGTATTACACTCATTGTCAACAAAAACCTGCCTAAAGAACATACTGCCAAGTCGTCCACACTCAAATGGTAATTTTCCTCTCTTTTTGATAGACAGATAAAATTGAGGAAAGTGCCTTTTAATAAAGCGGCAGGGCTGTAACGTGCGAGTCCGGACTCAAACCAGGGAGCTGCCATTGGCAGTTCCCTTCTCGGGCTCAATTCCGGACTCAAGACTGTTTTTCATTAGACTCAAAATCGGCCCACAATGGGAGCTTCTGCAATCGGAATTTGCCCCGGAATGGCTGCAGCTTGACTTGGACTCGGAGCCGATTCCAGCAAATTCCACAAAAATAAAAATTCAACAAAGGTTTCAAAATGAATCCAAAAATTGCATAAAAAATCATCTTCGTTTTGTGTCTAAAGTTAGAGGAGAGATAAATTGCCAATAATTGGTCATAGTACAGATGAAAGTAGCCACACGTATATGCATGGCCTTACTTGGACGGACAACATATCCTTGGGTCTCTGGACAAGGGCTAGCCGGAATCGGAATAAGCACGAAATCGGGGGAAGTGGAAACGGAACTGGCTGTGACTCGGGTTAGGTGGACTCGGTTACAGCCCTTTAAAGGGATAACTGGGAAGCATTTTACCAGTACTTATTGGACCATAAATCCAACACCAAAGTCTTCACCACTACATGCTACAGACAGTAACGGCTTTAAGGGGGACGTTCTTTCCAGTAATATCCCTCGATCCACTTCTCCTCTCTCCATTGCCCAAACATTACAATTATGCACCTTATGTTCTTTTCTCTCAATTTCTTCTACTTTCAAAATTCTTGTACCTTCACTTGCTTCAATCTGTTGACTCATTACGTCACAATTAAGACTGTTAAATGAAAATTATCGATTGTGAAGTAAACCTTTGTCTTATACTCCGGTCAGCTAGATTTACCGTACATCGGTATCAGATTACTTCTATAGCCACCAAGGTTAATGACCTTGACAAAGAACACAGGAGTCGGATAGGGATACTTTCCAGTATCCCTCCTCTGCTGAAATGTGGAAATGTATAAAATTTAGAGCATTGTTTTAACTCCACTTAATGTTAACCAAAGTAAAAATTATCGGTAATATATATTTTTATTTGTATTTATCCATTTGCCCATTGAGACTAAGCAAATCAATGCAAATAATGGCGACAAAGTACAGAAAGCACAAGATTAAGCTGCCTGTGTCATTGCCACAACGTACTTTGTGCATGTTCTAGATTTTAGAATAGTAGACGCCATAACCTAAATATGACCTTTGAAAGTAAGGTGACAAAGTAAGAAATAGCTCGTGCACGTAAATTTAATAAAGTTGACACTTTAATTTGAACCGTGGAAACTGAGTAACCGTAATGCCAATTTCTTACATGATATAATTATATTACTCCTCAAGAATATATACGACTTATCTTTATATGGGAGTTATGCCTGCGTTCTCTCCGAGATGGTTAAATGTCATTTCAAACGGACAAAGCCTTCGAATATTATTTTTTGCTGTGGAGTTTATAGCAAATATCCATGATAGGCCTATGTAAGTTTACACCGAGGAAAGACTTGTCGGTGGAATGTAGTAGTTAGCGAATAAGGATGTTGTAAAATTATACCCGAAAGCATCTAAATCTTGCTGAAATTTTTTTTTAGATTATAATTTACTACCAGAAAAAACAATTTACTAAAAATTAATGACAAAAATCTGCTTTCTTGTAGAATCTTTGTTCAGCAAAAGCGAGTTTACAGTTTTGTTGCATGTAAAATAAGCAAATACCTCAGATATAATGTCACCAAAACTGGAAGAACTAAAGTTAACCAAAAGAATTTTCCCTCATCAAAAGTGATTCATACCTCAGGAATGTTGTTTTTTTATTTTACAAAGGTTAATAGCTGGATTTCTGCATATGTTGGATAATATACCGTGTTTTGAAACAAAATATTCTTTTTGCAGAAACCTTTATCATTATTGGAAAGATCACCTTTTACACCGAGTAATTTCATTGAGCAAAACAATATCTTCGTAGTCATTTATGATTACTGATTCGATGTAAACGTGATGTCTGTTTTAATTTGTGCACCCCCTTGAAATCCCATCATAGACTTAACTAAGAGCTAGACGGATCACCAAAACCTTAAATATAAAGCCAATGCACAGCGTTATTGTCACTTTTCCCTTGCTTAAGTGTAAGTTTTATATGATCTGTTCAAGTTCTCTGTAAAGACTTAAAGGAGCTTTCACTCTGTCTCAATTTTAATTACCATCTGTATTTCCATGGTTGTCAAGGACGCTGTTGTTGCTTGACTGCACCAGGGAGCGCACTCACTATTACTACAAGCAGCGTGCCAACCCTAACGACGGTCATTCTATCCAAACTCCTATACATACGTTTTCATCAAAAGACTTTCCGTAGAGCCCACTTTGTCGAGAATGAAGTGCTAATTTGACTTCCTAGTCGTTCTAGGCGGTGATTTGGGTTAAACAATATTAAAATAATAGACAATTCTTGCAACTAATGCCTTTTTCTAAAATTAGCATCCTCTTGTATTTGTGGCTTACGCGCATAATACATGGACGTGAACTTATTGCGCCCCCTGATAAAGAGCTAAGTACTCGTCCCTTTTTTAAGGACTCAAGGTTCATATGAAAGAGCTTTGTTTACAAAAACTATGGTAACTGACCTATGAATAGGCCTGTGAACTTGGAATTAGTCATCGTACATATTGAACTATTTGTGTGTAATATTACACACATGAGAACAAATTTATTAGGGGTTAGGGTTACCCCAACCCTAACCCTAACCCTAATTTATTCCTGTTATTTTACTGAGAAGTGATGCTTAGATTAACCTGTATTCAGAATTATCAGGTACTAACATGAGGGAAAGATATTTATTTGTTGCCAAAATGAAGGAACAGTAATTAGCACTTTGGCAACTACATTTTGGCTTCATTTAGATTCAATCAGCTAGTTTGTGTTAGAATCTACGTTTAAAATATCTATGCTGGTATCGTATATAACATAAGTACAATCCCCAGTGTTCTCCTTGGCTTCGTTTATGTTCATTTTTACAAGATGAAATGAAATACTGTCGACAACATGTACCAGACGTTTAGAATTATATGCTTGGAGGAAAAGCATCGATTTCTAATTTATCCTCACGACAAATTCTGTGGTAGACACCATATTACGGGTGGGGAGACTTGATGAAGTGGAACACGTCACACTCCCCCCCCCCCCCCTCCTCCCTTCAGAACTGGTTCATCTTTACATGGGCGTGATTGAAAGACATTGAATCTAAGGAGATGACTTCATTTTAATAAGCTGCTCGATAAGAGGTCATATCCGACAGATGTTACTTGTAAAAATGTTGGGCTTAAGGGAGTACTCTACAGATTTTTCCCTGACACTAGGGTGCCGATCATTTTTATTCATTCAGTTTTATTAAACATTAATCTTGATGCAGGACTATATACAAAAAAAATTGTCATCTTCTCCTTAGCATTTCTTACGTCGATTATTTCTAAGGTTATACTGGTTTTCAGCAACCGAAGAATATGTTTTGACTTGAAATGTTTGTTTAATATAACTAAGGGCAAGACATCAAAAGAAAACGAATATTCGTGTGCACTGGTGATTCTGCGAACTTTCAAGTTTCTTTTGGAGCAACTTATTAAGACCAAACTACATTAAGCTCGTAATACAAACCTTATGCTTTCTTTCCTACGACGAATACCCTGTTCAATCTATGCTAATGAAAAAGGTCTCATGGGCTACGGTAGATACATAACGAGGGTAAAGTACTGATTTCCTTCTGATTGCATCACCTTACATCTTCCAGAAGGTTCTTGCAACAAAATGGTCTTACTTCGTTTTAAAATGATAGCTTATTAAGAACTAATCCGGGGTGAATTGGATCCAAGGCTTTCCAGGATCCGACTAATGAATATGGTTAAGGAAACAATTAACTGGCAATCACATGGCAGCGAAGGTCGTGGATTTGTAAGCTTGAAAAATCAACTGCATCTTCACATCTAAACAACTCAGTGACGACTTGTGCATATCGGTGAAATTCAAATTGTCCTCTTGCTTATACTTTACAGCACACAGTTCAGACCACAAGCATGGCCGTGCCGGCCAGAGAGCGGCCGCCCCCAAATTTCAGAAACCTGACTAGATCGGGCACATATTTTGTCTCAGTCGGGCGGAAAATTGCCTTGGAAAAATCTCCACCCTCCCTGAGAAAAAAACAGTCTCGTACGGCCATGACCACGAGACGAAGCATTAAAGTTACTCACAGTAATGTACTCAACACTATTCAACACAGTATGGAGTTGGATAATTTACCTCGTTTCAAACTAAAAGCTTTGTTTGAGAAGTGCTCTAGACGATATTACCATATTGCTTTAAATTGGAGGAGGGTGGAGTGGAGGACTGGAAGTAACCTTAGTTGAGAGAATTTTAAGGATCTGACATAAGGAAATTTGCAGTTTAGTGACCAGGCTTCATAAAATTTAACAAGAACGACTTTATTTTTAAAGATTTCCACATTGATGGACTATGCAATACCAGTTCCCAACTTTCAAAACGTGGACCTTTTGGAAAATATAACACTACTACTGCTTTTCTGAGTCAGCCATTTGTCATGTATCTAAAACTGTATACAAACACCATGTAAATAAAACCGTCCAATTCTCCATGTACAGGTGTGTGTTTTAGCCTGGGTTGCATCGTCTTGAGCATGCACATGCCGTTAAGAAGAATGCCTACTAAACTTGGGTCAAGATTACTTTCTGGGATGGTATATTCTTCCTATACTGCTGAATAAACAAATTGGAGAGTACAACGCACATACCAACATATTACAGCCTTATAAGCATAAAGATCTTAACACGACGTAATATCAGATGATTTTAAAGAACAGTATGGTGTAATTGACCGTCTTATTCATATATTCCTAGCAGCCTTTAGTCTAGTGGTATATGAAACATCCTGGAATAATACTTTTTGTGCACTTTACTGTGATTGTGTTTCTTGAAGCCAAACGCTTTAATATTATTGTTTCTGGAAGTGACTTACTTTGACCCATTCAGTTTTAAGTATAGTTTCAAAAAAGGACAATTTAGATGCGAGTCCATTTATCTTCCGAAAAGGCAAGAGTTCATCTTTCCTTCAGTCGAACGCAATATGATGACTATCCCACATGTGTCGGGTAGACATGTCAATGCATCATAGAGACTCATTAACATTCAAATTTCTGTTCCCTCACTTCCTTGCCCATTGTTCCGAGTAAACGAGTTCTGTTGAACCACTTCATCAATAGAAAATGGTTTACAAGTGTTACATGTAAAGCAAGGTGAAGGTACGATGAAGACGCCGTTCCAGGTTTTGAAGTTATATTTTTATTTTTCTTTGACTAATGCACCAGTTAAGTTAATGATCTTAATTAAAGACTTGCTTCAAAGAGAATATTTTACATCTCGAGGGAGTTTTTATTAATGACATCGCTGGATAAAAATTGGAGGAATAATCTAAAGACTTCCATTTTCTTGAGTTGAAAATTTTTTTGTAATTTTGCTGTATTATAAGCATATTAAAAGGCTCAGGAAATTGGTCTTTGAACCTAAAGAACAGGAACATGTTTTCCCTTCAATTAAACAGGTTTAAAGCAGATCGATAATTGTGCTTCAAATACTCCAGCATGCACAAAAGCTGCCAAAGGAATGTTTCATAAGTACAGTTTTGATGAAAAGATGATTATCTTAAGATTTCTTTGAATTGAAGTGGGTTACAGATCTTTAAAAATGCACGTTGAGTTTTCTTTGGACAAAATAGTTTAAATGTTCTCAGTGAATAATCTACACCCAGTGTAGTTAAATGTAATATAAGCAAGACCTACTTTCGCACGTGTTAGGTACAATAAAAGTGTAATGAACGCAAATACAATTTACCTTCCAAGGAGATCTAAAAAATGAACACGGCACAAAACATAAATCAGGGAAGTGTTCGAAGATAACACGACTAAACCCTTTAATGCCATGTAAACATATCCATTAGGCTATAAAATAAAATCCTTACTTTACGAAAACGATTGACACTAATTGATCATCTAAGTTGAAGAGTGGGTGTACAATCACCATATACTACCTAGAGTTTAGAATTATTAGCTGTCCAATGCACGTTGCCAATTTCCTACAATTAGAGATAATTCAAAGACACCCAGGATGGGTTTTTTTTTTGAGAAAGGGGTCGAGGAGGCTCGAGTTTTCAAACTTTGTAATATAATGTGCCGGGCGGGGGAGGGAGAACTTAGGAATCAAGTCAACTCCTTAATTGATGTGTTAACACAAGATAACACAAGGCACATACATTACTTACGTGTTGCTTTCTTGTCTCTGACGTTTCAGGATACTCTGCCTAGTAGAGAGAATATTTTACAAAAAGTGGTGACATGTAAGTCGTGCCTTATTTCATATTGTGTTAACCCATCATTTAAGGAATTGCCTTGATTCCTATAGGTTCAATCGCAGGCACTTTATAAATGGCGGCAGTGGTGGGATCCTTACATTAAAATGACGAAACAAATGATACAGGTGCCAAATACTTACTAGAATGTGAGGGTCAACCGTTTTTGCTTGTATGTTATTGTTCAAGTAACATTGTCTAAGGTGATGATACCTGCTAACAGGCCGTAACCAGACAAGGTTCTAAAGAGGGACGAGATAGCTTCCAGGGAGGAGAAAGATTTTTAGGGGGCGAGATATACTGTAACGCATTGCGGCAATGGTATTTTTTATTTTCTAGGGGTTGCCTTCCCTGCCCCACCCCTTACCTACGGGTTTGCCTATACTGAAAGCAGATCATAGCTAAATACCTCCCATAGAGAGTCGGGACTGATACTCTTTATGCTTAGTTACGTCCCGGATTATTCCTTTCCCTTAGGGGGGACTCCTGTCGGAAACTATTGTTTTCTAAATCATTTTAACAATTTTTAGAAAGTTTTGACTGACATCCAGGGGGTGAGGATTTAGATCTGCGAATCCCCTTCCCATCATTGCGAGAAGACTTGCATCAATTTTGTTATCTTCTGATGATTTCTGATGACTAAAATATTGACCTAGGTTGCATGATACTATAACGCTTGGTGTTCACAAACATCGAAATGCTGATAGCTCTGTCAGCTAAATTTGAAGTGTTTATTTGATGTTGTATTGATTCCTGCAAAGCTCCAGGCAGTGATATTTAGAAACACCTGTTGTTATTAAAAACCTACCCTGCTTTTAGCAAACGCGTGAAACGTTGCAATAAATTTGATCATACATCAACTTTATGTTTATACCCTTTTTCACAAACGACACTAGAGCGATAGTTAGCTGTGAGAGTTCATGTTTTTAGCTCCTTTCAAGAAAAATATATATTTGAAAAGAAATTTACTATTTTACTAAAAATGAATGGTGATGGGTGGATGACACGACTTAAAATTTAAAGTTTCTATAGGCCTTAATGAGCGAAATGTTGAAATAATTAATGCCTCATAATAACTTAGGGAGAATTTAAGCATTTGAAATACAGCACATGTCGAAATATAATGTTGTTCCCAAAGTAATTAAGAAAATATATCTGTGAAGCGCAGCGTTTCCTTCACTTTCAGATTAACACAATTAAAGTGTTTCACAAAAAGTACGATATTAAAACTCAGCTGTCGGATGTTTCTTGGAATTTTTGACTTACTGCCTCCAGAAAGGAATCCCAGAGGATTACTTGGCTTAAAATGATTGATAAGCTTTTTCCGAGGAAGTTAATTTCTCTCACTAGTAACTTTAAGAGACGAAGTTCAAGTCTTTGACAACGTGTTTTTCCATCTTGCGTGGCGTAATTTGAGATATGATACATCACACGCCAGTTAAAAGCTTTAAAATTGGGGCACAACACAATGATACATTTACGTACGATTGTATTACAGCGTGAGAATTCAACTTTGAAGGAAAAAGAATGTATAATTACTTTCCCCGGTGGAAGGCAATTTCGCGGAATCAGTTAAAACAACAGAAAGGCCCTGTCGTACGGTATTTTTGTATAGTTCACCACAGACATTTAAGGTAGGGAGAATGACTTCTGGCGATCTGATCTGAAGCCATTGATTTGGCTCTTTGTACGGCAACAAAGCAACGGCGAGTAATACAAACATCACGTTATTGCTTTTGCCCCAGTTATTGGCGGAGAAACTACAAGTTTACAAGTTAGGAGAAGAAAACAAAACATTAAAGGCACCATGACTTATCCCTGTAGTGAAAATTTTCGAAAAACGGATAAAATGAAATTTTAACTCCTGACGTTGAATGCTCACTGACCATATAGAGACACACTGCTTTTGGCCGTGCAGGGGAAGCGTACTCACAAATTTCGTTGTTTTACTGGTGAAACACTCAGCGATGCACTGTGTCAAAGTTTCCCTTAACTTTAATTTTTTATGTAGTTAACTCATTTTCTTATGAAGAGCAGTGCATAAAAAACCGTAATAAATTGTAACTAATTTACTTTGTTATTATAAGCCATGCAAAGACCAATAAAAGGTTCGGATTTTGTAAGAAATTGTATGAACTAAAAGCATAAGAGAAGTAATGTACTCTTACCCTCGTTATTATTATTATTTTACTTATAAGGCAGCTAGGACAACCATGCATTGATTTCATTAAGTTGCTGCACAGATTCAACAATATTTAATATATTAAAATACTATATGTGCTGCCACCCGGATGTTTTTGTAGTACGAAAACAACTGTGTAAAATCCGTCTCATGCAGTCTTTAGCTTTATCCCCTGATAGGCCTACTCCAAGCCATACTCTCGCACAGCATAGAAGCCCCTTCTTCTTGGGACTGGATACCAGTGTGTATCCTTGGCTGCTGCAAACGTTTTATATCATACTTTGGTCAATTCTGTTGAAAATTTGTAAGATTTTTAGCAGGATTAGTTTAAGTGAACACACTCGTGTATGTTTCCATTAAAACACACGTATTAAAAAGCTAATAGAGCGCAGTCAGCTTAACTAATCGAGCCTAACTTCAAAAAAAATTTCCCGCTGTTTCTATTTAAAATGCCTCTCTAATAGAATTTGTATTACTTGGTAGCTGATGCTGTTATATTGCGGATTCACCCCCCCCCCCCTCCTCCTACGTTCCATCCACATTAATCTTACTTTAAGCTCTTCCTTCTCTACGTCTAAATTAATACTCGATTCGGAGAAATTTTCCCTGTTTTCCCTGCACCCTATAATTACAATTTGCATAACCCTTTTTGCAAAATAAAAGCATCTTTCATTGCAATCGTGTACCGTTCTATATATATTTTTTTTGGGTATTTTACAAATGACGCCATGTTTACCCCGGTACCTCCGGAATAGGGTGGCACACATTAAAACTGTCTCCCCATACTAATAAGGATGGAAGCTTCTAATGATAAAGTGCTAGTGTAGGTAATTAAATCAATGCGTCAGAGACGATCTCGGGGGAGGGAATCCTTCTCATCATTCCTACATTAGTATTGTTTCATATTGTATTTCATTGTCACATCTTTTCCTACGTGTCTTTCCTATGAGAATGCTGTAGGTTCGTTTCCGCGACTGAGATTTTACGAGTAGCGCGTGCCGAATCTCAGAGGAAACATCACAAGAAGTTAATTTCAGGCTGTTTGTGGTGAAACCACAATGAGATACAGGGTTTGTATCTCATCTAACTTTAATCTGCTTTGATTCTGGAAAAAATACTGCCGCTGGAAATGTGTTCGATCCATGTCGACAATGATTCCAAATGCGAATCTGGGGGCTGATAATGTCCTTGTCAAGGAATCTTCAGGGCGCTGTGACACAATTATATGCAATCCTCTCTAAAAGAAGGAAAGCAATAAAAGGTCGTTCCAATTTTCGTAATTATAGGCAGGGTAGTATTTGAATATTGATGTTTGGAATGGTGCAAGTGAATATGGACAGGAATTTTAGCATACCTTGATCCGGTTTGTACCAAGTTCAAATAAAAAGATGTAGCAGCACACATTTAATGCAATTTGTAGTATGTCCTAATCTAGTTTCAAAATGCGGTAGTCCCCTTAAGTACAGGTTTTTGCTACAAGTATTGGAATACTTGCACAGTAATCAATAACACAAATATTATGTTTACGGACGCCCCGCCCGTAGAATACTTTAAAGTTAGAAAGTCTGTAGTGCAAGCGTAGAACAGACTAAGACGCTTCTTTATCAAATTAGGATGACAAGGTTTTGAAGACAAAACAGTAATAGTCGCCGTTGATTTTAATCATCTCACCACCGATAGAAGGACTATATCGGATCTTATACTGAAAGTATTAAGATTTCTCCCTAACCGAATACTTACCACTCAAATTACTGTAATCAAATTAGACTCATGAAGTTGAAAACGATACCTAAACCTTCAAAGTTTGTGAATTTGATATGATTACATGCGGATAAGTTTGTAGTTGTTCGTTATTAAATAAATTGCAATTTTTTGTCTCCTTTCCGTCAGTAACTGTCAAACTCGGGAAGTATTGATGCAGCAATGGTGTAAAGTCCATGGCTGAGTATGTTCTGTTTCTTGTGTCACTTAAATGTCAACTCCTAGTGGTTGAAAGTATATTTTACCAGCAGAGAACAACGTGCACAACAGCTAAGGCAGTTCATCCTCTGGAACTCATGGATGACTCTAAAAAGGTCTAGTCAATAAGAATACGAAACGATATCTCGTCAAATATTTGACTATGTTTGGTTCACAGTTGAATAGAGTTCGTCAAAAACTGAACCAATCAGGTTCATTAAGTTAACCCAAATGTTATTAAATTTTGTGTTCCACCTTGAAAGGAACGTTTTTAAGGATATATTCAGTGTAAATATCTACCTTTTATAATTCTTAACTCACAGATTAATTAATATTCAAAGCATTTTCACATACCGATGCATATGATAACACCGAAGTACTAACTTTGTTCATTAATCTTTACTGCTCACAATTAAATTGCAAAAGCAGAATCTGACATGGTCAAATAGATCACACGCTGCGTCTTTCTAAACATTTAAAATAGAATACGCCATAGCTCATTAAAAAGGGTCTGAAATTCTATTTCAACCTGAAAGATTTAAAGTTATCAGAAAATTTCATCTCATGTAAAATACGGGAGAGAAAATTGAACGAGCTAGGATAAAATCTTCCATGAAAATAAATTCTCTCGATTTTCATCAAAAGGCCACCCGGTTCTACCTTACGATTTAATCTCGTTTCTACTAGGCCTATTGAGAGTTTTGTTAAGATTGGAGCTACAATTCTAGGGAATGATCAGGAGATATTGTTCAAAACCTCACTTCAATCAAAGAAACAGTATATGGTATGACCAAAGCGAGACTTCCCCGAACATGGCTGATTATCTGTCGCCTTACCAATGCCTCTCAAGTTAAGGTTGTCATGGTAACAAATGACGCACGTCAGGCTGTGTCGCTATAGTAACGTCAAATACCTGAATAGTCAAAAATCAAAGACGTTTAATTTGTGATTAAAGTACAGTGAGACAGAAAAAGCTGGAAAAAATCTTGTATCAGATGCGAAAGTTTCCCTGGGAGAGGCGTTCAAGGAACAAAGCTCGTTTCCAGTATACCTGGATGGTCTAAGCTGTACCACCAGAAGCGGAAAAGTGGACAATAAATGTTGGCTGCACGTTTTACTTCGACTTTTGTAGAAATCGAACTGTTTGACCTCGGTGGGCATCAAGAGGCTGCAGATAACTCAATGTCATATATATCTAGCCTAACTAGATACTGGTAAATAAAAGACTTGCTTGGAACTGTTTCCTTATGACGCTCTTTTGAAAACCGAGTCGTGACTGTCTCTGCTTTTTATCAACTAAAACAGCTCAATTTTAGGAGATTTCTGACACAATTGAGTTCAACTGTATCTAAAAAATATAAGCATGTTAGGTGCTGAATTTAAAACGTTTAAGGCATGCAACGTCTCGATATGACGGCCATCAAGTGGGATAATGAGTGAGCCATAACTGATTACAGGGTAAATGAACTTCAGTTAGATTAATTGAGTGTTAAGTCAAAGATGTTTTGGAAATATGGGAGCCTTCGTGATTGGGTGGAGACATAGAAGCCAGTGTGACAGTTGTTGTAACTGGCATCAAATGGAAGAGAACGTAGAGGTAGCCAGAGTGTTAGGCAATTTCCTATCAAAAGTTTGTATACACAGGAAACTCACAATCATTAAACTGACGCAAAGATTTGTGAAAGAATCTATATGACTGCTGCATTTAAAGAAATGGTACTTTTAATTATGATGACTCTAACAAATCTTTATTTATAAAGTGTTTCTTGTTTTATCAACTTTGTATTATAAGATGCATTTTGTTGAACCCAGTATCCGATGAATTAGATGGAAACTATTTAATCGTGTTTCTGGGTGAAAACTCTCATGTTATCTTTGACATGTCACGTGATCATTCTCTCACCCATAAACTCTTTGCACTTATGCTTAGTTGTTTCGATGTTTTCCGTTCGTCATTTGTAACGTACAGTTTATCTCTTGAATAAAATTCGTCCATGTAAGCTCATTTTGTCATTCATCAACTTATTTGAAAGTATGTTCAGACTTTGATTCGTGATCATTTCTCTCAGAGAGAAAATGACTTCCCAACGGAGCGTGTTGGCAGTAAATCACTATAGAAATATACCGATCAGCATCACAGTCTGGAGTAACGTTGAAGACAATTTGAAGACCTATGCCCTGCGTAGTAACTACACTATCATGGGTGCATCTATAGCTAGTGTGGCGATGGCTCGTTAAATACGTTTTAGTATTTGAAATATCGTACATAGCAAATTGAATATTTCTGTTTTATTTTAGGACTAAGGGTGTTTTGTGGAAACCACTTGCTTTTTTTTTCTTAGGATTAATGTGGTCGATGATAACTCTAACGCGGGAGAGGCGAGGAGAGGGGGTTCGCTTGGAGAGCAATGACACCCAGTAATTTCTTTTCTCTACTCTTATTCCCTCCCTCAAACCCCTGCCGTTCCGTCACAGAATATTGTATGTGTGCAGGTGACGTTAGAAATGAAGTATCCTCCAACTGATTACGTTAAGCTAATGCAAAATCTTCTGAATTAATGAAAAACAACTATAACCTGTCATGTTTTCCATCAATTAATATTTAATTGCATCTATTCTTACCAAAGAGGCCTTTCATTTTCCTTAAATGTTATTTATTGAGAACGTATCAAATTCAAATTTTCTTGTGCACACTGTAAAAATAATTGGTTGACAGAACGTAAATTATTTATAACATTTATAAGACATCGTTTTCACTTGAATTAGTCAAAAGAAGACTTTATGTGACTTATTATTATTGCTTGACTACACTGAAAGTGTGATACTGTCACGCTACTGTCATGAAAATACTTTGTTGTTGTTGTTAGTGACGTGGGATGAGGAACAATTGAGCAGACGATTTCAGGTTCCACCGTCATAAACTTGGTCTACAGATATGAACTTACAGAGTAGATGATTCTAGTAATTC
Source organism: Holothuria leucospilota (assembly GCA_029531755.1). Lineage (NCBI taxonomy): Eukaryota > Metazoa > Echinodermata > Holothuroidea > Aspidochirotida > Holothuriidae > Holothuria > Holothuria leucospilota. The sequence continues at coordinate 2,359,037 of CM055972.1, forward strand.
AAGCAAAGTCGTTTTTATTTAGAGTAAGTCGGTAACGCCTGAATCATGCTATTGCTCGCGGCTGTTAGAGAGTTATGCCTCTTTCACTGCCGCCCTTCCCCCTAGCGGATTATTTCCCAGGATGTAAGTGTAGTAATGTTGCTCATTTTGAGACACTCATGACTAAAAACAACTCCCTAATCGACACTTTTGGAAATTAGCTTACAAATGATTTCACAAGAGGTACCATTTTGTGGACTAGTATAAAGAAGCGCCGGTAAGAACAACGAACTCATTAAATTAATGCCGGTTCATACTCAAAGGTACAACATCACAACGGACTTCGCGTATGTATGGACAGAGCATCCTCAGACCGATAGTGTCGCTAGCGATTTTAGTCCCACTAGAATGGCCGCCGGTCTAGTGTCGTTTGCCTGTGTTTATATTTAATCTTCAGGATTTTAGACAAACTGTAAGATAAAGGGAAAAAAAAGCCATGAAATTTTTCCTACCAATTGTTGATTTTATCGAGACAAGTATTTTTATCGCAAATATCCCAAGTTTTGTGTTTTAAAATGTCATATAACTGTGTATGCTATAAACTTTACATCAGCCGGGGCCATTTTTGATAGGCTTAACGTGTACATAATGTATAAGGACACTGCCATGACCACATCATAAACTAAACTCTTTTAACTATTAACGAACTATACATCGTCCTAAAATCCTACTACATTCATTTTATATATTTTACAGGGGGAGTGTGTTTATAGTGTATGACCGATATTCCTTCTCCGTCAAACATACAAACATTATCACAAATTTAAAGTGTGTATAAAGTCTGAAATTCAAAATATATGTTGCAAAGCTTGAAAAAAAAATGAATTCAAATGGTCCAACTCCTATCTTCATGGGATACTCCTGAGCTGAAATATAAAATGTGGAAGTTTACCTACTCAACTTAAAATGGTAGATTGCGCAATGATTTGTGATGTCATTCTTGTACTACTCAAAAATACAGTCTTTGTATCTCTTTGTTTTTCGCAAAGCCATTGCATCTTGTGCCAAAATGCGATCACTTTCTTACTGTTATAGGGTGACTTGACTTTACAAGCCCTCTCTGTATGCAAAAGAGATGAAGCTTTTCAAGGTCATATACAAACATTTTAATTTCAGAAGGAAACAAAAGCAGAAAATGTGAGTTGCACAAAAAGGACGTCACAAAATATTGCGCAATGGACTACTTTAATTTATAACTGTGTCAACATTTTATATCTCAGCAACGGAATAAGCTATGAAAATGGGAGTTGGAAGAATAACATTTACTTTTAAATTTCTAAAACGTATATTCTTGTAGTTCTAGATTTTAGGTACACTCTAACACTGCACCGTACTTGACCTATTTTGGTCCTGTAAAACACAAGCTGCAACGTCTTTTGACACTTTCATATTTGTTCACTGGCTACGTCTAAGATTTAAATAAATTCAAACACGTTATGTGTAAAAATAGATAAAGCACGTCGTATAAATTCGAGAATGTACTTTCACAATAGGCTAGGGGGTAACAAAACGTTGCAGTGGATTAATACTTGTCTTGTAATAACGAGGAAAACTGTCCGTTATTGATGACCGTTGTTACGATCTTTTGGCCACATGCTTTGAAGCCATCACCTTCTTGATGACCCCTTTCTTACTGGACATGTTACCCATGTACAAAAGTGTATGCGTTTCCTCTGAACAGGCGCACTTGGGTTTCACTATGGCGTCTTATTGCGTAGATTCCATATGTAACTTTGCACAAGTAACATCAATTTCTCAAATGAGAAACAGCACAACCTAAGCCGCACACTCTCTGTACTTTGGTATATCTATATAATATTAGCTTGTCTCTAAACATGCTATTGACAAACATCGGTAGGGCTTTACAAAGTAAATAATGTGCGCACTGCGTGCAACATCGTACGGACCATCATGCAAAACTTTCAGAAAAGCTTGGAATTTTGAAAAAATGGAGGAATCACTCCAGTCAAAATTATTTCAGTAGTGAAATTGAGTATAACAGTAAATCATTTAGTTTGTATGATGTAATCGATTTGTTGCGATTAATATTATGTGAGGGCGTTTAATCAGAACTGTCACTTTAAGTCGATTAGTAGACGGCTATTCCTGGCACTAAATCACACGGTCAACAAAATGAGTAAATTTGAAGCTTTATTTAGAAACGATTCCCATCTGTTTATGAAAAATTCTTACTACTTCATGCCGTGCTAGCACACCTACTGAAGTTTACACTGCTCTAGAGACTCGAGTACTCGGAACATAAAAACATCGCCCATTTGGTGAACACCGATCAGTCAAGGAGGCCTCATGAAATCCATCAGACATGTTTAAACAACGAGACTGTCGAATACCTTGCTCCAAAGTGTTGACAATTACCGTGATTAAAACGCACGGTCCTTCTACTCATGTAGAGACGATCAGTGTGTTGAATGTGTTTATTTATGGATTTGGTCAGATGGATTGTCCTGTTTAGTGTCTTCATCGGGAACAATAATCTCTTCACAATTGCCCAGAAGGGAAATCAGGGTTACCATCGTTACAAGTTCAAATGATGCAAACTGTGTATAGCTATGGCAAGAACTTACATAAGATGGCATGTCCGTTTACTCACTGTATAATAAGACGTTTATGCGATTCTTACTAAACCTTTTTTTTTTTGGTGTTGGCAATTAATAATAATAGGACCATAGGCGTCGGAAGCGGAAGGGGGGAGGGGGACTATGGGTTAAAGTCCCCCAGTTCAAATGTGGTGGGCGGAACTTTGCTTCCGCCTCCCTCAATCCAAGGACGAAAACTCCTTATTTGTTTCCTTTATAAGAAATGTCAAAAATTTGCGGTAATTTACCTTAATTTTTTTCGAAATGTTGCACCAAATTGCATTAAAGGCCCTTAAATATTCAAAAATTTCTAAAGGGAACACCCTTCCCCTTAGATCCCTTCTCCGGGCCGGCGATCGGAAACAACGTTCACCCTCAGTCTAAAACAGCTTTCTACACCTATGAAAAGGACGAGTAGGCCTATTCAGTGCCGTCGGAAGGTATCTTGGACAGTGGTGACGGGAGGGGGGGGGGGGTGAACCCATAAAATTAAAGAATTTCGAAATTTGTCGAGTTGATGTTAAACGTTTTAATACCAAAATCTCACCAAACTGAGAAATATTGGGAGTACAGGTCCAAACCCCTTCCCACCCCATATCTGTCCGCCGTGATAATGATGAAGACTCTTCTTCAAGATGAAAATGCAATGTGACCCCCTAAATACACCTTTCCAAAGAAATAAAATAGGAATATTGAAGCATAATTTAGAACTAAAACCATAAATAGTCTGTAACGTTAATGCTAACTGCATCTGTTTCATCATGTTCGTGTATTGACATGTGTGTACTCAGTCTGTAGTTTTAATGATATTACCAGGCAGTGCCACGTAACAGCTCTCTGGTATTACAATGTCCAACAAAAAGTCAAATATCCGATTTCAAGAGATAAGTCAATGATTGACAAAAATGTAAAACGTAGAATTAGCGTGTAAGACTGCAAATTCCTCGCGTCAGGTAAATGTCGTCTCGGATTATTACAAGTCTCTGCTTTGTTACCAATTTAAAGTAATCCATTGCAGAGTATTCTGTAAAGCCGATTCTTTCTCTTTCTCTTTTAAAAAAGGTTTTTGGAGAAAACGAAAGATAAGCTGACCCTTTCATAACCTTTAGACACTGTCACGTACTTTATTCCTGTATTTCGTAGGCTCAAGGCTGTACTCTTGGAAAGCTTACCTTCCTTCAAATTTTTTAAAAAAATCATTAATATTCTTGTCGGTTTATCTCTCGCCCTTTTATGTTTTTTTTTCTTCTATTTTTGATGTCTGATCTTCTTTGGACACAGTACTTTTCTATAATGCGTACAACGCTAGCTCATATATCACGTTTTAATGTATCACACAATATAATAATAGCAAAGTCTATTCACGATCCTATAATAAGATTTAAGTCAGTGACGGCTTCTAATGAATTATTCAGAACGGCTGGATTTCATTTGCTGGCTTCATTATTAACTATCCTCTCAAGCTGTTCACGTTACCGTGTTTCCCTTTGTCCGTGCTGCCGACACACTCTCTCAACTGTTAACGGAACACATGGTATACTGCGTGTTATCTTATCATATGCTTTCGGGAAAATTACATGGAATTATGTTGTGATTAAGATTTGGGAGCTATGATTGAATTATTATTTAACCACTACCGTAACGACCGCTGAATCACTCTGTAATAAGCCAATGTCTCCTCTCATTCCCAGTAGTGATTGGTGCATTTGACACCTGTTGATGACGTCAGTGTAGCTATAGTAACAGTAGTAGCAATTTTGCATCTTCCTGCCCGTTTGCCCGGCTGTGGCATACGATGGAAGAAGCTACATTCGAAGGGTAATATTTGTTTCAAATTCGATGTAAAAGAAGTTATGGTCTTCCCCACTCGTCACTTTTGAGCGCGACAAATGAACGAGGGGCCGGGTAGTGAGTGGGAAGATTTCGAAGGGTAACCTACCGAAATAATGAATGGTAAGGTTTCGTCGTAAAATTTTTAGAGAGGTTTTGCGTGCTAAATGTGACTAGACTGTTACTTGAAGCGTTCAGTATAAACGGCTACCTGATACCTCGCAATATACGTCTGACAACTTTGGATCGATCTCTGTGTTTCTTCATGTCTCATTGGTCGCGGGTAAGCTAACATCCAGTCACGTGATCAATGTTTGGATAACAAATCGATAAGAGATGAACCGCAACGAACTAGAGATAGTTTTGGTCAGATACTGCTGCAGCAAAAAGCTACGAGGGTTGAAACGAATTTTGCTGGGAAACTGTCTCAGTCTTGCATTACACTGTTGCAAGTATGGAAGTAAATTTTATAGATTCACTCTGTTTTGTGACTGAATACTGGAGGGTAAGTCTCCCGTTACCGAGCAGAATGATCGTTTTTCAGGACATCTCAATCCAATACTAAATACCAAAAACAATCCATTTAAATCAATGTGGGTAAATTTATATCTCAAATAGTTACTGAAGTAACGTGTAACTCTTACAGAACAATTTCCTTCTGCTTTCGTATATGGATTGATTTTTTTTCTCTTTCTTACCTCCCCCAGGTGTGACCGTCCCCCTTAGATCCATCACCATCCCAATTTGTTTTACTGCCCTCATCCTTGTCGTAGCCTACCTCCTCGTTTATTGCACCCGCCGGGCGAAGCAACAGAAAGAACGTGCTTCCGAAGTGGTGACCATCCATCGTAAGCGTTACGTTTCGAATGCTTACGACTCCGACTCCGACGCTGAAAGCGTCATGAATTGGCAGGGCAAAAGTGGTGCCACCAGGGAGCGATCTGAAACACATAGTGGATCTTCATCGCCGACTCTATCTGCCAGAGGTACGCCTCCTCAAGTCAGCCCAATGAAAATTCTTCCACGGCAAGCTACGGTCCCGCTTCTTCAACGACAGAAGCAAGACACGTTTCGGCAGCAACGGCAGCTCTCTCTTCAGCTGAACTTAGCAAACATAGAATTTTCTGTAAAGAATCTTAGTGCAGGCAAAAGATCCCAATCCTCGTCATTGGGTTCCTTGAATCCAGACTTGTATCAGGATAAGCACGTAGAGGAATCTACGGAAGATAGTTGCGGCCGTCTTTATTTTAGCTTATTCTACGACCACCCTACGGAAACTCTCAACGTCCATGTCAACAAAGCAACCGATCTGACAGCCAAAGACTTCTGCGGAACATCCGATCCATATGTGAAAATATATCTTTATCCAGATAGGAGGAAAAAGTTTCAAACCAAGGTTGTCCGGAAAACCTGCAACCCTGAGTTTGATGAACGTTTTGCATTCCAGATTCCATACAATGAAATATCAAAAAGAACTTTAAAATTTACAATATACGACTTTGATCGCTTCTCTAGACATGACCTTATAGGAGAAGTGACTTTAACGAACATGCTCCAGGATCATGATTTGGGAGTGGAAACCGAATTCATTCGTAATGTTGTGAAAGGCTCAGCTGCGGTAAGTTTACCTTCTATTTTGTTCACTCTAGTAATCGACTCCTTGAACTCAACTTGAGTTATGTTCCAATCAACATATTAAAAGTGGCTGGTCGTCATTTTTTGTAGGAGTGTGTACAGAAAATTCAACAGCTTTATACAAGGATATCATAAGAGTGCAAGGTGCCAATCTTTTAATTCTACTTTTTGAAACCCATTTTGTTGTGCTGAATGTGGTCAATATTTTAAATAGGGCTGAGGTAACTCCAGTTATTATCACTGGGGCTGTTATCTACCAAGCTGACGACGGGTCCTTTTAATACAAGTAACCGAAGACCTGAATCCAAGGCTTATACCATGTCCGATTTGTGTTCACTTATACCAAACATTAACATCTAACATGTCAACGTCACCGCCAATGAACATTATCTTAAAGAAGATGAATCAATGCTGTCTTGAATTCTTGGGTATACATCTTCTTTAAACCACAAAATTTTCCATCTTCGGCATTTTCTCAATATCATAATTTCCCTATCCAATGCAGCTTATATTTCACGCGACAAGGATACACAAGAATATGTAGCTTTATACAAAATCACTCATGTAAAAGCACAGTGGTGATATGTCTAAGAGAAAAACTTTTCAGTCCATCTGATACTAGAGAATCAAATCAAACAATGAACGAACTGGATCAAAACTAATGAAGTGTTTGATAATTTATGATGAAATCCTTTCATTGTTGATCCGGGACCACTTTTCGACGTGTCGCAAACGTTTCGCACAATCAGTACATGTGCAGTAATGTAATTACTTGATCATGCAAGGCATTGCTTCTGTCCAGCCAGTGAGATAGGAGCCACGTATGACAGACCTGGGATAAAAGGGTGGAGTCGTTTAAAAAGATCAAGTTTAGTCTTGGTGTCCTACCAGGGGACGTAGGTCCATCAGAGAGCAACCTTTTCTGGGTAACGTTTGGGATTCGTCCTCCGGCATCCAGGCAAACGAACCTTTAGAAAGCATGCACATGAAAGTGCTATTTGATGGTCGAGGAGGTGAAATGTTATGCATGTGGATCCTCTGTAATGTTCGAATTATTGGTATTTATAAAAAAAAAAAAAAAACACCATTGAAAAACAAGTTCTAACCGTTTGCTGGGTCATATCTCTCATTATTCGGAGGGAATATGACTTCACAAGTTACTAAGAAGTAAGTCATGTTAGACAAAATATATTTAAAAAAAACTGAAACTTATGTGAAACTCGGATCGAAAAGGATAAAACACATTCAGTCTTTATTTGGGCAGGTTTATCGTCTTACATCCGACTGTTCTTTTAAAGAAAATGTCAACAGTCACGCAAATGTCAAGCCTCATAACAACTGAAATCTTTCACACTTTTACGCTAAAAGTGTACGTGTTTCTTACTTGCTAAGGTATCTTCAACATCCTCTTCAATGCTAACTGCGTCTCATCTTTTACTACGGCACAAATGTTCAAGTACTTGATCTCGAAATGAAGTAAAATCCATCTCTAAGACATATTTCGGATTTGGGCCAGTTCGGTTTTCCTTTTCCTTTCCGATGATTCTTGTTCACGGGCTGATAGTAAGTTTGGGAAATTATTTCAAGTGAGTTATCTCAGTAATGGTGGCATACGTTTTCGAGTCGGAATATTGTGAGGGTTCTAATAGACTCTCGTGTACGTGTAGGTGGTAGTATGCATACAGAAGTAAAATTTTTCTACAAATTCGAGACCTTTTGGGCGCCTTGGTGATAAGAGCTGTTGAAGTAATGATTTTAATGTAGGACTCAAGATGGCCTCCATGAACTAGTTCAAAGAGATACGTTTTGAATGAGCTTGAGTGGAGGTTTCTCCAGTGTGACCCGTATTCCATAATCGTTTGCTTGTAGCATTTTTCAAGCAGAAGGAGAATTATCTTACAAGAAAACATTCATGCAGGAAGGAAAGACCGAGTTCTCTAAAACAGAGGATAAGGAGTAGGTTATGTCAACTCTGATCGTATTTTTCTTGGCTTATTAGATTAATCAATATAAGTTGGAAAAAATCTTGCGAGTGGTAAGGGTCACACTTATGCCAATCTTAGTATACAATCATATGGATTATAAAGTATCAGCATTAAATAATCAAATGGTTCATTAATAGAGAAACAGACGTCTGTGAGCCTATTTAGACTCAGTGTGCTGCGTGACATGTCATCGTGAATACCAGCGATATGACCTGACTAAACAGTTTAAAAATAATTAGTCAAAATAAGGTTAATTATACTTCTGAGGTTTCATCATGACTCATATGTAGCGCTGGTCCGATTATCGATATTCAATATCAGTACCGGCTAATATTTCCCATTTTTGTCCTGCATAGTAATTCTGTAAAACTTACCTACAATATTAATAATTAATACTGCCTAAGCGATATTTCTAATCCTATACTCTATTCCATCATTTTAGGATATTTGACTTTATGTCCCCTATGAAAATGACCGAAGACTTAGTTATTACGCCCAATGGCCTATGGTTTATAATTCAGTATACTCATTCTCAAATCAAATTCATTAGGAACTCTCCTCCTTAAAAATCTGAACTTTCTGACCAGACTTCACAAAGGGGAGGTCGGGTGTAATAAAATCCTACTTATCTGCTCATTTCTTTGTTGTAAGAAGCCACAATCACTTCTAGAATAACACTTAATCCCTGGCCAGTGAGGAACTTTTGTCCAGTTGGTTGCACAACAAATAAACTGTTGACATTTCCTCCATATTGCACAGTTAAATCTTTTATGTGTGGTAAATTCACAGGAAGTCCAAAACCAAGTAAAATTGGATTAGGTAAAAGATAAACAGTTAAAATGGTTACAAAATAGGGTCTGAATCTTTAAGGAGAGAAGTTCCTAATGTTCTGGTATCGTATCGGTATTGGCTGGTACTAAGAATGAAAGTCCCGGTTGGTTTATCGCAATATCAGCTATATGTTATGTGAGTCCAACACTACTCATATATGACTAATATTACCAATAACCGTGGTATTGAGGAATGGCATTTGTTTCAATTTGTGACCCACAATGCGTGCAGGATAAGAATTGGAGAAGTGCTACATTTCCTGAAGGAAACGTTATTGCCATTGAAGCTAGTATCTCACTGGGCTGCGACTGTTGGCGACAAATTGCGAACGGGTTTCCCGAGGGATTTTCCGGAATGTTTCGCCTGAAGAGCAACAGGGATGTCGGGATCTGACCCAAAGTGTGCGAACCTTAAGAGCCCAACGATTAATGTGTCCTCCCAGACAGTAAAAATTAACCTTACTAAGTTTATATCTATCCCCTTGTCCAATTTAAGTGACGAACAACTGTCCAATGCACCTTCTAGACAAACCTACAGTAGCTTGCACTGAGTTCAAATTGCTCAGGGCCATATCTACACACCACTTTGTGTGAGCATTAAGAACACAACTGACTGCAAAAGTCATCATTGACCAAATAGAGCGAAAAATTTTTTTGAACTAATGACAATCGAAGTGCAGTCAACAATTGTATTTAGAGATATGATCATATTCCTAAATATGTTTCGTGCGAGCCTACTGCTTTTAGGGGTTATGGCAAACATGTAGGAATAGCCCTTGTGTTTTAAATACAATTGGTGAGAACACTTTAATTGACATTCAATTCAAACAATAGTTTCACTCTGGTTGGTCAATGATGACAAATACAGTTAGCTGTGTTCTTAATTAAGTTCACACACCTTTTGTGTGATCAATATGGCCTTGAGCAGTTAAAACTCCCTGGAGTCTACTGTGGTTATGCTTTGAAGGTGTTCTAGACAGGTGTTTTTATTTAAATTGGAGAAGGGGCTAAAAGTGACCTTAGTAGGGAGAAATTCGTACTGTCTGGTGTGGGATTAGAAAGTCTTAAGACTAAAGAAAGTTAGACTAGGACATGGCTCCCTCTACAGAATCTCCCCCCCCCCCCGTGTATTGAAGTTTGAAATTGGACTATGTCTCAAACTCACAGTCATTTTCATCAGGAATAGCTGTAAACTATTAATTGATGTTACTGTGAAGATGTAGGCTATGGAGATATGACGATTCATGACGTTGCAATACTTTCTTCCTTCTAATTCGTTCCATACATAAAGAAAATGAGTGAAAATAAACTTGAGGACACAGGGAAGTTAATGTCGATGTTAGTTAATAAACGGAACCAGGACAAGCTTTTGCTAATGCAGTAGGAACTGTTTACTTAGTTATTAAGCTTATCAAGGGAAAATGATGGTTTAAATACACTTAGTTACGCAAATTTATGCCTAGTTACTCAACACAACCAGGAGAAGTTATTGCAAATATAGTAGATACTGCTGTATAAAAGTATAATAAGTGTACGCCAGCAAACACAAGACGCTTTTAAACCTGTAAAGTTGTGTTACGAAACGTTTTACGACACAACTGTTCGCGTTTTAAAACCGTTTTGTGCTAGCAGGGGTAATAATGCTATCAAGGGAGAAATAAAAGTTTAAGTATAGTCACAACCTTACCAACGAAACGAAACCGGAATCAGGTTTACATGCAGTAGGTTATCCTTATTTAGTAAACTAGATTTAAACGTAGAAAGGTAGCTCTACACCATTTGCTTAAAAATGTACTTTCCGCGTTCCTTATACTATTTCAATTATAACTATTTCTTTTGTTCATCATATCCTAAAATGCGTCCCTCGTTATTACATTTCTTGCTATTCATCATAACCAGTGATAGCTGTTCAGATGAACTTCTTTCCGAGAAAATATTTGCTGTCCGCAGCACGTATAGGCTATATCATATTCAAAGGCCAAATAAAGGGTTGCGAACCGTTATATTAAATTATTCATTTCATTCATTACGTCTGCATGGTAGAGCATGAATCATACGAGCTGGAAATTCTAGGTATTAAGTGCGTTCGGTTTCAAGCTTTGCAACGTGAAAAATATTGTAAGTTCACCAAAACAGGCAATGGAATTTGGACTTATAATAACAGTCGTGCCATAACACTGGGAGGATTCCGTGTTAATAAAATCGATGCTCTATCGATTCTGCTTCAGCTTCACTGCCAAATTAAAGCCGTTAGCAGGGCTTTTGTAAACTTCTCATCCCCTATCTAAAGCAAGTATTCAATATTCCAAGTTAGCCGCATAACCGCCTGCTCAAAGTCTGTCTGCCTCTTTCTTTCTCTGTGTGTGCCTGTAAGAGATCTTAGAACGCCCAAGGGTTAAAAGCTTCCATTCCAAACCTAGATGAAATGAGTGCTGAAAACGTTTTTTTTTTTCCTTCTTGCATTGCCTAATTAAATTGCATATATCTATTACCAGGGTCCCAGCCTGTGCGCAATCTCTAGGGGGCAGTCTATGACAGCGTTCAGTCGCGTACATATAGGATAGTCGACACCCAAGTGGACCCTTTCTCTGTCACCCGGTGCCGCCCTGAGGTTGGCGTCTGAAAGGGTGGGTATATGGGGAGGAAGTGGTTTTTACACTCTAAATTCACTATGGTCAAAATTGACCATTAATTGGTCAACTATGCACCGACCCAAATATGGTCAACTTTTTTAATGTACGTTACGTTCAAAAAATTGACCATATTTGAGTCGGTGCATAGTTGACCAATTAATGGTCAATTTTGACCATAGTGAATTTAGAGTGTATGTGAAGTCGCTAAGGTGCAAATTGGTGCTGTCATTAGCAAAGCTTAGAACTGATTATATTTTAAGAAATTTTGCTCATTATTTAGTGTCTTTTCGCTATTTTTACTTTTGGGGGCTCTCCAAAATTCAGGTGACACATTTACTCTTTGAGAAGTTTTTGTGTATGTAATAAAATGGCTATGATAAAAAATGATGTAATCTTTTGGAAAGCTTCAAGATGGTTACATGTTTCAGAATTGTCAAGTTTTAGTACCCTTTGTGTTTTTCTTTGGGCTGTAAGGGATGGGGTGCTTTCTATGGCCCCTTTCCTTTAAAATTTTTTGGCCTCCGTAGGTTGCGTAGATGCAAAATGGTGTTATCTTTGACAAAGCTTTGAAATGGTTCAGCCTAAAGTCACTTCGTAAGAGAAAAACAGGACTAAACGATACTTTACAAGCTCATTGATTTCAGCATCAGGATTGTGGAGTCTGTAGCAAGCTCATTGATTTCAGCATCAGGATTGTGGAGTTTGTAGCACTTTCAGTATTATCTTCCAAGTAGGTCATTTGTTTATTCACGGTTTTGAAATCTCAGGGAGGAACTTTTTCCCTCTTTGTTCCCCTCCCCCTCCAAAGACTACGGCCCTAATTATCTTCCCCTGCGATGCGATTGTAATTGGAAAAGATATTTTCCTTAGAATGTTTGCGTCAACAGTTATACTTTCAATAATTTTTTGAAGGACTTCCCATCAGTAGGGATAAATTGTCATTTTTCTCCAATGACAGTTTTTCAGTCCTCACGAAGTCCTCTGACTTTGCTCCTCATATCTTCTAACATCGTATAAAATTGAAATCATAAACGTGACCTTTTTCCTTAATGCAATATAAGCCAATTCTTCAAGGACTCTCAGCTGACTGACTTTTTAGTTGTGTAGGTACGCCTACTCATGCGAGTGGTGCTCCTACTCCCGCGATTGGGATTAAAATTACATAAAATGAAAATAATATTTCTTCGGGATCCATCAGGTTACAAAATGAGCAATAAATTGTTATAATAATGAAAACTCTTGTCAATGATAACAGGAAGAACATTACAGTGAGTTAGTGAATTAATTAGACGACCATTACCAAATTTTGTGTAAATTTAACCTAACCTGGGTGCGCATGTGTGGCTTACTCATTTATTAGGCAACTATATCGCCCAGTACCAGTACAATGTAAAGGACGTTCAACAAAGTCAACGATAATGGTTCACACGAGTCATCATTTTAACTAAATGAAGTTAAAATATTGTTTCACACAGCTAGTTGATGATATAAGTACGTAAAAAATTGCCTAAGGGTTTATAATTAAACAGGTAAAACGAGGATATAAAAATCATACATGTTGGAGTATAAATTGAGAAAAAACTAGCTCTTTCATATTTGAAAAGGAGTGCCCGATATACTCTCGATCTTTTTCAAGATTCTGGACAGTGTACACTAGTTGAACCAGTAGTTTCGAGTCTATAAGTCAAATAATTTTACAATCTAGAGATAATTCGGGGAAGGCGTGTAAGTGAAAGTGAAAAGATTACTAAAAGGTATGCCAGCACATAATTTATGGGAGAAATATATTCCTGCCTTTTTTCCCAAGATTTCATCCTTCAAGCAGTAGTTGCAACTGGACTCAGACGAAAGCAAAAAAAAAGAAAGAAAGAAAAAAAAAACAAATCACTCAGTAATGAGTTAGTTAGATGAGGTTTTACGGCTCAGTTTCAAACCAAATGGTTTAAGTCGGGCCGGCCACAGCCTTTTTTCCAGTTGTTGTGGCTCACTGGCTTGTTGTCCCTACTCCGTTGCTTATGCTGAGTGTTCCATTTTTAAAGTCTTTGGTTTGACCCAGCCAGGAGTCGAAACCCAGACCTTCCGGCTGCAAGTCGAATGCTCTAACCACTTGACCATGCAGTCGGTCCTCAGTAATGAGAATTTGTAACTGTACATACACTTCAAACTGTTAACATGACACCATTTTACATGAAGACGTAAACAAACATTTCTCATAGGAAAGGAACATTCACTTCTTAACCTTGGAACCATAACACTTCCCCAACAAATGGATTCATTAATTAATGAGGATTGTGTTAAGACTTGATTATTTCGAATATTTGCCGGAGGTAAAACTATTTTGCATTAAGCCACCTTGCATGAACAAAAGGTTTTCATGTTGGTTCCCCCTTTTCTGCCCCCAGAACGGCATTTCCTGCATGTGGTGACCAATAAAGTACCCTCTCTGGTGTCAAATATCCTAGGCACGCCACTGTTCAACACAACAATAATGAGTCCCACGAGGCATTATTTTAAGCACATGGAGTGAAAATTATGTGGAATCCCCCAAACATACTTAGGAAAAGCGCCTCAGTTCTTAATACAATAGGTGACTGCACTCTGATGGACATAAAGTCAGACGATAGCAGCACTCTGATTGGTCTGTCAGTTAACACTTGTACAAATCTTTGAATAGTGTACCCGGACAGCTCACACACATCCTGTGTTGATACGGCCTTGAGCAATCTAAGCTCAGTACAGTCTATCGTTGCATTGGCTGGAAGGTGCATTCATAAGGTTTTTCTTTTTAAAATTAAAAGTAGGGCTAGAAGTAAACTTAGTTGAGATAATTTTTGCTGTTTGGGTGATATTTGTGGCCCTTTGATATGGTTAGTTAGGGTTGTTTTGACTAATTTACTTTTAAAGCTTGCTGAGCAATTGTCACATTGCCAGATGAACAAATTACCAAGAGTGTATCGCTAAAAATAGACAGACATGTAAAAATCATCCGTTTGGGGGTAACACTTCATGCAATAAAGCTTCTATTCAAAATAGAAGTACCCGACATATTACAATATCTGTGGTTTTCGAAACTACAAAGTAGGTATTTTGTTACTATAAACTTGAGAGATGAAAAAGTAGTCAGCTCAAAAAAATTAATAGGATGGATGCTGCAACACTTTACCCTGAAGTGTGCTTTTGCATTCATTCTTATCAAAATGTACCGTGTACCTGCAGTATTTTGGTACAATGGCATAATTCGAGGAGAAATTTCATAATTAGAATTTGAAGTACATTGTCGTTCTAATCGGTTCCATAACAAAGCGTTACACACGACTCAAACTAAATGATAAAGGGTAGCGGTAACTGTCAGGCGGACAAGGTGGTTACCATGCATGGGACGAAAAATAAGATGTACTAAGGCAATATTTATTACTGTCTTCAAACATTTTTAAGGAACAAAAACTATTTTCCAAAATGATAAAATGGCAGAACACAAATTAATCAGAAATTGTTCCTCTTAAATGAATATTCAGTAAGTTTTGGTTTAGTACGTGGTATGATGGTCGGGGGATCAAGTAAAACTATGATCCTGTTAAAATATTAATTTAGCTTACCATTAATTGCTTTCATAGCTAGCGAAAGTAACAGAACTCGCATGCCAGAAGTTGGAATACCGTAAGTTCAACGATTTTCTCAAGGAAGATGTGCTTTATGTATTGCTGGTAGGCAATAAGCCAAATTAGTGCGCTTTAAAGTCTTGCCACTACGTCACAAAGTCGACGCCCTCTACATTTTGGGTATGTTCTCACTATATCGTCCATTAAAAGCTTCTAGGGGAAATTGTCAACAAGGACTGCACTTTTAGGGAGTTGGGATTATAGTTTGACATCACGACAACGTGATATCAGACTCTTGATAGAAGCGGGTTGACATGTGACAAAAGGAAGTCACAGATGAGACATTGCCTCATGTCTCCGGATCGCAGGGTCAAATTTTCAGAGAGCCTGAGAATACGTCTTGATTATTTGCCCGGTGACAGAAGGAACTAATATAATATGGATTATGTTTAATGGTGTGATGGTTATGTACGTTGCTAACGTTCAGCACGTTTGTTTTTCTTTTCAACAGTTGATAAAACTCATTCTCTTGAAATCCCAACAGAACAGAAGTATGCAAGTACATTGCTGTATTGACTGCGATCAAATGCTGTTTACAAAACCCAACATTCTTTTGTCCACATGGGGTACATTATAATACCAGCCCCATTGTCGATAGGTTGTAAATGTAAGAAGTTTTGAAGTTGAGGTCACTGTTTCAAGAAAGGAAAAACCTAGGAAAGTAACAGCCGACTAAATTTAAGGAGGCCAATTCGTCATGCGCCTATACCTGTTTACTACACTATTTAATGGTTGTCTTACCTCTTTTGGTGAACTTAAGCAGGCTTTTGTGGATTAAGTTAAGGGGAGCAGGTATATGAAGGACTTTATTTTAGGTAGTACTAGGAACCGTCGTCAGCGATGTTAATCGATTAATACTTACGTTAGAAGTGGTAGCTGGGATAAAAACTCCGCTTGCTGTAGAACGATAAATTAATTATGATATAATTCTGAAGTGGTGGCCTCGTCTGAGATAAATCTTAGGCTTAGTATATAACATTGTGCGTGAAGTTAACCTGTACCTACTAGGTGCATTAGAGAGAAAATTATATCTGTCTAATGTCTCTCAGTTGCACGTGCACACGGTACGGAAGCCTCACTTCACATATACATATATATATACATATATACATACATACATATATAGATATATACATATATATATATATATATATATATATATATATATATATATATATATATATATATATATATATAGTAGGTAGAGTGACGTAGCGACTTTATATGAATGAGTCAAATCAACGCTGTATTAAATAGTCGCATAGAGACCTTAGGCCATTTTGCCTCTAACAAAGCACTTGCCTTACACTGAAAGAGGATATTTATTTGTGAATGGAAAACTTAGCCTCAAGCAGGATTCGAACCAGCGACCTCCCGCATACAAGGCGGATGCTCTGACCACTGAGCCATTAAGGCCTATGTGGTAGAACGCGGTCAACTGAGCTTAAATACTGTCGAGTCAAGCTTTCCATTGTTACGTCATAGGAACGCGTCCCATGTAGTATTGAGTAGGTAGAGTGACGTAGCGACTTTATATGAATGAGTCAAATCAACGCTGTATTAAATAGTCGCATAGAGACCTTAGGCCATTTTTCCTCTAACAAAGCACTTGCCTTATACTGAAAGAGGATATTTATTTGTGAATGGAAAACTTAAATATATATATTAAATATAAACTTATATATATATATATATATATATATATAAACCAGTTAATAATTTGAAATAAAGTTGGAATAGTTTGCTTTTCAAGAAAATCATGAAGAGTGAAGTGAGTAAATGAAATCAGCCTCGTCGAAATTGACCACCTCCGATGGGACTCGATTTAAGCGAATGTGCCTTAACAAATGAGGCAGGACGAATCCCAGAGAACTGATAATCCTCCATCGAGAGGGCGCTACACAGAGCAGTGGTTTCGTCCTTTTTCGACTCTAATCGGTTTGGTAATTCCAAGAGTGAAATAAAGTAAACTTGTAAATAATCTGAAGTAAAGTAGGATTCGTTTACATTCTTAGAGCATCACGAAAAGTGGAGTGACTTGAGAGTGGACGTTTAAAGAGATGACTAAGTTGCTAAAATCTTACACAAAAAAAAACAGTTGTGTATACTTAATAAACATGAACGCTTTATATGGTTTCATGCATTATTTAACAACTTGGTTGAAATACTTACTAACAGCAAAATTTAACAGGTACCTAGGGTCATGATTGATTCCATGGTGTGAATGTTTCCTTGATACGTAAAGAACGAAATTCTTTACTATTTTTTTATTTAAAATGTAATATTCAACTGCTGAAGAAAAAAATAAACTTGCAAGCAAAAATTTTAAGCATCAGGTGTCTTGTTACTCTCTTTTTGCAACTAAAAATAAAATATTTAGCACGAAGTGAAAACAAGTTGATTGGATGGGTAATATCCAAATTTTACATGCTCTATAGCTACAGTGAAAGTTTCATTAATAAGGTCAGATTATTTACCAAGAACTCATTAACAGAAGGACATGATCGAAACAGATGATCTAAGGTTTCATCAGCAAAATAACAAAAGCGACATAAAGGCGAATACCTTTTTTTTGACAAAGAATGTGTTTGTATAAAAAAAATTCTAGGTAAAAGGCCTATATTTAAATTGAAGGTACTAATGTACCTTACAGTCCCTTACGGCAGCCAATGGTAGACTAAATTTTAAGTTTGAAAATATTATCATTAGGCTCTTCAAGAGTCTTGAAATTTTATTCCAAGTCCTTGCGATAGCAGACGTTATTCCGTGGTCAAAAGTAAAATGTATTTAAGGGATCAGTAGAATAAAAAGTTCTGTCAAAAGAAGTATACTTTAGTTTATTATCATCTGCATCAAAGAAATTGCCGACTAAAAATCATATTTCACTTTCAAGATATCAGAAAAATTAATATTACTGCACATTTTGTTATAGGAATTGTTAAGAGCATGCTGATTCAAACACATATATCTTTGTATGTACCCAAATACACACACACACACACACACATATATATATATATATGTATATATATATATATGTATACATATATATATATATACCGAAGAACGAGAAATACATATACTATATACAACATAAAGTACCGTATATATATGTATATATAAATATATATATATATATATATATATATTGCCACTGAAAGTGATTTTACTACATTTAGGAAAAATGCATAAAGTCCAGTAATCGCGAATATGCCGCTGAAGATCGACGACGAATTTTGCTTCCACTCCTGGCACTTAAAGTTCCCACTTTTAAAGAAATCATCTCCTATGGTTGCCTCGATAAACGCTTAATGATAACATAGAATGCACTTTTACTTACTCTCCCTTTGTAAACGCGAGCTTGTTTTCCAACTGGCAAGGTTTCCACCTGGTAAACATTCACACACACACACATACATGTTTTTGGCGTCAATCGGGGACACACGTTTTCAACAGTGAAAATGTGGATATCCCCACTTGGGGTGTATCCACACTTGACTAGGGAAAAAATGCTCATGTCCCCGATTTACATGCACTACACGCATACACACACTCATGCACCAACCCATGATGTGTGTACTACTGATAGGTTCACAACATGTAAAATGGGGAAAACGCCAAAAATGCTCAAACTTACTGAGGCACATCTCTGAAAGGTGCAAAATCCAATTCATGGCAAATTTTGCATTCAGGAATTGGGATATCCCCACTTGCAGGTGTATCCACACTTGCCCGGGGAAAAAAACGCTCATGTCCCCGATTTACATCTTTTACAAACGCTCTCACACACACATACACACCCATGTATATGTATGTGTATCTATATGGGTTTATATCATGAGTGTACAACTCTTGTTCTTATTTCTTTTATTTTATTTCTTTATTTTTTTAGCACAACTATATCATCTATACTCAGCACATATATATATATATATATATATATATATATATATATATATATATATATATATATATATATATATATATATATGTTTGTCATAGTTCGTTTTAGAACCAGGTTCGAGAGTCCTACCAAATACGCGATGGTGTTTTCAACTTAGACTGATATAACTTATCTGTTAATAATGAAAGTCACGTATACCAGCGAGCTTTTACGGATACTATGGGCAATATTTCTACTTGGGACCTTAACTTCTTAGACCCTTTGCATGTGATGTCGCACTTGTAGAGGAGCTGTTAGATCAAAGTTAGTTGATTCCAAATTGAGCCGTAGTTTTTCAACAATCTAGGTTCAAAGAACAAATGAGCTCATTAGTAGTTCTAGCTAACGTTGAACAAACACCCTTCATGAGTAAGGGTAATGCTCTGGAATGTGATGAAGTTATTAGCTGCCTCTTTCTTACACACACTGCTTATCTGTTATTTTCAATTTAGTAAAATTTTAGCCGGAAAACCAGATTCAACACTGAGTAAATCATCCTTAATGGGATAATGGACGTTCATTTGTTGTGCGTTCCACTAGATGTAGACATTCAGCTGTCAGGTGATCGCTAACTTCGATGCGCTGGTTTTCCCTGAAGGGACACAGAAAAACCTTCGCAAATGAAGCAAGTGTCAGTCAGATGCATCCATTTTTCTTTTACTTGAAACCAAATTGGATTAAAAATCACTCGTATTAGGGGCTACAAAACTACTATGAGGTTGTAAGGATTAAGTAAAACATTTTTGACAAATGTTTCTACTCTAAAGAATACCCTTTTATCTAGCATGGCGCCCGTTCCTTTGGGATTTTGTAAGATTACCCTGCAGTAATCAACGTCAACATCAGCTGTAAATGCTGTCAATGCTTGGTACGAGATATGGGATGGATTACATAAAAGCGTTACGAGACAATTCCGTTGTATTTTATTGCAGTTCGTATATCACTATATGGATTTCGCGTTTACGCTGAAATAACAATTACTTAGGCCTCCAGATGCGAACTTTCGCCGACTTATCAAAACGTGATTTTGTACAGAACATTTAATTATTACCAAAGTTCCATTCCTTTTGTTTGAGGGACATTATTCGGGAGAAAACCGGCGCTTCACTTTTACAACTTACAGGCACGTAATAATAATATATATATATATATATACCCTAAAGAACAACCCATCCCTACCCCCACCTTTTTCTCACCCCCCTGTTCTGGCCAAGAAACAACCACCCAGCTTACATCGGTTGCTTGTCTGTACCCAAACAAGACCGCCCCCAGGTAATATTCCCTGTCAAAGACCCCGGTGTCAAATTTGTGACCATTTCAACATAAATCCATCAGTGGAATTCCTGAACAATGTCAAACTTTTTCCGGTCAAAGCTGGTTGCAATACTGCCAATATTGTGTATGTTCTGTATTGCTCGAAATGCCCGGAGGCCATTTACGTCGGTGAGACCGCCAATCGGTTCAGAACCCGATTTAACAACCATAAACATAGCATCAGAAACAACCCCCCCCCCCCCGGCTTTCCAGTCGCTTCTCACTTCAATGCCCACAATCACTCTCCTAGGGATCTCCGTTGCATTATCGTCAAAGACAAGTTCCCAAACACAGATAGCAGAAAGCTATACGAACAACAGTTAATTTTAAAGCTTAATTCCCATACAACAGGTCTCAACAAAGACTTGGCTTTCCTATCCCACTACTCTCTCAATAAGCTAGGCCCTTCTACTCTGTAAGTTCATTTATCATTTCTGACGAAGATCTCAGGGAGATCGAAACGTAAATACACCTACGTGCTACTAATACTTGTTGGATTTCAGTGTTATCTCTTGTTGTTATTACTATATATATATATATATATATATATATATATATATATATGTGTGTGTGTGTATATATATATATATATATACGGTAGTATTGGTGTGACGGTGTACGGTAGTATTTAGTGTAGAACCTGAAGAATGGTGGGTAGCGGATACAGTCGTCGCATATGCATATGCATATGCATCGCACCCACACGTGAGACAAATCCTGACTACGCCACTGGTTGAAAGGTGGTTAAGTTATAAATATATATGGACTTCATTCTTCAGTTAATCTTGAAAGGTACTCCTCGGAGTAATTTCAACAATCAGAAAAGGGCGCTGAATAACAAAAGGTTGGGAAATACTGCTCTATAGAACTTACTAGTTACTCCATTTAATATTACACACTGCGCAAAATGTCTGTACAATAACAGAGCAAAAAATGAAAAAGAAATACATAAAAAATACAGAGAATGTGCTGTCAATTACTGTTAAAAATTGAAGGCAATTTTTGTTTATTCTCTTTTTATTTTTTTGCTTCTGTTCTATAATTCTACAGCATTTTCAGACATTCTTATGGTTTACCTGTTCTTCCTGGTAAATCTTTTTGAACTTTGTTTTCCATACAAAAAGTAGAGCTTCTATCCGTTTGGGGATATAAAGTTTGAATGCCTCTCACAAGATTAGGTTTGCACATAGTACTGAATTACTTAACTTTTTTCAAGTCCATTGAAATGTTAAAGAATCATTCACCTAAATTTCAGAAATAAAGATGGCATTGTTTTGCGATCCACCAAAGGTTCCTCTTTTGAAAGGTTGTACTTATTTTGGTGAATATCGATGGATTTTCCGTTTTGTTTTTTGCTTGATAAAGTTGATCGTTTTTAAAATTTAATTTTTATTTCTTTTTCTTTTTCAGGAGAAGGTAGATCTTGGTGAAATACTGTTTTCTTTGTGTTACTTGCCTACTGCCTGCAGACTAACACTTACGGTCATTAAAGCTAGAAACCTGAAAGCTATGGATATTACAGGGGCCTCAGGTAAGAAACACTCATATTTCTCTTTAGAAAAATTCTCAGTTTTCGTTTATTATTTTACTTTCGTTTTCCTTTGGCATAGTTGCTCTCTTGAAATTTAATGTGGTTTTGCTTTTTACTCATCAAAATTGATATCTGATGGCGTCCTAATGAAACTTCTGAACCATAAAACATGATGGTATAGTACCATTTGTACAACCAAACACTATTTCCACGACGCTATAACCTGTTCCGTGTTATGTTGCTATAAATGGAATTTCCACAGCTGCAAATGGCTGAGACAAGTGCCGCCCCCATCTACATGTGGGACGCCTTTAGTCCAATAACAATCAGGCAATATAATTTGCATAGACCTTGTTTCCATACTTCACTGGGCAGTATCACAACTCGTGAAACCGAACGCCTGCACGGACTTCAGAAAACTCGAAGCACGAAACATGTTCTTTGCACTTGTATCGTGTATTCGTTGGCGTACCCACACACGGTGAAAGGCCAACATACAAACGAAAAAAATCCAAGGCGAAACAAAATAAATCTGTCAGAAAAGTAAGTCTTTCTGTCCTACACTCTAAAAATCGTCCGGATGATCACAGTCCGCATCGGAGGGGCACCTGCACGAATCCGGATCAATAATTTAATCAGATATAGATAAAATATGATCCGTATTGAATTATTTTTATCCAGTTTTGGTTACTGCAAATGACCCGGATTTGGGTAGGTGCCCCTCCGATCCAGATTAGGGTCAAATTTTATCCGGACGTTTTTAGAGTGTAGCAATTGCTCTTCGTAATCTAGATGGTAGAGAGTCCCCTTGAACAAGCCCTCAAAGCCTCCACGGCAAGGTGTCGCTAGATAAGGACCTGGCCATGCCTCCTTGCGGGGAAGATTTTCCCTCGTCCCGCGTTGGGCAATTTTCCGACTTTCATAGCCTAAGTCGGTACGATAGAAAATGTAGTCCCCGGCTTTGACCAGGCTACCCGACGGTCACGCAGCTTTTGCTCTCAGCTAGCTCAATAGGGCAGTCTCTTCAACACAGTGTGAAATAAATCCCCCCCCCCTCCGGCAATGGGACTAACTTCGTACTTTAATCACTCAGGCGGATGCACACTTTGGTGCAATGTCTGAAACCTACTGTAGTTACTTAATTTCTGTACGTGATTTATGACTTTAAAGCCTGATGATGTATAAGCACGTAGAGTAGCATGTAAACTAACCTCACAAAGCGTCAACTCGCAATAAAGTTCATTCTGTCGAGAGGTGTCGACGATCGCGGGAAGGGGAGTCTGCGACAACTGTTTACATCTCAGACTTTTCTAGCCTAATCAAAGTCAACACTTCCTTTTTATTCAAATTAGTGCTTCAAGGTTGATGCAGTTGAAAGATGTAAAGGGCGCACAAGTGTTTCTTGCTCAGATAGAAGACTCTTTGAGATGTAAATACTTCATTACAACTTGAAATAACTATTGTTCCGTGGCACGTTCCGACTTTCGATAATGATTTTATTGCTAGTAATGTAACGATTTAATAGAGGCTAACGTACTATGCGAGGTGTTAATGCGTTTGCGTAACTTGGGTGTTGACCTTGACACCAACAATTCAGGCTCCCTTGTCGCTACGACCAAGGAAGTATCAGCTACGACCGACAGTAGATTATTAGTTGATTCTCTCGAACTACCTCTGTATAAATGGTATAATCCTTGAATGGTGTGGTATTGCAGACAAGTTAAATATGTTAGCTGCTCAAAAGTTACTAGAATTACGTTAAGCCCAAAGCTCGTTGTTACACAGTTTCAGTATTTTAGGTCATTAATATTTAAATTCGACAGGATAAATTATTGACTATCTTTGTCCGTTACGGTTAGTCAAACAGAAATTGCCGACGGGATCCGTATAATACCTGGGCGTGCAGGCGATGTGATGAAACAAAATTAGGCAATTTTTTTCAAATCAGGATTATGCATAGAACGTCGGAGGTAATTGACGGACACATATCAACTAAAAGAATCACTTATTACAAAATTTAAGGGGCAAACTAAGTCATACTTATATTAAGCACTATAAAGCAGTAAAAACATCCTGATCCATAGAAAATAGTATATAAATGTAACTTACTGGTATCAAGTCTTAGAAAAAATGAATTTGTGTGACAAAATGTGGTTAGTTTAATACATTTTATGAATATTCTTTTCCAGTGTTGATTGCAAAATATGTCCAAAAAGCCCCACTTGTGATAGACATATTCTTCCGTGTTAGCGTCTTAGTATTAGAAATAGATAACTATGTTTTTAAAGTTAAATGGATTTCATCAACAAGGTATTAGGTTTCCATAAATATTGAATATATGTAACCAAACAAACCATTATGTTTATTGAAAACACGTTTAAAATTTGAGCAGTGTGTACTGGTCATTAATTAGTTCCCAACATCATAAATGTCAGTTCCGTTGCCAGAGGTGTATAAGAGGAGCATATAGCTTAAAATCTCTACCCGAGCATAGACATTACATGGCTACATATTCCAGGTGGTTAGTCCAAACCCCGAGTATGTAATCTATTTTGTGATAACACACATACCCATATGGCATCAAAAAAGATGAGCTAAGAAATTTGTCATCCAAGTTAGACATTGGACCTACCTGAATAAATATGGACCATAGAAATTAAAGTAAGGGAGAATGACGTCTGCCGATCTGCATGGACTGAAGCCATTGATTTGGCTAGGTTGTACGGCAACAGAGCACCGGCGCGTAATACAAATATAACGTCATTACTTTTGCCCCAGGTATTGGCAAAGAAACTACAAGTTTTCAAGTTAGGAGTATAAAACAACATAGTTAAGGCACCATGACTTATTTCTGTTGTGAAAATTACTCCTAATTTTTCGAAAAACGGATAAAATAAGCCATAACTTCTGCAGCAGAATGCAGACTGTACCCACGGAGACACACCACTCAACCAAGTCTTTTGACGTACAATGAAAGCGCCCTCATAATTTTCGTGGCTTCATCGGTTAAACATGCAGGGATACGTTGTGTCAAAGTTCTCCCTTACTTTTATTTCCTTTGTATGGACAGGCTTTTGTAAGGAGCCAATACATATGCAATCACTCTTCAAAGTAAATAGGCTTTTGCTGCTTTTACCCTGTTTGAGTATTGCGGGATTCAGTAAGGTTTGCCCAGTTAACTTGACTTTTTTACTTTACATTAACTTTTTCTTTTTAATCTGGAAAGAATTTGCCGCTTTCCACAACTATTTACCTGTTGCTCCCCTTTGTAAAATGGCTACATCCTCTTTTCTGTCAAGGCTCATTGACAGTGTTGCAGTGATGGGCCATGCCCTCCAAAATGACAAGCACTTGTAATGTCAAAGGGTTTGACTAAAATGGATAAGATATAGATAAGATGTCCTTTGGTTTATTTTAAAGGCCAATTCGAAGGCCAATTCAAGGGAAATAAAAGGAGTGAGTGATAATTGTCCAAGAAGTGAGCTTAAAATGGTAGTCATGTAAAGTCGTTAGTATTCACTATAAGGGTGTCAATTTCGCTTACCAAATCGGTATCAGACTTGCGTTTATACCTTTTGGTCTATACAAAACTTTGAATATGTGTTTTTAAACCTTTAACTTGACTGGAGGAAGATATGTTTGGTTTTGAAGTTTGAGGTTAGAATCAAACCTGTAATTCTATTTACAAGATATAGTATTTATAAAAGAGTTACCCAGGACGCTGCCGGTGAATAAGATTTGTCATTTGTAAAGTTTCATTCTCACTACTGGGAAGAAATGAGGCCATGAAAGAAGCATCTCCAAGTCTCCTAGCGCTCTCCAGCTAACAAATATAAGTGATAGAACTAAAATTCAACACTAAAGTTAGAATACAAAGTGACTGTCCCATTTAATCTTTGGAACATGAGAACAGGGCTTTGTAGACCAATTTGAAGTAGTATCAACTGAAGCCACCAACCTTATTAAAAGTGTGTGTTCCACATTTCTGAGAACCTACTTGTTCTATCTGGTCCTTAATTCCGTATGTAAAGTTCCGAAGTGCAGCCCTAAGTCTTAACCAAAATCATAGCGGACTCCAGGGCAAGCCAAGTCCACTCGCGAATATTAAAAGAGAAAAGTATTGGGGAAGGAGACGGAGGAACTGTAACTATCACGGAATTTAAGACTTAATTGCACACAAACGGTATTGACTAAGGCAATAATACTGTAGGAAAATATTGCAAAGGGAATTAAGGATCAGATAAAACGACAAGTAGGTTCTCGGGAATGTGGGGCACATGCTTTGGATAAGGCTGATTGCTTCAGTTGATACTACTTCAACTTGGTCAACAAAAGTCCTATTTCTTGCTCCAAAGACTGTTTGGAATGGGACACATTGTATTTTAATTGTTGAATGTTTACTTCTATCACTTACATTAATTAGCTGCAGAGTACTAAAAGTTTTTTTTTTTTCTTTCTGAGAAGCATTGCACCTTTTATCGCTTTTCCTCATTTAAGAAAATCACTTTGGAGGTTTCTCTGGTAACACATAAAATGACAAGGTAGCGTGTATAGACTTTTAGCAGTAGTCCCTAATTAGTTTGGCCCCGCGTCGTTCATGTCTCTGACACAAACAAATAACTTGGTCTAAGGAGAAAGTCTATTGTTTTATCTCTTACGTGTTCCTAGTGTACAACGTTGTATAAAAGGGAGGCAATTGAGCCGAAAAAAGGAAAGAAAATTTTCTGAACAATTAAAGTTATCGATTTTGTCATAGTAAATTCATTACAATAATACGGATGACAATAATGTAATGCATGAGCGTTGTGAAAGATTTCCACCCGAACCCTTGTTTTGGATACCATTTTAAGGTAATCTCAATAGACCTTATGCATATGACGTCAAAGAGCAAAAAGTGTTCCCTCGTGTAGAGGTTAGTGCGTATGATTTTAGGTTACTCCCACAAATGCAGACAACTTATTTGTGAAGCAATCATAGGCGCGCAAGTGTTCAACACGTGCTTGCGAAGTCTTCGTCGTGCGAGCAGTTTGCTTCTTTGTTTGCCTCCAAAATGTCGTCGCGTGACGTCAGTGCATAAGGTCTGTACTCGATTAAGCCACGAAAGGCCCTCACGATACCTCAGTTGAGCAAGGATAAAAAGGAGACAATGCTTGTCTTCACGAACACCTATATGATGTGTCTAAGGTTTCAAAGGGTAATAAATGTATCACCTTTACTATCCTTAAGTTTTTTTTTGGCCCCAAAAGGATCTTCCCTGACTTTCCGAAAGAAACACACACGTCTACATTTTTTGTTTATTTGGACGGTATGTTGCCCTAAGCATCTGAGATGTTTAAGGAAATTTCTGTCCCTCATCCTTTCTCTACTTAGGTTTCCTCAACCTCCTTTTGTCAGTTTGTGTGGCATTTTGAATACCCGAAAGCGTTAAGGGACCTGCAAGGGACGTTCTTTATTTTAAACGAAAATGTATAATCTGCAGAAACAATTAGATGACGCATCACGCCTTGCTGCTATATTTTGTTTATTTGATTTTTTTCGGTGAAGGGCAAAAATGGGGCAAGATTAATGTTTTAAATCTAACCTTGCGTCAAGTGGCTTGCCAGATATAAAATGTTAAGAACAAATGTGTACCTTGTTACCTTTGCAAATTCACTTCAGATGAGAAAGCTAAACTGCTTTTGTTAACTATAATAACAAGACGGAGACTTGTACTACAGATCTGCTTGTTGGTCCACCTGCTTTTATTACCGTTTCCAATCCTTTTTAGTTGAGTAATGTATTTTGACGGATCTTATATTCGTGTATTACAAACCTGCAGTGCCTACTAAGTCTTAAAGATTGTGTTATCGGCACAAACATTTAACGGCATCGTTTATCTTTGACAAGAAGGTTTTTTACTTTCAAATTATCATTTATCTCCTGCTTCTATTAATACCAGACGTCTTTGTTTTCTTGTCTTTTCTTTTTTCTTTTCTTTTTTGTAATATCCACACAAGCCACAACAACTTGCAGGAATGATCACACTCTATTAAAAGATTGAGAGAGAGAATATTTAATCCTTTAGAATTTAAAATAAATTATAGCCTAAAGAAAACTTTTCAATAAAAAGTACAGTCTCGGATGGTTTTGGTTTTCTCCCTAGGGTAAGCTGGGTGTGAGTTCTTATCGTGGCTATTACTATCTACTTAAAATTAATATGAACAATTGTTGAGGACTCCCTTCTGGAAACGTGAAAGTACATTGAGGGGAAACTCATTTTCATATTGTTCAAACTCTAACTTATTGAAATGAAATGGATTCATCCAGACAGGATATGCACAAGGCTTAAACCCCCAAATAAGATGGTTTACCAATTTCCAAGCTCGCCGTTCCATGATTGTCAGGATTCTTCTAAGATCAATAGCCCGACCGGTATTACTCTTCGAGTACACTGAGGCAGGTTGCTCATTTTGTCAGATCTTATCATGAAATGTTAACGATACCCATTGGAAACGCAATTTGTGATGTAGGTGAGGTTAAGTGCAAAGCCTTTGAAGTATTGAGTTTAACAATTTTCTGGAAAGTGTGTTGGTTCTCTGGGAATATCATAGGCTGGGTTTGCTGAGCCACATCAAGCAATTTAAGAAGCTGTCAACTATAACAAAATTCATCTAGGTCGGATGTATCTAAAGCACTCGGTTCGAATCCAAGATATGGGACAATTGAACACAAACTTAATTGATAACCTACAAGTAGATCATTCGCTTTCAAGTATGATATGTTTTAATGAAGGTATCTCCAGATATTTTGAAGGGATCATGCAGTCAGCTCAATTTGAATAAGTGAGTCCCATTTTATTTCATGTATGGTCACGCGTGTATCCGACCGTTACACAAGTCAGCTTTCTGAATTTGTTGGTGTAAGTTGCAATGATACATGTTTGCCTATTCGGGGCGCACTTTCTAATCTTTGACGTTATATGCATAAAGTCTATAAGTAAATCCTACTATTCATGTATGGCTCTTTAAAAACATGTGACAATAATTTTATTATTAAATTAATAAGTTCTTTCAGCTCGTTGCTTTTGTAACCATAAAAGCCGCCTTCCCATTTTTCATCAGCATTACCAGACTCAATTTAATATGAGATGCACATAAGAAGACTCTCAAATCTCCAATCCGTTGATGATAATGTGTACTGAAATTACAGTAACTTAAAGCATTAACGCACTTTGATTTTATTTGTTTTCTTACGATATTCAAGAGGGTTGAAGACGTAACATCGGTAGTTGTCGGTTTATGAGTCACATGCCTCTCATTTTAATATGATAAACTAACCGATAAAATAACGGAAAAAGATACAGTTTGTATTAAGACTAAAAATGAAACAAAAAGAAACATTTTTGACTCTACATATTTTGATCGAGAGTGTATGTGATATTAAACAAGGGTGGATAGGCCTATGGTAGGAACACTGTAACCGTTAAAGGATTTTGGAAGAACTACCAGTGTCCTGGTTGTCCATGTTTATGAATCTGTATACCAATATTGTTGCAGGGTTTCTCTTTACGTTTCTTGAATTGATATATGTTCATTCCGCTTTGCAAGCATGTTACGAGTACATCAATGCGTCTATTAAATTCTTTAGAAGAGCATCTTCCTATTGAAGTGTCTACACAGTTTTTATAGAAATCACTAGACGTACTGCAGGAATTTTGTAAACATTTCTACAAGGATGATTTTCAACTCAGGGCTTCCTTAGGATGTTCATTGAATATCTGAAGGATTTCTCCATAATTTCTAACAATTCACTATAAATTGGCCAGAGGATCTAAAATCTTTCAGTAAAACCTCAATTTTGCTATAAAACTTGTATAGAACATATTACATTCTGTACATAAAAATATATGCAAAAGCTTAGATTTTATGTAAGTTGAAGAAATACCTTAGCCAATTAATGAAAATTTGTGAAACATTCTTTACCAAAGTTGTACAAAGTCACAGTTAGTTCTGTAAAATTTCTTCCAGATATTTTATAACACTCCTATAAAAACTTTAAAGAAATTTGTAGCAATCCTAAGGTTCTACAGAACGCTACCAAATTATTGTGAGGGAATACCTTCTAACATTGCATTGTTGCTGCGTCTCCACGAAACCCGCCAATTGATGTTTTGTTCAAGAAACGATTCACTGACAGCAATATAGACATAAATATTTCTAACTAGTCCATAAAAGCTCCGACCACGCATCCTTTCCCCTAGAGCCGAATTCTTCATGTAGGACAATGAAAAACCCCGCTTGCTTGCTCTGCCATTACAAGAACCCATTTTGGCAACGCATCTGAATTTTTCTCTCTCTTCTTTCAATTACTGTACATTAGACGAAGTCGACCTAAAGACAGGGATCTGTGATAGTTTTGCAGACCTTTGAAATATAAAAACCAATCACGCGGGCGTTTTGTCAAAACACTTTCATAAAAGCTTTAATGTAAACTATTTGCACGTTGAACACTTCTTCCAGGTAATTTCCTGTGATGGGAGATTACACATTTGCAAAAGTCCAGGGAGACAGAAAGAGAATAACTAGCAAGGAATAACAAACACTACCGTGAGAAGAAACATGACTTTCTATCAAGTATTGCCAGATGCATAAAGACCGTAAATAGCGACTGACTTGCTTTATTTGAAATTCAAATTTCGAAACTTGAAATTCGTCGACAAACCTAGTGATGTTATAAATATTTAAAGAAAGAGAAAGAAACTTCTGTCAAGACAGTTTTCGAGTTTTCTTTTTTTTTTGTTCCATTTGAGCTTTTTGTAAGTAGAAGTTAAGCTCAGTTAGAGATAATTTGAAAGTTTAAACCACAACAAAAATAAAAAGAAGTCATATAAAAATAAAAGAAAAAAATAAAAGAAGTCATTGACGAAAAAACTTAGCCGAAAAACATTCCCAAAAGCTCTTGAATAGGATTTTTGGTTCTTAGTTCTGGGTGTACTAAATAAACCAGTTTGGTAATTCAGTACTTCCGGTGGGGTAACAAGGTCAGATGTATTATCACAACAGTTTGTCAAGGTAAGTGATTGACTTGACCTTTTACCTATCCCTGATGCGTTGCTTGAAAAGCATTTTCCCAACTTGTCTATTAATGACAAACGGATGTGGTGTTTTCATGTCAGACTGTAAGAGTCGATTTGGTCTCTACAAGTGCGTCTGCATACTAACTTTCCTGTATGGTCTTGTTATTCTGTGTATATTAGTGGTAGAAAAATAGAATGACAGAGTTTTACTATGACGTACGGTATCCTGGGATGATGTTGACTAAATTACTTATGGTGCCTCCTGATCTAAAAAGCTATCCGTAAAGTGGGCAAATTTCTTAAGTCGTTCTTTGAAAATTTAAAAATGGTGAAATGGTCAGGTTCTATTAAGTTAACTTAGGAATACGGCTGTATAATTGACAGCGTTTTTGAAAGTTATCTTTCCTTTTTGTTGCTATTTGAAGTGTTATTGTTGTTCTAATTCTTTGGTCAAGATACACTTCTAAAGATATGCAAAGTTTTTGTGTGTTTATTGTATTAGTTTTCTTGTGTCATTTCTATTGATTGTGTTGTTGCTGTTGAAATCAAGATCAATTTCAAAGGTCTACGTTGATGTCATATACGTCAGCACCAAGATGACATACATACGCCGTATGCTTAGAGTGCGAATGACGACGAGTGGTGTTTCCAGCACAGTGTAACACATATAAGTAGCCTATGCTTATGGCAAATCTTGTGTCCTTCTTTTGTCGTCAAGTATGTTATGAGATTTACAATATATATATATATATATATATATATATATATATATATATATATATAGGACCTTTCTTATTTTAGGGCGGAGGCTATTTAGGTAGACATGTCATGTCTCCTAATTGTTTTGGGGACTATTTCTAGACATTTTTTATCGTCGGAAATAGTTTTATAATGTTGTTTGGACTCTAAAAATCAAATTTGGATAGTTTTAGGGTTAGGGGTTAGAAAATTAGGTTAGAGAAAGTAGTGTGTAAGTTAATGGAAATGTCTCCCAAATATGCACTTTGGAGTTTTATATATATATATATATATATATATATATATATATATATATATATATATATATACATAATAGAAGTGACTAGCAGTCTAAGTCGTTGAAAATTGCAATACAATTCATTTTTTGAATCTGTTTTCTTGTTTGTCAAATATGAGATTGATCTCTTCTTTGTTCCTGTTTATATATATATATATATATATATATATATATATATATATATATATATATGTGTGTGTGTGTGTGTGTATATATGTGATATAAGAAGTGTCCAAATGACAGGACTTAGCGAAGTGCTCAATTTTACGAACAAAGGAGCTAGTACACATTAATTACGGGCAGTTATGTCGTAAATGAAAAAACCTCTACTCAGAGTTTCACGCTACTGCGTTCATTAGGAGGTCCAGAAGAATATATATATATATATATATATATATATATATATATATATATATATATATATAATATATATTATATGGTCGATGTTAGGACGGAAGAATTGCAAGTGTTTCACTGTTGCACTGAGTACAAACCATAAAAAACATTTATTATACGAATTGCCGTCGTGGTTGGTGTAGGTTGTGCAAGACCTCGTTTTACGACAAAATTGATACCTTCTGATGGTGCCTCATAGGCAAATCCTCTCTAACGATATTGTTGAGTCTTCAGTACTTACGATCGTCGACTATTTGTCATCAGAGGAGTGCAAAACTTAACATCATAATCAAATCAAACTGGTCACAGGATATTCTTGGGTAACACTGCCCTCGCTTTTTAAGGATGATATTCGTCTGACTTGATTTATAGGTAAAGAAAAAGTCTCTTACCTCTGTATATCCAGAGGCAAAACCAAAGAGGAAGGGTAGAAAGGATACTCAAATGAAAAACTTTAACTCACCAAATGCTGAATTTTTACTAAAGCCGGTGCGCAGAATTTGCAATGCGAATTAATCACTCAAAATGTACAAAATATATCTTCAGTGGAAAATTTGCTATTTTTAAAAGTTACATAATTCATTTATTTGTGGTTTTGTAAGTCTGTGTACCCTTGAAGCAATTTAGGGCTTATAGGATATCTAAGATTTGTCATCAACGAGAATTTCGTTTTATCTATAACAACGTTATTTCTTATAAATGGTATTTTAAAGATCTCGTTTTCAACAAATTGCTATCGGAATATTCTTCGAAGTAATAAATATTCGAGGCATTTCAAAAATACATTAGATTTGAAGCTTTTCTTGAAATTGTTGATTTGCTCAGCGACTGCAGGTGAAGAATCCATTTGAAGCTGTTGAAAGCTGCACACGCTTTTGTGGTGGTGAAGCGTACTTAAATAACTGTCACACTATGAAACTAAAAAGTTAACACTATGGTCAAATTGACAATTGATATTTTCAACTATGTACCGACCCAAATCTCGTCAAATTGTTGACCTAAATACGGTCAAAAGTGACCACTTAATGGTCAGATTTGACGATTAAGTGGTCATGTTTGACCATATTTAGGTCAACAAATTGACCATATTTGGGTCGGTGCATTGTTGAACACAGTGTTGTTTTTTGAGTGCAAGTCAAGACCAGATAGAGATTTGGATAGAGTAGGTCCATTGTGATGTATGGACGTACTTCACTGGCCTTACATGAGTACGGAGTACACACAGTTCGTGTTGTGCGCTCAATACGTTTTACGT
Source organism: Holothuria leucospilota (assembly GCA_029531755.1). Taxonomy (NCBI): domain Eukaryota; kingdom Metazoa; phylum Echinodermata; class Holothuroidea; order Aspidochirotida; family Holothuriidae; genus Holothuria; species Holothuria leucospilota. Next base: position 2,392,775 of record CM055972.1, read on the forward strand.
CCAATATGGTGGTTCAAATAAACCGGGAACATTATATGGCGACACGGCGTGAAGAAACGTAATCAACTATCTCGTATGAGCTTTATGCAACATGTTTTTGATTGCCTTGTCACTAGACTGTCACAGCTCATCGGGTAATTTTGAGCGTGTCTTAGAACATGTAAAACTACATCAAAGGAGAAGCACACCACGCGCTTACGCAGTGGAAATTCACACCTGCGCAAAATTTGCCTGAACTTCGGACTGGCCTCATCTTGATTTGTGAAGAGCCACAGCTTGACGAGTGATAACTCCCATACTAAATGTTTCGATGCTGTGCTGCTTTGTCTTTGGACCTCTGTGGGTGCTGAGTGATGACAGGTTCCTTCCGGGAACACTGAGAGACGTCATTGACAAAATTTATTTACACACATGTTGACAAATACCTTACGTCCCAGAATATTCTGTGTCTCTTGGTAGTACAAATCTACTACAATTCAGGAAGGGAATGAAAGAGGAAATTCAGGGGAAATGGAAAAGTTTTACATATTAAAAGGCATTCTTCAAGTCCACCAATATGTAAAAGTTGAGAAAGATAATCGTAACGCTTCACTTTCTTAATTAGTAATTCATTGATTGAACAGAGCGTGCCAAGAATAGGATAGTATTTAGATCAGAAATTGTTGTTTTCCTTTGGAAATGAGTGATGGGACTAACTTAAAATATCGATTTTCTGTAAATCCATGCTTTCTGTTTTATCGACCGTAGCAGGTCGCGTCTAGACAACCTCTCGCAGATAAGATCAAAGCAAACATTGTCTTGACTTTTTGCTGTATTTGGTTTTTACGTTCCGTTGTCGAGTGGAAGACAAAAATACCATCTTTCCTAGTGACGTTGCAAATACAACAGTTTATGATGGGTTGAGATCCCCACAATCTTTATCAGCTTAGCAGCAATATTGTATGCAAAACACAACTACTGAAGTAGAACGATTATGGAACATTAGTGAAGGGAAAAAAGATAAGTCTGGTGAATTCATTAAAGCGAAGTTTTTTTCTGCCAAAAGATGTATTTTAAGGACATAAATCTGTAGTGCCCACATATGTTTGCGTGATACTTTTGAAATTGAAGCTTTTTATGACGGAAACCTCTCACGTTAGTATATTAAAAAATGCTTCTTTTTATTGGTATTACCCACTTGTGACAGGCTTTACGCAGATTTCAGCGTTTTTACAGTGTCTGCAAATTGCGTCATCGGGAAAGCATCGTCTTTATACACATCAACAAAACCGTAAAGGAGGATATAGGCCTAGAGACAAAACTAAATGTGACTGTTTCTGTAGACACATCGGTTTATGAAGAGTAAAAGTTGGCAAACTCCTGCTGTAGTCTCAGCCTACTTCTTACCACCACACAAACGAAATTGAAAAAAAAAAACTTTGCTATCCTTCCATACACAACCTGACTGTAAGAAACCAAATAAGGTACCACACATTTGGAAATGTGTTTTGTTCAAAATAAGTTTCCAACAGATAAATGTTTAAAACAGCAAAAATGCCTCAAAGCCCTAAAGGTAACAATGTAAGAGCTAAAATCACCTTATCTGATGACACCAACTGATTTGAATTACAGAAATATAAATCCTCGGCATCTGTTGTTACCATGATAGTGAAGAAAAGCTATGAGGTAATACTTAAGAAAATGCAATCGTGACACCTGAGCTTCATTTCAAGATTCATACTTTTTATTTGCGTCTGTAGTAATTTTAATCGTTCTGAGGTATATTTTGGATACTATCGAAATTTAAAGCTGTCACCGCCATTACGGATAGGATTACTTCGTCGCAAGTTTCACGGAGTGTGTGGTTTAAACGAGGCATTTAAAGCAGAGATCTTCTTGCTCTTCGGTCACTGTAAACCCACACGCTTTAGTTATTTTCAGAACATTTTTCTTTGGTAAAAGATACTAGGTCCTAACATATTTACAGAACTTTGGGTTATACATCGAAGATATCTCCTTGAATAAAATGGGTTCAATCGATTCTACAATATGTAAATATATTCCAAAATCCACCTTTCGTGGCTATTAGTATGGTAATTCCAGAAGACGCAGTCAGAACAAGGTAATGATGTTTAATCGCCTGGGAAATTTGACCTTCTTCTGTCCAATTGCATTTGGTAACCTACATTGATAAAAGCTGGTTAAAGTACTGGACAGTTAACCCTTCACGATTATTTTAGAAAGCCTTGTGTCTTTTCGCTGGTATGGAATGAATAGTTACGAAGATAATGATGAAATAGTCACCTATATGCAAGTGTGTGAAGCTTCTACTGTTGAGTTACGAAGTTGACATCATTAAGGGGTGTTGATTATAAGGCACGTCCGTGGTTACCCGTGTATAGTAACTGCAAATTTATACGAAAACTGTTAGATCTTTGTCGCTGCAGTTTATGTGAAAACCTTTTATTTTACAGGAAAGCCTGCTCATTTCTTGTATATGTGGTGGTGAACCTAGGGCGCATACTTAATCAATGAATTAAAATTTCAAATTTGAACTTATCCTGTGACTCTTGCAATTCCTGTCGTCTCGGCCCCTCTTTAAGCTTTTCTACTAAAAGGATAATTATGCATTTACAGATTACTTACTCAAAAGTAAGTCCGTAGGCCCTTTAACAAAAACGTCCGGTTCAAAATGAACCAAAAGGATCAAATGGGCACTGAACCGAAATTGGATCAAATATTTGACTAGTTTCGGTTCAAAACTGACAATTTTTGGTTCAAAGTGAACCAAATCTAGTCAAATATCTGACCAGATTTTGGTTCACTGCCCATTTGATCGGATTCGGTTCAAATTTGAACCGGACGTTCTTAGAGTGTATACGTTGATGCACAACCTACTTGCTGGATATCGTACACATTGTTGTTGCCATGTTTTCTAAATTACCAAGAATGACCAGTTAAGTAATGATGAGGCTTGGTTTTGCTGATTAACATGATTAGACGAAACACAACTCCGAACTGCCGTCTTCTGCTTAGGGATGACGTCGGTCAAGTTATTAAAGGGAACGTGATAAACTACTTCCTCTTCATATTAGTATTAAGGAAGAAAAAAAAGTTGCCCAATTGGCTAAGTAAGTTAAGGTGTAAAAAACAATGAAGACCTACTTCGTGGCTTGAACAGGTGTTTTATATATGTATGTATGTATATATATATATATATATATATATATATATATATTACACTCTAAAAACAAAAAAGTGAAATTCACTGGCTGGGGGACCACTCCTAGTAAGAGCGAATTTCACCATCAGTGGACTGAAAATTCACTCCAAATAGAGCGATATTTCATTCCATGTGTGTGAAGTATTGCTCTATTTGGAGTGAATGTTCACTCCATTCCGAACAAAATTTACTCTTTCTAGGAGTGGTCCCTCAGGACACGCTTTTTGGAGAGAATATCACTCGTTTCTTTTTAGAGGATATATATATACATATATATATATATATATATTTATATATATTCATGCACTTGCAAATTATAGGCGTCATCTATAACCCGGCCATAAGATTACCTAGGCTGCCATGTGATTTGCGGAAATGTATCAAGTGTGGTTCACTAATGGGTAAAGTAGAAATAGCTATCTGTGGGGTGGTGCATCATTTGGCAACATGTTTGCAAAGTCACCTTACACTTTGAGAGAAAGTACGAAGTCCCCTACAAATGTTTTCAATTTTCCAGGCGAACCTCATTTGAACAGGGAGTTGTCAGGGAAGGAGGTACAACATTTCTATGTCCTTTGAGACTAGGTAGTTGCCGACATTAAGCTGCCTATTGCCATGCTCTTCAAACTTCTCTAAGACGTGAAAGAGATTTTGGTACTAAAGACAATGGTTTGTGTCGTCTGCAGCCTCCCAAAAACTTATCATGATGATTTCACCAATTGGCATTACATTGCCAGTCGTCAAGGAAAAATTAAAAAAAAATTAAGCTTTCGTCGTCGTCGTCGCAGTTAAAGTCATTTCAATTAACTTTAATCAAGACTTTTGTAAAACCTTCCTCCGTTGACAATGCTTGATACTAATGCGAAAAGTTGTGATTATTTTTGTAGGCTTGGACAATGTGTCAAGTAGGCGACCCATGAAGGTCATAGGAACACAAAGAACTTAAAGTAATTAAACGTTTATGGACAGTCGTTCAAGTTAAAGTCTTTATTAAATCTTAGACCTTGTCGGCAAGTGTTAACAATAACCTTTATTTCTGGATTACCTGGGTTTTAAAGGAGCAGACAATCATTAAGAAGTGTAAGTCAGAAAAGGATGAACAACGGGAATAAAGGGACCTGTCAATTAAATTTTGTTACCTCAAAAGAGATTATTTTCAAGCATATATTGTCTAACGGATTTAAGCATTGGATATCCTTCCCTGACAACTCCCTGAATTGAACACCGCGTTTATTTTCCTGGTCTATTCTTCAATACATACCCATTCCGGCTAAAGCGCCATCAAATTCCTGGTACTGTAGAGTGGCCAAATAAACGTCCAATTCAAACTCCCATTTTCGCAACATCACCTCCATTGCCCGTGAATGAGGAGCATGCCACAATTACAATGTGAATGACTATACCGTCATAGAGCACACATAGCAAAGAGATCATAAATTTTGCATTTGATTCATCACAAAACGCTTAACTTATTACTTTAGGTGTTTTAGAATTTTGTCATGTGAACAATTATTTACTTAATATTCCAAAATTGTAAAATATCGCTGTTAAGTTCCCATTTACCAACAATCTTACAAGAAAAGCAGAATACTCTTAGCTAGTCTTCTCCCTTTTACACGAAGCTGGCCAGGTGCAAAAATTTCGGAGTGTCATCGCTTGTTAAAGGCTTTGTTTGGTGTATTTGAATGCATGTGAATGCATGGGTATTTGAATGCATATAAACATCACCGGATGTCAATTAATATAACAGAAAAGTGCGGAAGACTAAAGTGTTTTAAATGTTGGCTTACAGAGACCTTCTATAAAGTAATTTACGTAAAAATTGAAAAACATACTTGTTATGTTTTTTCATGTTACAGTAGGAATGTTGGAAACAACCATCAATTGAAAATAGTGTTTTACAAATATTGCATAGGATGAAAGAGGCGGCAACGTCTATCATTATAAGATGGTAGTAATGGTTACGGCCCATCTTTTTATTTTTCTACCACCTGCCCCCGAACTCCTAACCAACCTATTTACATTTATACTTAGAAGTTAAGCTATTGCTACCCACAATTATCATTCTGGCTGCAAAACGTTTTCAAAATAACGCGTTACATTGTCATTTCGTTTAAACGGATGTAAAGGTCGCACGCGTGACTTATTTTTCTAGTTCCATTTGACGCATTTTCACACGGTTCATAACTAACAAACACTGCCAGCCGTCGTGCAGTTTGACCTGTTTTCAGGGCAGAAATTTATCCGTCTGTCATACTGAATACCTTAAAGCAATCTGATTAGTAATCATTTCGTAAATACAAAAAATCCAGGACTATGACTTACCACGACCTTTGCATTGATGTTTCAGTAAAGTTATAACCTGAGTAACCTTAGGCTCAACTCGTTTTTCAAATACTGAGCAACAACATGGCGTAATTGATACGTAAGAAAGAAAACATTGAGGCTCATAAGGTAGTGATCATTCGGCTCAATGATGAACGTCGAAATGCAATGTAAGGATTTGAAACTGAGGCCAACATCATTAGGGAAATTTGGCCAAGCACGAGAAATAGGTTACCGTTGAATTAAAGTTATTAGTTCTTACATTAGTAGGTTTCTTTGTGCTAACCAAGGGCATCAAGAGAATGACATTGTTAACTATTTTGACGTTAAAATCACTAACAGCAACAAGAAGCAAAAATCGCTCAAAATGCTTCAGATATTGTCAACGTTGTATGTAAGGTTTTGTTTTACACTAATATAAAATATTAAATTCAAATATTCCAGTTTCAGACTTAGGAGAAGGAGCTCACTGAAGATAATATCAAATGTAATTGTTTATCCAACCATCATGTCAAGGACGCTTGAGTAAAGTCATCTGCTTGAAAATTTCAATATCACTTACCAATATCGCTCTTCTGTACGGGTGGTTTTTGGATTTGGTTTTCTAACACTTAGAAATATTAGGCATTCTTATTTCACGTGGATGAGATATAATGAAATCAAATAAAAAGCATGCGTGCAACTTTTAATATTAACCAGGCTGCGGTGACTGACTGAGTTGACCCTTCAATGAGCGACCTACATAAGTGTAAAAGGTTCATGCACGTGCATGTTTGATCGATTATTATTTGCTTCACAGAATGTGGTTTGTCTGCAGTAAGAAAACGGAAAATTTCTTCAGCCTCTATAAAGTTGTGGTACGGAAGCAAAAGGAAATACAGAGCAAATTGTTTTTAGCTGGTAGCTTTTATATGTTTACGAAACTAGGAGCTCAATATGTTAACGATAGACATAATCTTTGAATTTGTCGATGGTTGCGAATTTTTAATAATGCTATAGTGAATGCATAAAAAATGAGTCACAAAATATCGTCTTGGATTTAACAACGTTGAAAACAGAACAAGTTTACTACATTAAAAGGGTTGCATATTTGTTTGTTAAATGCAGGAAGTAGTGAAACATGCTCCATTTGTCATGAAATCGTTGGATTCAGTATGAAAATATCAGTACAAGTATATCAATGCAGAGAATCATGTGTTCTCGAGCTTTAACGATATGTTTAATATAACTTTTAGACTTTGTAAGTAAGCAGTACACAACAATATTAATTTATGGACTGTAGATTGATAAAAAATAACTTTGTATTAAACTATGTATAAAATCTTCACATTTCAAACTTGAATGTAGGATCTTCAGGCTTTCAAAATTTTCCAATAAAATGAAAATTTAAAATATCCATGTTTAAATTTTGTAAAGAATGCATGTAGTTTGTATACAGTAAGACCAGTTAAACATTAAAAAAATCGAAAAATGGGGTTTCAAATGCGGGCTCAAAATACCGTGTGAGGGCCAGAACCTCTTTTGGATATTTCTGAAACACCAGGCCTACCTAGAGTAATTACGAATTTATTCAATAATTATTTTCACGATACTGTAACATTTTGTTATACTTCTAAAACCTAAAGTCTGTGTTCCTGAAAGCAGAGGAACCGAGAGGTTTATGATGCTATACTGCTTTAAGTCGTTTGTATGATAAACGTAAATGTCAAGGAAAGTCCCATCCAAGAACATTAAGTGCGGAACATTTAAATTATTACTATATTCCTTTAAAAGTAAGCCGTATAACAAATTCAGGGAAACTTTGCTTTAAAACGAACAAACACTCTAATGGTGATGGATGAACTTCTTGGGTTGACGAAAATGAAACTGCTATCCACCCTTGACGTATCATGCAACTCTATACATATTTACAATTCCCTTTCTCCTTCGAAAGTTCTAACCATCTGTATGAATATTCTGTATAGAAAGATTGATCACTTTACCTTATGTAGCAAGTATTAACGTCAGTGAAGTGAGCAGTATACCTTATTTGACGTAAAAATACCTTTTGTGTGCCGCATAAGATCTCATATACGACAAGTACACTGCTTTGTTGGCAATGTTTGGTAAGTTTCATGACACGTACATTTTCTTACTTACTATTCCAATATTGCTATCATGACCCAAGTTTCTGGTTACTTATTTTCTTAATGCTGAAGACGTTAATAGAAATGTCCTAATCTGGGGCCTTCTTCTTAGCACTGGAAGAATTTGTGGATATTTCCATACAGTCTGGTGTTTTTGCCTTTAGTAACGTTACTGCCATTGTTTACATTTTGCTTACGTTTCTTCCTTTCCTTGTTGAGGACCTGATATTTAAGATGACTTAAACTTTTAGTTTACTTGGAATGTTCCGACAATTCCGAGATTTGACCTTATGCATACAGCGTCACAGAGCAAAAAGAGCTCCCTCGTGAGAAGGCAAGCGCGTATCTTTTAAAGTTACACTAACAAATGCTGACAGCTGATTTGTTAACCAATCGGATATGCGCGCAAGTCTACTATACGCGCGTGCAAAATCTACGTCGTGCGTGCAGTAAGCCTCATTGTTTTGCCTCCAAAATGACGTCACGTGACGTCAATACGTAAGGTCTACAATAAATGACTCAAATAAATGTTACTCTTCTGTCATAGATTTAGCTTTTTAGACAGCGTGTATAACAATCAGTGTTCACACTTAAATAAACCTTTGCAAAAATGAGCTTTTAAGCTTGCAAGTAAGCTCAATTCAGACATTCTAATTTCGGAAATCTGTGTATTATTCAAATGAAGGACTGCTGAACCTTTATCAGTTCTTTTTTTCAACCAGACTGTAACGTATCTGCGTTCTTACACCCTGCTGTGGTTTTTGATTAGCACCGTGGCATTTAAGGTGCAACTTGTTTCTTTGCGCAAGTTAAGCTGGTGATACTTCTAACAAAGGTTTCACTTTGCTTTATTACATAGCACTTACTAGACACTCCGTTTGATCAGAGATGTGTCAAGCACAGCGCTTTTGTGGTTCGACCACAAAAAATCTCCCCCACATCGAGCACTCTACTTTTAAGATGAATTCGTAAGCTCTCTCCCGATCTGAAAAGCAGGCGACTTGGGAACTTAACGTTAGTACACCTAACACTTTGTGGCTTCCCCTTCAAACAATCCCCTTTAATTTCCTTGTCTAGATCGGCAAGAAGGTTGTCTAAAGGGATTTCACATGACGTCACGCGATTGAGATTACCCTGCAGTGAAACGCAAAACACACGCGCAGTAAGCATATTTACAGCCCACGCCCACGGCATAACCATACTGTGACACAATGTACGCCTGCCCTTCAAAACCAGACTCGCGATCACGTGAGGTCGGTGAAACACCTCTATAGTTGCTTCGTCTCACCTTACGACAAATATTGTTCAACAAAACGTGTATTTTTGTGGTTTCCTCTTCATTGCGTAACTCTACCTTGCACAAGGTGACAAGCGCTGATATTTGTGTCCCCTGGCATGTATCTATGAGCTTGTTTTAAACACGTGTACGGACACTACTAAATCACTGTAATATGATTGGTAAAACTTTAATGTTAAACCTAAGAGATATTGCATTTGTGAAGATAAAGTTTATTCTTTTAAATGCTTACGGAAAAGAAATTTTTAAATCTTTCTTTACCGTCAGATCCTAAAGGGTACTGTTCTGTGGAATCATTGAGCTCGGAGACAAAGTTGATAAGCCTACACGATAACCGTCAATAGAAGTACATTTCATAGTTCCTTGCACTTGAGCAGTCCTAAGCGATGGAATTGGCAGCCTGAAATGGCACACTTAAACACTAGAAAAATGGGCTAAGAAAAACAGCTTTTGCACGTAGTTAAGACAGCATTGTATTGAATGACAGTGTCCTCATATATCTACATTACAGTCAGCTTAAATGTAGATTCTTTCCACTAGACCCACTTTGACACAAATCACCACTTATCGAGTAACATTGCCGAAGCCAAATGAAGTCTAAAACTGAAGCACCAGTATGACTGAATACTATTGGTTTCGTACTAGATTTAGTTGACACATCTAGAACAAGAATTGCATTGTCACACCGGCCCAATCGTAAGGTAGATTGAAATAGTATCTTAATTTACTTCCGGCTAGAGTATTATCTCTTCAAATCTGCCTATAGAGGGATTGCTTGTAACGTCACGCGAGTGTGATTCCCAGGCATTAAAGGGCAAACACACACGCAGTAAGCGTATTTACAGTACACGCGCACGGCATAACCATACATATTACTGTGATACAATGGACGCGTGTCCTTCAAAACCACCTTAAGACGCCCGATCTTGCCCTTCAAAACCAAAGAGACGCGAAATCACGTGACGCGGTGAAACCCCTCTATAGGTGTCAGTGACGTCTATGATTGTTTTAGACACTGCAATGAACCCTTATGATGTGTGTCTTTCAAACAATAAGCCTGATCTACCTGGAAAGATCTTTATATCCTATATCAGCTTTGTTACCTACCACTACCATCTTCATTTAGTCTTCTTCGGCTTGATATCGATCTCACTCTGAGAAATTTCAGAACTTCGAAGGAACGTGATAATGAAAAGTTGGTGTATTAAGTTCAGAGGCCGGAAGTGGGTGGGGGTGACAGCCGCCCTGTAGTTCCCTTCCGAGAGCATTTGGACTCACTGTGTCGCTAGAGGCCTTTGTATTGTCCACCTTTCGTCACCTTGGGATCATTTCCCCAACTCCAATTCACGTAGTTAGGGCACTGATAATTATAGCTTAAAGCAATGTGGTTATATAATATGATTATATTTAGTTTGTTGGAGAGTATGGAAAACAGTAACATCTTTTATCTTGATAAGATAAGATGTATCATATCTGCATTTTTCACCCTGCGTCTGGCATTTTGTGAGCCATCAGAATTCCCCTTTTGACGAATTCTTACAGAAGATATTTTCTCCTAATTTATCAAGTGTTCGGTTAACCAATATCCACATTGTTTTTCTCACCATCTCTCCATAATCAAGTATATGTAAACCGTATTGAAAGCCTGCCACAGTCTGGACGCTTCGTTACAGGGGACACGTCTAATCCTCAATCATTGAACTATACACAGAGAGTGGATAATATATTGTAACAAACGACATTTTATCGACCCCTCCATGTCATATACAAATGTTATTAATAAAATAATGGCAGATTGCATACTGTTTAAAGTGAGTTGTACTTAGCACCATCCCTTGAAGCTGGAAGATCTATTTTCGGAAGTGTCAGTTACTTTCATATTTGCTAGTTGTGCAAACGTGACGTCAAATTGAGAAATTTTATATCACGTTGAATTAATACGATTGTTTCGAGGGGCAAACAGCGAAAAACTTGCTTTTTTGAAAGTTCGTGTCACCTGACAAAGAGTTGTTCAGGTTTAGAAACAGCAACTGCCGCTGTATAAAGAAAAGCAGATTGCATTTTTTGAATGGCTAAAAAAAAAGAGTCCCTAAGTATAAAGATTTTTGGCAAAGCATGTTTAAAAGCTTTTTTGTAATTTTGGCATCACTTAAAGTTGCAAAAAGTCACCTTTTTTCAAATTATTCTCCTGTCTAACTTCTGCCGTTTATTTTCTTTTTCTTCGTTCGTTATGTTTCCCTTTTCTAAAAGTTAAACGTCGTTAACAAATGATAGGAGATGTTAAGACTTTGAATTAGCAAGTGTTGTTTTTTGACAAAAAGCAAATTACATTCTTGGAATGGCTAAGAGTCTTTAAAGTTTAAGAGTTTCTGGCTTTAAACGTAAATGAGCTGTTTTGTTATTTTGGGATGATGCTCATCGACGTTTTTTATTGAAATGTTTTTTTCTGAATTTGTAGTAACTCTTCTTTCCTTTTTATTTTTCATATTGCATATTGCATATTGAAATTTAAACGTCGTTAAGAAATGATGGGAATGCATTTACACCTACCGTGCAATATTTTGTTCCCAAATTAAAGCATCATGATAAGGGGAAAGAGTTTGAACTAGGATCACAATATGATAAACACACAATTAAAGTCAATTTCTTCTGGATAATTAACCATATCATTTGTATGAAATTGACTTTTTCGAGTGCATTTGAATGCGCTGAGACTTCCTTCCTATAAGAGGCAAGTAAGTTCTGGTGCTATTTTTGGCTAACCAGTGTAAACATAACACTTAATATTTCACTAAGAATTAGCGGATATTAACCTCCAACCTCCAATCGGTTTTTTATTTCCAGATCCATACGTAAAGGTGTCGTTAATGAGCCTAGGTAAGAGAATTAAAAAGAAGAAAACGGCTGTCAAGAAGAATACGCTGAATCCGATTTACAATGAAGCTTTAGTCTTTGACGTCACCCCTGAAACAATGGATAGTGTCTGCTTTGTGATTGCTGTGGTTGACCATGATTGGTAAGCGTAATACAAATTGTTCTATGTTGTTTGGTGTTGACATAACATACACTGAGCATATAAAAAACTAAAAAGTGGGGCTTCATCCTTCTTTCCTTCACTGGCGACAAAGATGCCATCTTTCCTTCATGTATTCTTTGCGGGGAAGTAAAGTTATATGGCAACTGTCCACACCGAAAATTTACTTTAATGTTGAAAGACCTCATAAAAATGTTGTCTTTCAAATTTAACTATTGATTAGCATAATTCCTTTTACAAAACATTTCAAATTTAACTATTGATTAGCATAATTCCTTTTACAAAGCTGACTTGGATATTGCACAATACTGTCCAATTCATTAGTTTCTTTGGAAATCCAACTTAACTTTGTCTGATTTCAGAAATATAAAGAGGAAGGAAGGTCATCTCTCGCTAACGTACTACTCGTAGTAACTCTTTAAGCCACACCACATAACCAAGTACACTATTTACTCCTTTAGTAAATACTATGTAATATTCTTCTGTCAAGTGTGCCATCATACTTGCTTTTTATTCAAAATGAAACTGTGCAATCAAGCGTTATCATAATCATCGGAGCTTTCACGATGTAAATTGTGTGAGTACCAAGGGAGTTGCAATACCATTAGGATACCCCTCTAATTTAGCTCACCTAAGGTGATAGGAACTATTTTGTAAGCTCGTAAGGACATTAACATATCATCTCTTTTGTAGCGCAAAATTCATATAACCAGCACGTCTTTACCTGAAGGGATCGTCTGCCTAACATTTTATTCCATATTTTAAAGGAAAAGATGTTGCAGTGTTCTTTGAATTCCAAAGATTCTATATATGTTCGCGTATACGTGGCAGTCACACTTGCAAAGTAGTCTCATTATGGTACACTCTAAAAGCGCCCGGTTCATATTCGAACCGATTCCGATCAAATGGGCACTGAACAGGAATCTGTTAATATTTGACTAGATTTGGTTCATTTTGAATCGAAAATTGTCAATTTTGAACCAAAACTAGTCAACTATTTGATCCTTTTTCGTTCATTTGATCTGTTTTGGTTCAATTTGAACCGGGGGACGTTTTCAGAGTGTAATGATGCATAACGGCAAATACATGCAAAGATAAATACAAAGCAACAAGAAAAATCTACAGAATCAAAGGAAACTTTTTGGCCTAGCCTAGCCCGGATTTTTATCTTAGTGGCTTTCTTTGGTGGTGTATTTTATCTTGACCTGATCTACTTTTTTCTTCACCGAGCAAGTGCTTTCCCCCTCTCGATTGTAGCGTACAGGCAGTTTGCATAAGCAAATAAATGTCATGGTAGTCTGGAGATCCAGTCTTTACTAATCATGGGATAAATTCATTCAAATATTTGGAGTATATTTTAAGTTAACAAATCTACTTTGGTACATCCTACATTTCATTTGCATGATAACGTAACCCTTCAATCAGTCCAACGTATTTAATTTTGCAAATTTTTTAAGTCTCTCATTTCACGGAGAGTACGTAGTAAGATTAGATTTCAAAACAGTTTTCAAGGGAATATTCAATTTGACAGTTTGACATAGGATTTGGTGAATTGTCTACTGAAGCATAATGATTCGCCACGTCTGTTTTTATTTGGTAAGTGGTAAAGGTTTCTTGTGAACTGATAGAGAAAGAATGTGCATAAATGTAACTCGTCTCTAGATTAGACAAGTCTACATAATACAAGGAGAATGTTTTCATGTTATATTTTTACAAAATACCCAACTTTCAAATTTACTAAACTCATATAAAAATGTTCTTTGTTGAGGTCTACTTTTGTCTGTTCCTCAAAGAAGAATACTGGTAACGGTTTAATGAATTTCATTCACAGGGTTGGTCACAGTGAACTCATCGGGGTCTGCGAAACGGGTCCGTTTTGCGTCGGTCAGGGTAAGGACCATTGGGAGGAAATGATGAGTAATCCAAGGACACCGATTGCCCACTGGTACCAGTTGCAAGAGTCTGCTCCCTCCTTTTCGGCAGCTGTGGTAGCCGGCGGTTTGAAAAACTGTATGGGGAATTCTCAACAGTCTAGTGATTAATATGTTGCTTTCGAACATTGTAGCAACTCGAGCGATGTCATATGCGAACAACTAATTTGAAGCAACCTTAGCAGTTCTAGAAAGTTCGTGTCAACGATTCTACTTTCCCTGAGTGATGTTCTTCGCACTGCAGGAGGTATAATTTTTGGTCCTATTATTTCGTATAAGTGTTACCCTTCTCGTGTGCCTCAACCTTCATTTTCTTTGCAATACCCCATTTGCTGTTACTTCAATTACCACAGTTAAGTCTAATCAAGGCATGAAATCCTGGACCGGCAAAGGTGAATACCATGACAATTTTTCCCAGGGGCCATATTGTAAACCATCAGAGAAGGTGCCTGTCACTGCGGATTAATTCAAAGCACGAGATGACATATAACTCTCTCCAGTTGCAGTTCTCTGTGTTTATATTTGCTACCGTCTTGCATCCTTTTGGAAGTTGGGAGAAACATTAGGTAACAGGTAGACATAGTTATAATGGGTATAGGCATAGTTATGTAAAGGAAAATAAAAACTGCCATCAGAAATATCGAAACATTTGTGTGAAAAATCACTTGGTAGGAAGTACCAAATAAAACATTGTGAAGGGGTGGAAAGCGATTTATCAAACATTTCAACAAGTGTGAACGTGAAGCAAGTTGTATAGGCCTTTTAAGGAGTACATTATTCGGAAATGTATCTCCTATTCATTACTCCGGGAATTAAAAGGGAAAAGTTGTGAAGAAACAGAGATTCTCTCTCAGTTTCATAGAACAACATTTGAATGATATCTGAATCATGTCTCGAAATGAGATTTTTGGTTTGCATGGAGTATGATTACGTTGTTTTGTTTTGCTTACATTATTAGAAACATTTGTGTGAAAAATTACTAGGTAGGAAATTATCAAATAAAACATTGTGAAGGAATGTAAAGCGATTTATCAAACATGTGTGAACGTGAAAAAAGTTGTTTAGGCCTTTTAAGGAGTACATTATTTGTACTGAAGGCAAATGAGTGGTGTCTCAAATGTCCCATGCCTGCATCTCTAGTATTAATCGGAAGGGGAACATCTGAAATTTGAGCAATCCGCTCACCACCTTTCAACTTTTACCTATGTCTGTTCTTTCACCAAAGTGGCAAAGTTGCACTGCCCGACTTTGCGGAAGAATCTTTAATATGTTCGCTCAACAGGTGATTCAATTAAAAAAGAAGGGCACAAAGAAGGGCAAAACCTTTCTTCCGTCCACCCAGTAATTATAAATTAAATAATATCTGGCACTGAATTAAAATGATAAAAGGAACATCAGAAAATTTATTGTTTTCCGCCATAAATTGAGAAAAAGATATTTCGTTCAGTATGAGAAGTATTTCTTAAAGAAAAGATTATTACTCTAGCAAATATTAGGGTGATTTGGCAATTTAATGGCCTTCCCAACAATGCAGGACTACATGTCAAAACATTCCATTTGTGATCGATCCAGGTCAGAGACAGCTGGGTAAGTTCCATCAATAAAAGTGTCAGTTTACTTCCTTGGAGCAAAAAATCTATAACATCTTTTGCACATGAAGCAGAAGTTTTAAATACGTTACGTTAGGTAGTCAATCTGATATAAAGTTGTCCACGAATTAAAAGAGGAACATTATCCTTCAATCTGGTCAAATAGGGTCTCTGAAGTTTTTTACTTTGATAAACAGATTATCCTTGAGTCATCTTATTTTTCATGTATTAAAACTTCCCTCAGCGAGAAAATTCACTTTTGGGAAAATATAATGACAGGCAATTATCATAAGAGAATTGCTTTGCATATAACAATTGACTTGATGATTGCGTTTTTGAAGTCATACATCAGATTAAAACTGTAAGGGTGCACATGAAGTCAACTGGATTTGAATTCCTCAATGTCAATAACATACATGCAATCCAGAAAGTGTTGTAAAGCTGGCAGGACATGTTTTTATAATGAATTTTATTTCATTTATTTTGGATTATGATGTTATTAAGAGATAAATCCTTGGCTGACAGATTTGCATTCTATATCTTGTGACTTACGAAAGTTTCCTTTAAGGAAAATTAGGGAGAATTTGTGAGGCATTATTGAAAAATTTCAAACAAATATTTTGGCAATTTCATATCCATTTTGGTGTTGTTGTGGACATACTTTGTGACTCATGCGCAATGGACGGGTGTAATTTTGACTTTAAAATCGACGAATTTGAAAAGGTATTTCAAGTTGTGCTAAGATTTTAAAGAGACTGCGCTCAGGTTAATAGAATTAACGGTATTTAATCCTGCAACGTAAGTTTGCATTGGATAGCGGTTTACGCAATGTGAAAGTTTTAGTGCCTACTGGAATGTATCTTAGTATCTTGCAGGCTATCCCAGTGGAAGAAATATTCCACCAAAGTGTTGTCATGGTATCAGTACGTACAATGACATTACTTCCAAAAGCAGTTTAAAGCTTTGAAATAGGAAATAAACTTTTCGTAGTTATAGAAGTGGAAACTTACCGAAAGGTTACCAATCTTGATTGGCTCAATAGACGGTCTTTCTTTGATAGAAGTATTACCAAGGAATCTGAAAGTTGCTAACCTGTGCGGTAGCAAGGGTTTTTTCCCAAGTTTTAACTTAAGGCACTGAGTTTTTGTTGTACATTATACAAAGCAAACACATTTGTTATACTGAAAGTAGCATCCTCTAAGCAACAAGAACAGGGACAAGATTGTTAATTGAAAGCAGAAGTTTAAACCGCAACACTTGTACCCAAATAAGAAGTATAAGTAGTATAATAAGGCCGCGCTTAACTTACTGCGACCAACATAATATTTTCTTCAAACGGCTTTTTACGACGGAATTTATTCACTTGATGACGAGACACAAAATGGACCAGCTTAAAATTACATTTTTTCATTATTGTGTGTCTTAAATGTAAAATTATCACGATCACTGTACAGTGCATTACTCAAAATTAAATTCTTTAGTTTGTAATTTTGTACTCTTTTGGACTACGTCAAATTCTTCTTGTTCTTATTCGAAGTTCGCCAACTTACTTTCAGAGTAATTTCGGTTTCGTCCACGTGTGTCTGTGAGCGGTTTGCAAAACGAGATTCATATGCAGTCGTAGTGTGATTAGGAAAACGTGTTTGTAAGTTTTATACTTTTGGTAGTGATTTGTACACTTGTATTATCTATATACTGAAATTGACTTTTACATTGTTACAATGCAAGTTTACTTTCTTTATACCTAAAACTTGTTATATAATATCTTATTGTTTTTTCACCTGAGTGAAATTGATTTGACTGTTTGTCTCCAATGAGTGACTTAATTGAAAAAATTCTTTGTCATTACCTCAATTATTATAATTCACGGGCAAAATAACTCAATATTAACAGATAAAATTCCCGAATCAGGTGGCTTACTTGTTTATATGCTGGTATTGCGTACAGTAGATACAACTTGTTGGATTTGGGGCGAAACAGGTCAGAGTTTTTTTCGGGGTTTTCTTTTCTTTTTGCATCACGCTGAATTGGATCTATTTTATTCTTAACTCAAACTTGCATGGTAACAGTGAAATATGCTTTTGATATATAAATCTGCCTTAGCGATATGATGTGCACTTTTGCAGTAGAGACCAATGCAACTTGTAGAAGTACAAAGTGACAACAAGAAATGTCCAGTAGCGTAACCAGTATATGAAAAACTAATACAATGGTACTTTGCTCCATAAATGTTGGTAACTTTTATTAGGTGTTAGTGCACCGACACGTCTTGTCAACTGAGGTAATATTTTGCCACTTTTGTTACAAACGATTTAATTACAATTCTACATGTTTCCTTTGATTCTGGTTCCTCTAAAGTTTTACACGGCGTCTCAAGCTGAAATGAGTAAAAGAGTGAAACATTCTAAAGTTGATAAATGATTTCCATATTCAGTATTTAAGTGATTACAGACGATCGTGTAATGTAATTGCAGAAGATAAGCTCGTGATAAGTCCGTCAATCAATCCTTTTTCAATAGTTACATGAAGGGAAACAAAGCTTTTTCATTGTTTTTGTACAGTCCATTTTCTTATTTTGAAACGAAATTAGACTAGGTACAGACATGGGTCATATCCCTAAACGATTACAATCATGGTTTCTTAAAGAATTCGGGGAACTTTTGCCAACTTGAAGGGTATTTTCAATACAGTACTGAAGTTTTCAAGGCTTCAATGGTACTTTAGGAATACCAATACCTACAACTCACGTTTTGTAAAATATCGTTTTACGACGACTTGTCAAAGCTTAAACACGTTTACCTTTAACATTCAACATAAGCAAGCTTTAGATGACAGTGAAATTGTCTGGTAGTCCCCCCCCCCCCCTAAATATTTCATCTTTCTCGATAAAGAGGATTATTTTTCTCTTATCGAGTTACAGCGATATTAAAATGCGAGATATTAATGTAAGATTTTACTTTTAAGAAGTAAATCACACAATAATATCTCAAAATTACATATGTGAAATGGCAACTGTTAAAGACTTAACGGATGGATTAAATTTATGCCATCGAATAATCCTTATCTACTTTAATGTTTTATACTTGCCGTTTTGAAGTAAATTTTATTTTACAGTTTTTGAAAGAAGATAAAGGAAAGTAAGAAACGGGAAAGTAAACTGAAACTCTACATGTACCTGATTGTCACAAGTTATGTGTAAGATACGAAACTATAATCACAGATAAAGCCTAACCGTAGCCTACTTAATTATTAAATTACAGGTACTTTGGAACAACAAATACACTTGGTTTTGCTACATAGCAGGTGTTACAGAAAAACGATGGTAGAAAACAGTTATCTAACATTCCTGTTATACAGTTATAAATGTCTTGCCCCCCTTCCTTTTCACAATTAACCTATAATGTTATTAATTGCCATATTTTTCTATATGCTTACGTTGTTTTAATAAATTTCAAATCACAAGGAAATTGGTTTTGTTAATTGTCAATAATGTAATGTACTATTTGTTTGCACCCTTCTTTCAGTCTGAGGTCAAACAATGATCTCTTGTAACTGTATATTTGCCAGAGTGAGAGGCAAGACAATTATCATTATTTATGTAAATTATTACTTTATAATGCTTTATATTTGATATAAAAATATTTATTGTTTGTATTTATTCGTAAATACTGATATAGATACAGAGATTATTTCCAGCACGAAATGAGGTATAATGAGTTACGGGCAAAGCATAGTGGGTATTTGGTAAAGAAGAAACGTGCCTGTGAATAATAAAGTTATAAATGAGTGAATGTAGAAACAAATTCGACAGGAGTTTTGAATGTTTACGTTTTGGCTGTCTCCTTCCATAGAGGGATTTCATATGACATCACGCGATTGAGATTGCCCGGCAGTGAAGGGCAAAACACACACGCAGTAAATGTACTTACAGCATAACCATATGGCATAACCATACGGCATAACCATAGATATTACTGTGGCACCTGAAAATACGTTTACTGCGCGTGTTGACACAATGAACCCTTGCCCTTCAAAACCAAAGAGACGAGCGATCACGTGACGTCGGTGAAACACCTCTATAGGGGTGCCAGTTTGCCTCTTTTCACCTTTATAATGCAAGAAGTATAAGTGAAGGATGGAGCAGATCGAGTGTAGGCCTACTGTTTATCAACTGACTCCAAAATGAGATTTTACTGCATCTGTGTCCGGAATAGACTAAGGTTAATACTCGTGTGCAACTGGAGCACATCTACCTTAACGTCTCTCATTTGCCCCAAACGACGAGAAATCAATTATTCCTTACCGATTGACAAATTATCTGAAGATTCGGTAGATTTGTGACAAAATGCACTTTTCTAGTAATAAATCGTGAGCAAGAATGTAATTTGGTAAGAAGCGGTTGCTGCATGTCCAACAAATTTTTGACGTAATCTTTACGAAGAGATTATTAAAAATTCAGTAGATGTGCGGTTTGCTAGGACATATATGTCGCTACATGAGCCAAGCTAGTGTTTAAAGAGCTGCCAATGTAAATAAAAGATGTAAATAAAAAATGATCTCACCACACGCACCGTTAGCTGATTGGTCGAAATAAAAATGGAAAAAATGCTTCGATGTTTTCATTTGGTTTGTGTGCCCACGACTTATTCTGTTCTTTAATGCAAGTAAAAATATTTTTGTTGTTGAAAGCTGAAATACTTATGTTGATATTGATCTCAAGTATACAACCCAAAGAAAGCTTCTATCGTTCAAGCCAAGCATACACATTACTGAACCTGCTTCGAAGAGGTATCATTAGCCTTCTGTACATTGCATTTATTATTCAAGTGTCTAATGTATTTCTAAGTAACATCAAACTAACCAAACCATTTTCAACAGAATGACTTTAATACAAAGTATAAAAACTATAAAATTTATGCACTTGTCAGTTTAAGCTTACTGAAAAACGCACGATTAAATATTAGCATAATAAACTACCCTCATCAGTAGGTCTATACAACTTTTACTCCAACACGATAGAAGACTTTATCACTCTAAAAACGTCCGGTTCAGATTTGAACCGAATCCGTTCAAATGGGCACTGAACCGAAATCTGGTCAAATATTTGACTAGATTTGGTTCATTTTGAACAGAAAATGATTAGTTTTGAACTGAAACTAGTCAAACGTTTGATCCTTTTTCGGTTAAGTGCCCATTTGACCCTTTTTTTGGTTCAATTTGAACAAGACTTTTTTAGAGTGTACTTGGTTCAATCTGCTAAGTATCCAATACTTAAATAAAATTGTATCTTACGAATGATACTACATCAACATTGTGGTTTCCTACAAGATAGCATGTTGTCATGGCAATCATTCCAGAGTATTTAAATCGCATACTGATTTGTCAAAACGTTTTTCGACAGAGAAGTGCAGCGAAAAATGTGAGGAGCTCCCGTATGAATAAAAACCAGAATGTAATTTTCTTAAAAGAACTTTTATTTGATATACTGCAGAGGGACTTAGTCATAACATTTTAGTGACATTGACATGCATACCATTGGTACGGTTATATTTTGTTTTTAATTTTTGTATCCTTGCTTTGACCTTGAATGGGCTAGAGCTGGTTTTTATTCAAAGTTATTAAAATTTGCAAAGTCCTCTTAGCCTGAGGATTTTTGAAGTAAAAACTGAGCTACGTTAATGTTAATGTGAATTCTTGACATCACACCTGCCTATACTTAAAGGAAAATGCCTTCGATAGTGGTTTCGACAAATGAGGCTATTTATGTTGATAAGATAAATTCTCGAAACTTTTCTTAAATTAGATAAAAGATAGGATGGCTGAAAAAAATTGCACTGGAATATAAAGAAACAGTTTTCAGGAAAGAATACTATCTTCATTGATGCACAGAATTATGTTCACAGAATTAATACAGAAAAATATCAAAACACTTTAATATTTCTAAATATATGTCAAGAAAATATCATACGGCAAAAATAAATCCATTCCAAACTCCTTGTTAAGTCAAACAGTTGAACTGTCAATATTAACCGTTAGCCTGAGATTTAATTATTAATAGACGCCCAAAATGCCTACTTGTACAGACTCATAGTCATCGATACTTTCCAGTCACGATATTGAAAATCTTTGACCAAATCCATAGAACAAACTATTATTATTATAATACCTTTTTTTTTTATAATAGTCTTCCAAAACGTTAGGTAAATTAGTACAGGAATGTCTACCTCAGCGGTCCTGTCAGTTAGGTTGGAAGATTCCTTTTCAATTTGGGTAAAAAAGGATCTTTTCTAGACGAGTGCTACTCAGTGAATGAGTATGCAATATCACAAACCTTTTGCAAGTGTGTTTTAGTACCCTTACAAAAAGGTCTATCAACCTGTCTGTAACCACGCGTAATCATGCATGAAAAACAAAGAAATCACACGTGTTCTTGGGTGAAAGCCTGCGTATTTGGAACGCTCTGGACACAGGTTTGACACACGTTTGACACAGGTTTGACACGGGTTGAAACACTTTTCCTGCCTTTAATTTCAAACCACAGGTTTTGTCTCACGATATTGAAAATCTTTGACCAAATCTGTAGAACAAACTATTATTATTATGATAACAATTTCATAGTAATTTCAGACATTCCTGTACTAATTCACCTAATACGTTTTTTTTTTTATAATAGTCTTCCAAACGTTAGGTGAATTAGTACAGGAATGTCTACCTCAGCGGTCCTGTCGGTTAGGTTGGAAGATTCCTTTTCAATTTGGTAAAAAAGGATCTTTTCTAGACTAGTGCTACTCAGTGAATGAGTATGCAATATCACAAACCTTTTGCAAGTGTGTTTTAGTACCCTTACAGAAAGGTCTATCAACCTGTCTGTAACCACGCCTAATCATGCATGAAAAACAAAGAAAGCACACGTGTTCTTGGGTGAAAGCCTGCGTATTTGGAACGCTCTGGACACGGGTTGAAACACTTTTCCTGCCTTTAATTTCAAACCACACGTTTTGTCTCAGAATTTGTTGTTAACATTGGTTTTAATTGCCACGCATTTTGCATGTGAGACCTGTGAAAACCTGTGGCAAACCTGCGTCAAACCTGTGGGAAAATGTGTCAACTGGCCAACATAACACTTCTAATCGTCACAAGTGATTTGTGAGTCCCTTCAGACCATGTGTCACCCTTGAATTTTCTATGGTGATTGCTAGTTGTCAAAAGTCTCCCTTTTGTCCAGGCCAAAACAAGATATTAAATCAAATACATGAGACACAACTTACACCGAGCCCCTCCCTTACCGGCTTACTCATCTCTAATATGCACGGAGAAATAACTTTGAGTATCTCTTCTAAATGAGGAGAAATATGCTCTTACAATAAATTAGTCAAAACAACTTTAATCAGACGTATTTGCAGATTAAACATTACTTTGACTAGGTATCTTTATTAATAATTCACTGCAGTTTAAGAACGTAGTTTGATTCAGAATATTGAAACCAATCATTCCGTATCTAACTACCTTTTATCCATATTATTCAACATTTCTTTTTTAATTTTGCCCTTCCAGATTAAGGCAATTTCTACAAACACTAAGAAAAAGATGGCCCTAAGGAACTAATCAAAAACACGTAAATTTTTGCCCCTGGCTCTCAGTTATTTCATATTAATGCGAATCAAGCATACGCCAGTTGGAAGCGTCAGACAAAACAAGTAGAAAACAAATAGAATCAAGCATAAGCGTACAAGGTAAATGTAAGAAAATTATACTTTTCAAGGAGAAAAATCACAATTTATGACTAGATCCATCTTTCTTGCCATCTTAAGATGTTATTACCCCAGGTTACCTAAGTTTACATCCTTTCACTCTAAAATGGGACGTAGTTTTCTTTCGTAACTTTCTCCTTGTATAATTCCCCCTTGGGTAAAACACAAAGGGAAAAAACACGACACTAGATAAAGCGATAAGCAAGCCAGTCGTTATCGTGACAGTAATGGCAAATCCTTCCACACTGCTGCAACAGGAGAGATATTTTGTACTCATAAAGTTAATCTTCAGTTGTCAATTTACGAAGAAAAAACGAAGACCTGGATGGGGAACAATGGTCTGGGATGCAGATTTTAGATGTGAACATTTTTTCAGACATGGGTAGGTTGTGAGATTAGGTTACAACTCGACTTTAGGATGCATATCGTTCGTCAGTCAAGAACTGATAAGAGTTACATACCCTTGAAATTTGCAAAGAGATGTTGACGGATTATGTTACATTTGTTCGTGCTTCGCATACTGAAAAGATGGACATGTCGTGTTGTTAATCAGTGGTCCGTTCTTCCAGAACATCAGACAAACATAAACGTCTACAGATATAGCCTTTTCTTTTGACACTAGGTTACATCCATGACATTGAGCGTTGTAAGAAGTAGTTATTCCGCATTTTGATATTACTCCGTTCTGTATTGGGTTTCAGATTTACAACAGCCATCAGATCAAACCATTTGTTTTGTAAGTTGATGTCAGCTTTTATGGTAAGAGCTACAGAGATGCATGTGTACAAGTTGTTTCAAGGAATATTCCAATGACAAAATATGTGCGCGTTTCATTAGTATGTTGTATTTGAAAGTTTCAAACAATCGTTAATTTCTCAGTAGTGATTATCACGATTAGAAATCATATGTAATGTCCTGCAAATTGTGTAACAAAGCAAATGTATATGTTTAAAATTTTGATATATGCAAATGAAACATGAAAACACTCCTCGATTTTTAATCTTTATTGTAAGAAACGTTAATGTTCAATCTGTAATGATCGCCATTCAATAGTTCCACTGGTTTTAAAAAATTGAAGGTTAAAAAGCCCTTCACTTTTGCAGATTAGCAAATAGTCATACGAACTATCTACTCTTCCTGTATTATATTCTGTAACCATGACGCAGTGGAAAAGAATTTTGCGGTCGAAAGGAAGTAAGCTGAATGACGGAGGTAATGTGAAGAGACTTTGAAGTGCACTTCACCGTATCCTCTTATCTTTCCTTTAGTCTCCTCTGACATTGCCCCTGAAACATTCTTTAGAACTTACAGAAGAGTTTACATCATTAGTAGTTTAAACACCTTTTTGGTTCCTTGCCGAAAGCAAAAGGAATGCATGCAATCACGCCGGCGAGATATGTATATTTGTGTATGTGTGTTCGTGACGCTTGGCTTGTAAACACGATATCTCAAGAGAGCAATAATGGATACTTCTCATACTTGAAAAATAGAATTATCATATTAAAGGAAAGAAATTGAATCCTATTGTTTTGGTGGAAGTCAAAGGTCATATGAGGTCATCAGGGGCTATAAGCCGAAAACATTGTAAATACGTTATTTCCCAGGTATAAAGCATGGGTGCTTTTCATACTTGGCATGTGGATGCATTATAGTCAGAAAATGGGTCCTATTGGTTTGGATAGAGGTAAAGGTTATCTGAGGTCACCGGAGGTAAAAATACGAAATTATTAAAAACTGCCTGTAAACACGATATTTCAAGATAGCAATAATGGACACTTTTCATACATGCTATATAACTTTATCATATTGAGAGGAAGAACCCTACGGTTTCAGTTGAGGTCAGAGATTTCAAGAAAGGGATCATGGATACTTTTCATACTTGGGTTATAGATTTATCGTTTTAAGAGAGTAGTACCCTTTTGCTCTGTTGAAGGACGAAGGTCGAAGGTCATCTGAAGGTCATCAGAGGTGAAACTGCAGATACCTCACAAACTAAATAGACAGTGGATCGTACCGCCACATCGTATCGTGCCTTCCCAACGAAAAGTTGGGGTTGAATTTTTGTACCATTCCAAAATGTAATTATAGAAAACAAAATTTATTTTTTTTTCACAAGCATGACCTTTACAGTGATAATTCTAATTTTAATAACCTAATTATGAACACGTTTAAACGATGCTGTTTCCATAGCATGATTCAAAATTCCATACGCTTAATGAGTTCTTTGATGACGTAGGCCCTAGTTGAATAGTGCTCCGACGGATTCTTACACAGACGACCTGAGTTCGAGTCCCTCATAAGAAACTTTCTTTTTCTTTTCATTTTTATTCAATTTTTGGTAGGGTGCAAAGGTCATGTGAGGTCATCAGAGGTCAAATTGTTAAAACATCGTAAAACTAGTATAGTCAAGAGATAAATTTGAGGTCTGAGCCTCAGTGACAAAGCACCCCCTTTCGGAAAGGAATCACTAAGCCTTGAGGCTTTCTTGTTTGTTTATGACTTTATAACATTGTATTTGTATTTCTCATCAATACATCCTATGGAAAAGAAATTTATTCCACATTCTAATAGCTTAACTGCAAACTCATTATTCATTCTCATTCCCGGCATTACTAAGGCATCACGCTGTAACTAAAATCAAGAATGTATCCTTTTCAAGAAAACAATGACGATAATCTTGTGACTACCATGTTTGAAAAAGTAGGCTAACTATTCTGCTGTAAGAGCATTGCCTGCAAGCGATCTTTCTTTGTAAATATAGTCACTAGAGCTTAACTAATTTTTCGAAAAGAGTTTTAAACTTCAAGCCCACGAGGCTTTATTTTAATTTGTGAGAAAGATATGCTAAGTTTAGCACAAGGAAGTAAAACACTTAACCTGTGAAGATGTAGAAAATACAGACATAAAGAAAAGTGAAAGAACTTAAGGGAGAAAAACAACAGGAAACTAACATACAACTAACAAACATGTTGACATATGAGGCAATTTCTGGATGTGGAACGATAGTTTTCACCATGTTGTCATTTCTGGATGTCCCAAGTTTCACCGAATTGGGAATTATGGAGGCAATATGTATTTTGGTTCTAGTACTGCAGTGACCACATCTCCGCATACTCGTGTAACGGAACCATCTATGAATGCGGTCTAAGTGTTATGAATACCAAACTTTTATATGGCTTAGTCCACTTAATTATTGAGTAACGTTGTGATGATTTTCATATAATTTGCAGTATCAATTTGTGTGCAATATATCTAAATGCAATGGTTATTACTTTGTAATTTTGTCTCGCATGAAGGAAAACTCCGTGTAGTTCTCTCTTTAACAATAACTGTTTAAAATATATAATAAGTTGAACGTAGGCTATATATTATCTCAAATACCGCACTAAGGCAATGCACTCCTTCTTTTCTTGGCTAAGGAATACGGACACATTCATCCTAACTGGAACTATTTTTCTGGCAAACTTTATCACCAAGAAGACTTATTTGAGTAAAATAAGAGATTTGTGGCCCTTTTCCTTTAACACAATGTCTCTTTAAGCCAATATACTCTTGTGCCATTTATTCTCTGCTATCACATTTGGCTCTCTATTTAAACCCTGGTACCTGGGCCATGCAGGCCCGTAGCCAGACAAGGCGATGAAGGGTGGGGGGCGAGAAAGCTTCTGGGGCGAAAAATTTTCCAGAGGGGGCGAAACATACAAAAATGCATTACGGCAATGCTAATTTTTTTTTTAGGGGGCTTTGCCCCTCTCGCTCCACCCTAGACTACGGATCTGGGGCCATACAAAGAACACTCAAAGCTGCTTGTAATCCAGTTTGATCTTTATAAGATGATAAAAAGGGGGATTAGATTGGATAACATGACTCATCATGTAAATGCAGTAGTATTTAATTAGCCTTACGAATGAATGAGTCACTGAACGATCATAATGTTTACAGTTCCCTATAATGTTTACAGTTCCCTCTAAATTTATTTAAAGAGAATCAATACTTTTCACACAAGAGTACAAAGGGGACACTTTCTTCGGACCATCCCGTACTTTAAAAAGATTGAAAAGTGATGATTTTGAGGCAAGAATCATTTTTATTTATTACACTTTGAAATCGTTTACGTGTACATCTGACTTTCTTCCCCAATATAGATACGTCACTGACTGGTAAGAGTCTCCATAATGCCGTCTATTCAGGGGTGCAGTTTATGAGTTGTTAAACAAAAGTCGTAGAAAGTTAGGATGATGCACCATACTCATCCAGTGCTATTACCTGATAATAGACCTTATGCATTGACGTAACACTGACGTCATTTTGGAGGAAAACAATCAAACACATGTGCATGTACGATCGCGTAGATTTCTCACGCACGTGTAGTAGACTTACGCGCGTATACGATTGGTTGACAAATCAGCTGTCTACATTTGTCGGTGTAACTTGCAATGATATGCGCCTTTCCTCCAAAAAAGGAGCACTTCTGCTCTGTGACATCATATGCATAAGGTCCATAGACCTTATGCATTGACATTGCACTGATGCCATTTTGGGTGCAAACAATGAAGCACACGTGCACGAACAGTGTGGATTTCGCCCCACGTGTAGTAGACTTACGAGCGTATACAATTGGTTGACGAATCAGCTGTCTGCATTTATTGGTGTAACTTGCAATGATACTCGCTTTTCTTCCATTTTCCTCCAAAGGAGGGAGCACGTTCTCCTTTGTGACATCATATGCATAAGGTCTATAGACCTTATGTATATGACGTCACAGAGCAGAAAGTGCTCCCTCGTACGGAGGCAAGCGCATATCACTGAAAGTTACACCAACAAAGTCAGACAGCTGATTTGTGAACCAACCGGATACGCGCGCAAGCCTTCTACACCCGCTTGCGAAGTCTACGTTGTGCGGGCAGTGTGCTTCATTGTTTTGCCGCCAAGATGACGTCACCGACGTCAAATGCATAAGGTATATTTTGGTAACATCTCTGGCATTGTATGGTACTTGCTGACACCTCCTCGGCACTACTCTATCCTACGACTTATATATTAGTTACAAGATGATTGCATAAGGAATTTTCAATATCAAAACTATTACAACACAGACTCTTTGTTCTAACATTTCGACGTAACTCTCACACAACTAAACAATGAAGTCAAAGTATCCGTGGGCATTCGGAAGTGTGACTAAAATTCTCCAGTCGTGGTGGATCCAGGAAAAGCTACATTGCTTGTCAGCATTCTGAAAGGTCGTGTGACATAACATCAAAATAAGCTGTTTCACTTGTCAGTTAAAGAATTAAGTCCTCCAACCAAAGATCCGTTAGAATTATTTCAATATCTTTTACCTTTCTCAAATATACGTCCTCAACGTTTGATGGTTTCTGAAGAAAGTAATTGCCTAAGAAAAAATAATGATGTGGACTGTTGCACAGTGTAAAGATTTCTTTTGTTAAACCTATGTAAATTATCTCTTAATGAGCAATCGTATAGATTACAGTTTGGTAAGTGATATCAATATTTTTCAAGGAAAAAAACTTTTATAATAAACCCCTCAGGGTATAACAACGCTTCCATATCCTTGAAATAAAGGTTGAAAACACAAAGGCTAACATGTGCCATATATGGCATGTCCATCTTTCGATGTCACATATTTGCATATTTAGCTCATGTTTATTCATGTTACAAGTGTGAAATAGAAATTTCCCTGTAAATGGTTAATATTTGATGGATTTTAATGGGAATTGCGGCTATTTTCTGGATATTTAATGTGTTTACATGAAATATCCAACTATGTTATTTTCATGTCACACGACCTTTAAAAGAAACTAATGCTTAAGCATTAAATTGGCAAATACAGGCCATGAACATCAAGAAGATTCTGGGCTTACCCTAAAGGGATCGTCTTCTCTTTACCCTGAAGGGATCGCCTTCTGTTTCGACTAGCATTTACAAGATAACGAGGCATCCAGGCTGTGTCAATTTACTAATCGTATATATACCTGATCCTACAATCTGAAAAGTCCGGTTCAAATTGAACCAAAAACGGATCAAAAAGGCACTTAAGAGAAAAGGATCAAATATTTGACTAGTTTCAGTTCAAAACTGAGTAACTGACCATTTTTGGTTCAAAATGAACCATATCTTGTCAAATATATGAACAGATTTCTGTTCAGTACCCGTTTTATCGGAATCGGTTCAAATTCGAACCGGACGCTTTTAGAGTTTTAGAGTGTATATATGACTGCAATTTAATGTCCTTATCGGTCGCGAATATGATACACCTTCGTTAGCTATGTTACTTTTCCAAAGACCTGAAGAGAAGAGGCTCTATTGTCTTTCACTACCAGACAGTTGGGATGAAGAAATTACTGAAGCAGTAAGACTAGAGCCGCACAACCGGAAGTATTCTCGACACAAGCTTTGCATCACCTTTACCACCTCCAGTTCTGTGTGATCAGTTATACACCGGTTTACTTACTGCTGATGATCTCTTTGGGTTATAGTAAAAGTCTGAGCATATTTATCCGTCTAGGCCTATATAATTCACACATTCCCTACGAAGTGTACTTTATGCCCATTCAGTTTCAGCAACTGCCTTCTGGCACATCACACGAAGTACAAATACCTTAGATATCACAGTGTGTATATCTTTCTTACCACTTGACATCACACGCTAAACCCAAGATACATATAAGACAAGTTGCTTAAGACTTTCTTGAACTCCTGTAATTGCCTAGACCACACTTTTTACGTATGAGCGGGGCATTTCTAATACTATCCTTCCTCTAGCTATTCACAATTGTTTTCATTTATGTCTTCAGCTTGCATTTTTCTGTTACGTTACAATCTCTGCGTATTACCATTTAGTTTATTTACGACTTCTTGAACTTGGCTTTGCTGAGGTGTGATCAAGTGTCACGTCCCTTGCAGTATTGGACACATCTGTTTTATTGATCACGGCTAGATTAAATACCTAGGAGCAAGTCTTTACAAAGGGTGAGATGGGCTCTCGTCGCATTGGTAAGGCGGTTTACACACTTACTGTCTAAAAACAAATATCTACTGCTGAAGACTGACGTAGCTAGCGAACCCTTTCCAAACAGTTTACTTCATTCCTTTTGCAATGTGAGAATATGAACGTGTTCTGTGGACTCTTTTTATACAGTAAATGGTAATGCATCTCACTGATCGGTATCAGGTCAGCGTGATTCATGTGTATGTCAGTATAGTTTGATTTTGCCTTTGTTATGTATTCAAGAGACAGTAAACAATGAAAAGTTACTTTGAAAGCATTTTGGGATGGAACAAGACACTGCTTTCTACCTTTCCTTTAGCTTCTTTCCATAATTGGTAAACGTGATTATAGTAGGGAGTTGCCACAAAAATCCCTTGCTAAAAGCAAAATGCTGTTATAACACCCGGTCGATAGTAACCGTAGAAGTAAACATTGAACAATCGTTATCGTTCGGACGTCGTTTATAAAACGAATAAAGGTTTGACCCTTAAATTTTGTCTTGTAGGGATAATAACCTCCAAAGTTTTTGAAGTTTCCGGCAAAGATATATCTTGATATATTTCTGGAAAAAAATAATCATCTTTCGTGCATGTATTTGATGATTTTCAAAGGGTCACCTATGTATTGCACCATGAACGCCTCTGCCCTACTGATAAATATAAAAGTAAATATATAAATATATATAGTAGGTCGAAATATATATAAAACGCTAATTCCCACCTTAAGGGGAAATTGTTATATCTGCTTGTACATAGGGCGAAAAAATGATAATAAAATACATAAGAAATAAATTCGCCCTAACGTCTAAACATATGATTAACGTTATTTCAATGGCCAGCCATCCGTTCGTGTTAACAGCTAGGTGTCCGTAAATTTGACAACTTTGAAGTAATGGCATCTAGTGTGTAAATCTAAGAGGGCGCCCTTGTAAGTTTACGTATTCCTATAGAAAAAGTGTGTGGAAACGTTAAGGCGAAACTTATATTTCACCCGAAAAATTTTTTCCCCTTAAGGTCGACTTTTCAACAACAACTTTCCCCCTAAGTGCCGAATTAGAGAAATATATATATATATATATATATACATATCTATACATATATATGTACATATATATATATATATATATATATATATATATATATATATATATATATAATATATATATATATTTATATATATATATATATATATATATAGGAAGTGTAAAAGTTCAAAGCACTCTAGTGCCTATAGGGCCCTTCGGGGCAAATCTGGCTCTCGTGCGAATAATATTGAGGTGTAAATTGGTGCTGCAACATAATCCTTCAAATACAGCTTACCGGTTTCAGTTATTTCCATCAGTCTTGTTGCAATCTATCTGCTGAGATATCAGTTGGTAATATGTTATGCAAACAAGCCACCGAGACTTAGCAACGCATTTAAGAAGGAATGCACGAGCTCACTGTCTAATATTCAAAGTATGGTAAACACATTTTTGTTTTAAATCAAGAGTTCCGTGGTTAACTGTGATCAGGTGAACACATTATGACGAACGACTCTGTTCGTTATTTATGCTTGTTGCGCATTAAAATGTAATGCCATTTTCTCCGTCCTGAATTCATTGCCATACATTTTACCAAATAATCGCAAAGGTGAAGACAGACGTTTTTGAGGTGATGTTGAGAAAATGCAAATGAACCTAATACGTACTGGAGCGTTCATGTCACGTATTATAAAGAGATAAATGATAACAGCTACATATAGTTCACTGTTGCACGCAGATAATGACAGATATAGACCACTCCTTGGGCAAATCACCCACATTAGACACGACGTACGTGTTAGTTATTAAGATCGCCCTACATGGAAATGTTACAAGTCGAATAAACATGTGTAAGTTATTACGTGGACCTAATTTGATGAGAGTGTTACCTGGAGCAGTCGTCTGCTAAATGTGTTCAGATATTCAAACACATGCATAAGCTCCGTTTCAGGTCGTGGTTAATAAGGATGGATTAAAATCTTATTTTCAACGGGCATTTGATTATGTTGAATTTTAACTTTTTATTGAATATCTGCGCGGATTAAAAATAGCAAAATAAGCAACTCATCCAACCGCCATAACTTTACCCTTTAACCATCCAGATTTATGGATTAGGAAGACGACATATAGGTAGCTGAAGCAGGTGGGTGGTATAAATAGGTCTGAGGATCAGCCACCTTACATTTTACGGAGATTAAGCCACTTTCAGCAAGTTCTTCACATGGTGCTGTGGATTTCGTGAAAGAAGTTAAATCTTTATTAGGCCTGCATGCAGTTTCAATTTACTCATTATCCTATTTAAAGGCTGTTCATCTGAGCTCTTGCTTAAGCTCATCTGTCTAGCGGTGGTGTTGAAATAGGTTAACCAAACTCTCCCCACTTTTTCGGAAAGGGGTTAAATACCCAATTGACACCATTTACTGCCCACCTGAAACGGTAGACTTGGGGCGGGATTTGGACCTATTAGCACCACCCTGTATTTTCATTTCTTGAACTTTTTGAAAACTGGAGTTAATTTCGCCAGCAGTGGAGTAGACAGAATATTTTCATGGGTGCTCCTGAGAGGCGTTACCATGTGATGGGGCCTTAAAATTTACACTCAAAATATACTTTTTCATTCTTTGATTTTCCAGTCTGACTTCTGGAGGGCAGACTTTCGCTGGGGCTTGCGCCCCAAGACCCCCCTTAGCCACATCATTCACTGCTCACCAGTGGTCATTTGCGGTGCTGTAGTCGAGTCCCCACCTTCCGAGTCCGAGTCCCAGACCGAGTCCTCACCTGCCGAGTCCGAGTTCGAGACCGAGTCACGGGCATTTGAGTCCGAGACCAAGTACGAGTCCCACTATGGAAAAGTGTGCACTAAGAAAGTGGAATTTACAAATGATCAGTTTTTCTCTGCCTTTTATACAATGCTGTGTGTTATCATAGGTGTGATTACGAGGGGGTAAGCGGAGGTACTTGCCCCCTACTTTTTCCTAGACCTTAAAAAATGAATAAAAATAATTTAAAAAAATGAACGCAAGAAAAAGAGACCAGAGACACTATAAGGGAATTTTTCAAACATCATGGTCAATTTTGCAATGTAAAATGAAGGAAAAATATTAATTTCAGATATCAAACAATGCCAGGATTTTTTCCGCGGCGCGCTTCGTGCACACCCGCAGTGAGTACTGACTAATACAGTGGCGAAGCCCTAAGGTGGGGAGGCAAGGGGCAATTGTTATTGAAAGGTTTATCAGGTACCTTTATTGAAATTTCTTCCAAAGCATGATCGGCTCACAGCCACACTTTTATGACATGAAGCCCTGATATCAGTGTTACTCAGAGAACTAATTGTACGTTATTACACCCACCATGCATAGTTCTTGCATGCACAATTCAGAAACCTACCCCTGTACAGTGAATCGTAATTCTCAATGAATTTTTCGGCATGCTTCGCGTGAGCTCAATGGAAGTAGGTGTATCGTTAATACTACTGTCCATACTCCGAAGCAGAACCTTTGCCGGTGGAATTGTCTCTCCTTTATACTTCCTGTAGGATCATTGCTTGGGTAAATTACTATTTCAAACCCCTTATAACCCTACTGCATGCTGTTCACTTTCCACACCAACTTCCACCATCCTCATACAATTGACCGAATGTCGCTATCTGAAATTTGCAACCACGATAAGAAAAGTATTCTGTTAGCATTTCAAATTATACCTGGGTACGAGGATTTTCCTCTAGAAATGGTCCAGAATGGCCCAAAATCCATCTAATGTTTTCTCCAGAAATGGTCCAGAATGGCTGCAAAAGCCATCATATTTAAAAACAATTCTCCGGAGGATCCCCACCCTTCGACACTTGCAGTTACGCGCTTCGCTTAACACCCCCTACGGAGGTGCAGGCTTCAATAAAAAAAATTGCTTCTCTGGCATCTTTTACTGTGAAAGCCCATGGTCATGTCTCTGCAAGAGTAACCCGTAACATTTCATTCATTTTGAAAAGTATTATACACCATCACCCTCAACTTAAAATTTTATTTTTCACAAGTAATGAAAAATTTGAGGGCCCCTTATCCCAGACCATGGACAAAAATAAAACAAAAAAGAGAGAATAGTCTGGCTGGGGAAAGTAGGACAGTCATTAATATAATGGACTATACATTTCAAAAATAAAGAAAAACAAGACTGTAATAAAATGCGGCAGTCTGTTCGGCGTGCTTTTCGTGCACCCGTTTTAAATAATGGTTCATGATTACTTCTATAGAACATCTTGCATGTTCCATATTCATACAAATTCTTCTGTTGTCATAGTAACCTCCAATAAGCCAAACCCTTCAAAATAACCTGCAATTCTGATTGAGGCTATAAGTCAAAATGTGATATCATTCTTCTGATCTGTTCATAGTCATGCGATGAGTTCTAATATAGCCAAATGCTTCATGTAATGGTTTTGATTCTTTTAATACCTCAGTGTTTCCGGCGGCGTTGTCCCTGGACCACCAACAGGGTGTCATCCCACCACGGCCCTAGGAAGGGCCCCTGGACCCCACGCCTTCAAAGAAACGCTTCATACTCCCACTGCGCCTCCTGCCCCGTTTGGTATTCCGCCAGGGTTTGCCTCCCCTCTCACTTTCACACACCAAATCCTGCAACTGTGTGTTATGATATAGGCCCAGGGTCTGCATGGCAGTGGCGCGATTGCCCTTCTTTTATTGGTTATGTGGTGGTACTGTATGTATGCCGAACGTGGCACTGCTTTTGTTTCCTTTCTTACTTTGTATTGGCGGAAAGGCAGTAATTGAAGAATAGGTCTATTGGGAAATCCGTGTTGGCGGAAAAGCTGTGGCTGGAGGTAGGGTGGTTCTCATTTTTAAGCGATCGATCATTTAATATTTCCTATTAAAACTTGTTCCAAACTGTCAAAATTTTCTTACGTTTATTGCTCATGTTCATTAAATTTGAAGAGGAACATATCGAAACCTTTAAATAAATGTCCCGGACCAAACTGGACCTGCACACGCAGATGAATATACCTTTGCTTGACAGCGTCTTTATTTCGAATCTGCATCATTTCTGCAACCATTTCGCGCTCCTAAGGGTGACTATACCGAACGCTTCTGAACAGGGTGCATTTGGGATAAAAATTTGCCAACAACACAATTGTGCCAACAATCCGACAAACACATCAGTTTTGGAAGCATAAGGGGTGAGCTAGAAATGAGGACAGGTGTCTGTCTACATCTTGGTTAAAGTCTATAGATTGAGCTGTATGGACTGCGAAAGTTGGAATTCTCTGCCTTCAAACCCACTGTGCTATCTTCCCGATTAAACATGTGAGCCACCAGCGGAAATAATTAAGGATCACATGAACGTTTTTATCGTATGACTTTTTACGATTTCTACACTATACAGCACATAATTGAAAGACCCAAATACCGTGTGTTGTACAGAAACTGCAGAGGACAAGGTAAAGCTATGTGATTAATTGCATAAGAGTGATTGCCAAATTCTGCCGGTCTCGGGAAATTTAGAGCCGAGTCACGAGTCCGGACTGTACAAGACCAAGTCCGAGTCCTTGCCTTTCGAGACCGAGTCACGAGTCCGAGTCCTTAAAATCGTGACTCGAGACCGGTCTCGAGTACTACAGCACTGGTCATTTGCAATCTACTAGATCTGTAGATGGGGTGGACGGAAGTGAATGAACCCCAGATGCATTCTGCACCCAATCGGATACCAATTCACGTCAAGGCTGACCTTGGAAATTTAGTGATGACCCACTTTTTTTTTTATTATTTCCACATGTGCACAATACGTACACTGGGTGAAGAGGTTTAAAAACTTTCGTACGCTTTTTCAAATTTATAAATGACGATGATTGTATGCTGAAAAATCATCATTTTTTCGATATGGGATTATAGATGAAACCAATCCGACTCTAAGTGTACCGTAACATCAAGGAAAATAAATAAAGTGTAAATATTCATTTATACTTATTTTCCTTGATGTCACACTTAGAGTCGGAATGGCTACAACTTATCCCAAATCTAAACCTATATCAGTAAGGACTCTATCCGAGGTCAACCGGATTCTTTGGAATTCTTTTTTTCCAGTCTTTTCAAACGACGGCTCTGGAATGGGTCCGGGCAAGGAGTAGCCTTAGTTTCTGACCCTTTACAAACTTCTGGATGTGGGAGAACTAACTTCAAGATCGTATGTTGAATAAAATACATTCTTTTACATCAGAATTTCATGAGAAGAAAATTACAAAGAACAATTACATAGTCTTGGGTGCATGCATTATTAACCATGCTTTAACAGGGATGAACGTCCAGAGGTATCACTGGAGAAAGAAACGCCGGTAGAAAGTGTATTTAAGGGGCTATGACATCCCCAAACATATTTAGCCATAGCCCTATAGTTCTAAATACCATTGGTGGCTACACTTTGACATTCATTCAAATAATAGCTCCACTCTGGTTGGTCAATGGTGACGTGTGCAGTCAGTTGTGTTCCCAATAAAGCTCACACACAGTTGTGTGTCAATATGGCCTTGAAGAATTGGAACGAGTGCATGCTACTGTGGTCCTTTTCTTGCTTGGAGGTGTACTAAACAGGTGTTTTTACTTATATTGGAGGGTATAGAGGGATTTCAGTCACGTGACTTTAACCAACCAGACGCAATTTTGAAGGGCAAGATCGCGCGTCTTTTTTGTTTTGACGGGTACGCGTCCATTGTGTCACAGAAGTATCTATGGTTGTTCTGTGCGCGTGTGCTGTAAATACGCTTACTGCGTGTATGTTTTGCCCTTCAGTGCCTGAAAATCCATTGCGCGTGACGTCACATGAAATCCCTCTATAACTTAGTAGAGAGAACTTTAATGTTTGGGATGACATAATAAAGCCTTTAAGAGCCACCATCGGAACATACCCATGGAGGGCAAGGAGTGTCACCCGTCCCCTTTTTCGCCTCTTAGAAAATTTGTAAGAAATGACCATTGCACTACGTCTTACCAATGTATTTAATATACATACCATATTTGTAAAAAAAAAAACTAATGCCAGGTAGTTAAACGTAAGGGACCATTTACAGTTACGGAGCTATGAGCCTTTTGACCTGAGACTTTAATGCAAAAAATTCACGTTTGCCAGATAAATAACATACCCCGTTTGTCCTAAAATAGATAATGTTTTGAAGGGTTGTTGCAGATCCCACACCCCCCTCCCACAGATGTCACCAACAGGTTTTGGAATGAAATCATTTCATGTAATATTAACTCTGTATTTTATATCATGAAATGCATCCTGTATTTGAGTCAATAAGAACAAAACCGGATGTCGTAATTATCAGGGGTTAATGTGATGTGTCTCTTTTGAGAACTGCCAGTTCTGAGAACGAAAATATATCGTTGTGGACATCAGAGACAGAAGACAATGATCCATACAATGATAAGTGTCCTACGGTGTTTATTTATGGAATACATTAACATATCAACGGAAGCGTTCTTACAAACCTTAATTTCAATAGTGTTATACACACTATCTTGGCACGTAAAGACTACCAAACACATGAAATGAAAAATAAATAACGTGAAGTTGTTACAACTCCAGGCCATAGATAGCTGTTAGTAAGGCTAGTTGCTACAGGCTAGAATGTTTAATTTTAGTATTTTCACTTACCCCTCAACGTTAGGGAGAACACAAACTGGTTCTCACCAGGATCGGATCCAGGAATATGAGAAAGGGGCGTAACCCTCTGGAGTGCTGATCTTACCTTTTTTCATGGCCTTGGAGATGTAAAATTCGGTTACAAAATTCATTGCTTTGCAGAAAATAGGGGGCGTACGCCCCTTTCTCATATTCCTAGATCCGACCCTGCTCACTCCCAGTAAACGTGGGGCTTCTAGCCGTCTAGAGTTAAAAGCAAATATTCCTAGTATTTCTTGACTATTAGACACATTCAGAGTTCAGCCAAGAGCACTGGTATCGAGAAATGTACGTAATTAGTGGATATTGTATTAACTTAGCTATGGCCGTAGTGCACACATCCGGGACATTTTCTATTTCTGTCCAATGATGATGGCGGTGAGCTTTAAGGGAAGCCTTTTAATGTTTAAGCAAATTATATCATCCATCCTTTACTTGTTTGATATCTCGGTAACAAGAGGGCGTAATGAAATATATTATAGTTTTGTTTCAAGCGCGGCTTGATTCCAGTCACATTTTTCATTGCCTGCAAATTCATAACTTATGAATATTCATATTATTTGAGTTTCCTATTTCTGATTGACCCTCCCATTTTTTCCTGGCTAAGAGTTATTTTCTTTAACAGTTAGTGAGATTCCCCTTTCAGAAGAATCTAGCTTTACCCCGATCGGGAGAAATAATGATTATGGGGGGGGGGGGGCTATTTTGCTTATTTAACCCACAATTCCATATGATCTTTGTGATCATTTTTAATGGTGAATTTTTTTTTAACCCCTTGGAATGTTTATCGGTCTAATGTAACGGAATTAAAGGTATATTCGGTGAATGTATTGTCAAAGATACCGAAAAACTACGTAGTAACCGGTGGTTCACCACGCCGTTTTGAGAGAAACACAAGTCCTTGCGTGGTCTTCTTTCTTCTTAAACCTAGTCTATGTTAGGCTAGTATGCTTATATATCGTGTTTGCGTACGTTTTCCCCCATTTGGGAGAAGTTTGGTTTCTCCCAAACAGCCAAACGAGAGAATCTCCCGGACTGATTAATGTTTCTCCCTGACTTTGCGGGTATAAGCAAAGTGGCAGGACTATCGTATATAGCTGTGTGACGGTAGATAGGTTGCACTTGCTTAAGATAGCTGGTTGAATAAGATAAAAGTGAATCCACCTTAATAAGATTGTGAGCTTGAAAATATTTGCTACATTCATTACGCAAGAATAATGTCTTTTTTACATTAAGCTGGCTTCTATTTGCATTAATTACAAGGATAAATTCTAAGCTGGCTGCCCTTCATAATTTTAAACTGAAAGAGCTACACTACTTATTGCATTATGAATATTCTGATTTATCCTTGGAAATATTTTTATATTAACATTTTACATCATTGGCATATTAAAAGGCTACTAGGAGCACTATATTGTTAACATGTATTGTAGAAAAGATATTATCTCGAATGTACCCTAACTACATACAAAATATGCTTACAATACTGGATGAAAATTAAGTTATGTAGCGTTACATTTCGTTTTAAAATGAGACATTAAATGTGTACGCAAAATGCTACATATTTGATAACGTGAACGTGCAATATGTATGTTCTACAATTCCTTTTGGGAGTGACTGGATATAACAATAGTAGAGTAAGCCAGTTCAAGTGACGTCATGTTTATTGCTCCGGTATATTAGAAGAGCTTGTGAAGTATTACTATATGCAGGCGCCCGTATAGTTGAGTGCGGGGACAAGTTATGATGTAAGTGCATGTACGGGCCACCAAAGGAACAGTTGCCTAACTTCCATTAGGGAGGTGATAACTTGATAATGTGAAGTACCTCCTCTCTGATTTAGCTTATTGGTAACACAAGGCTTGTGCATGCATATTCATCTGCGCCAGGGCCGCCGACGTGGGGACAGGGGGAAAATGTCCCTGGGCCCGGGGCAATTTGGGGGACCCGGGAAAATTGGTCATAAAATATATTATATCATATAGAATTATTTCCTCGTGAACACCACACTTACTTTGGTGTGAGGGGCCCGCATTGAAATTTTGTACCGGGGCACGGGTCGGATGTCGGCAGCTCTGATCTGCGCAGCTGTCGCACATTTTTCTAGTATGGCAGCATTTTCGCTATCGGCTATCATGGTGTTGTAAAAACACGATTTGACATTTGAGAATTCGCCCTGTAGTACCATTGCCAGTTTAACTTTTACTGCTTGAGGCAGTTTAAGAGTCTCTTGAAGGAAGTAGCAGAAAATCTGACCTCGTGAAGCCGTTTTCCTTTGCTACTGTTGGATTGGTAATTGGGTAATACACAGGATTACGTTCCAAAAAAAAGGGAACTTCAAATGTAATCTCATTGGCAATGACATTAAAGTCACGCCAGTCTGGCAAAAGGCCGAATTTTCAAATATTTTGTTTAAGCAAAATATGCAGAATATGACACTTTCTAGATTATGAAGTAACCGTTGAGCAGTGATGACTTACACAAATGAACAGTCACTACTGTCATTAAGCATTTCTCTTTTTTTCCGGATTGTGGAAACGAGAAAGCATTTTTAAAAGTTTCTCTGAGGAATTTTTACATCAGACGACTTTCCACGTTTATGAATTGACGACTTTATATTGAATTGTTGACTTTACATTGTATTGTAATAGGCCTACTTGAAGCTCTTAGCACATGAAAACCCCTAAGGCACTGTTAGAAAAAATCTAAAAACAAAAAAAAAACAAACAAACAAACAAATATAAAATGTGATAGTAAAGACATAGTTATGCAACATAAGAATGAATACAATAAAATATCTTACTAAAGCAGCGAAACTAGATTCCTTTTTATAAGCATGACTTAAGTTAGGGAATAGTGCATACTGGGCATCAATAGATAGCTAAAAACTTTAAAATTTCAGTTGAAGTGAGTCTATGACTCTTTCAACTATATTTTGCAATGTAAAACGCTTTCGAGTTCGTAAATTTAATAAAAAAAAAACTATCTTGCTACAAATATTATGCTTTTAACCTTACGGCAAAGAGCAATAGTTTGTATACATACGAACCACATCGTAACTAACAAAGCCCTCGTGCGTATTGGCATTGGTCTCTAAAGTATATTCAATTTTAGCCTTCATAGGTTTTGAAGCAGCTTCTGTGTAATTAATGGTTGCAAGCCGGAGCTTGACATGATACAATAATAAGTTAAAAAATCATGAATAATTTAAATTTAGGTCATAATACGTGCAGTTCAGCACGTAAAGCATTGTTGGCTGTAATAAACACTTAAGTCAGCAGGATATAAATTTTATCGAATTGGCAAGAATATTCACCTCTTTCAAGACTAAATATGGCAAAGTCGTAGAAAAAACGAGTGTAAAATCTGAAAAGAAGCACGGCTGAAAGAAGCACGTAATATACTAAATGTGTCAAGACTGTTTCAGCCGTATTTGCGATGATTCCCTTTGAGTAGATGTTGTAATGAGGAGGCCGCTCTTACATTTCTGCAGTTTTCCATTTTTAAAAAAGTTGCGAAAAAAGTGCACAACCACAGTGGATTTTTACTTCGCCCTGTAAATGAAAACAAAGTCGTAAGCTGTTTATTTAGTTTCCAAAGCAAAAAAAAAAAAAATCAATCTTCGTTTTGTATCAGTCTTTTTGTACGTGACTTCTCAAGATCTAAAAAATGTTTATTTCCACAGAAAGTTGATGAAATTCATGGAATAATCGTGATCATGTACAGTAATTAGCTTGATATCAAATGATTTCTGGATGACTTCACAATACAGGCCCTTATTATATTGAAAATGTTTATTAGTAAGTCCTCTGTGGTAACATTAATGATATCACAGAGTCATACGGACTCCAACAAATTCTAAATTTGTAATCTATTTTGTTGTATGCTACTAATATTGTCAATATATACATTTCAAATAATTCAAAGACCTGAATATTGGCAGTAACAGGAAGATTTATATTTTTCATTTCATTCAGTAGAAGAAAATCATATCTTTTAGTATGCTCTGTCTTATAACTCACGAAGTATGTCGAAAACTTGCTTCAAATCCTTTAAATATAATGCTTAAGAAACCCCATAGGTTATAAAGAATTCCTCCGCCGAAACTGCAACGCCACAAGGGGAGTCCCTTCAAAACTTTAGATGTAGGCAAGGCGTTGTAACATATTGATTGAATATTACTTAGTTATAAAATTACAAATAGAACAAAAGATTGAGATTTGAGATTTTGAGATTCTTGTTGTTGCATTATGAGTAACATTACAAAGAGGACCACCATTTTTTATAGATACCAAGTTCATAAATTTGAAAATAGGTTGCAAGGACTTCCGAGTTGTGAGCTTTCACAAGGGGGTATCTTGTAACTTTTGAGAGCTTCTACAAGGGCCCAGAGGCTACGGCATGAATAGACGAAATATTTAAGACAAACGATGATCTGTGCACAACTTTACTCCCTATATCTATAAAACCAAGCAACACTTTTCCAATTTTTTACTGTTTATGGAATCTTGTCCCTTTATTTCTTTTTTCTTTTCTTTAAACCAGTTACGTACCAAGGATTTGTTTTAACAGAAGGCGGGGACACAACTAAATGATCAGCAAGTACAAATTAATGGGTACTTGTATAGTTACATAATACAAAGACAACAGCAACAAACACACGAAAAAATGTGTAAGGATAGTGACCTGTTCTCTTCACACAGGTTTAAGATTAATTAAGTTAATTGGAATCATTTGTTCCGTCGTATTTTAAATGCTAATAGGGGGCGCGCTTCCCTCCTATATCTACCACTGCTATTACTTCTTATTTTTTATCTTATTTTTTATCATATCTTACCATGATATGTCGACATCGAGAGTTCCATTGACATTCTCAAACTGATCGCAGTCGAAGTTTGCAAGAATTGTCTTCCGACCGGGATTAAAAGGCAAAAAGGAAAGCTCGTGGCGCACAAATTCCCCAGATTTCACATCTCTGATTTTAAAGGCAACAGAAAATAACATTTATAAAATATCAGGATAAAAATCAGCAAATTATCCCCCTTAAGTAGTTCCGAGTATTAGGACTGCCATATGTGGTGACAGGTAGTTTATCTCTGCTACAGGTAAGTTATAAGTGAACTGCCAAATAATCTGAGCAAGGACAGAATATTTTAAACTTTGAAGGAATTATTTAATACATATTTCTGTAAGAAAATTATTTGTCAGTTATAAATTTTCTTTGCCATGCTTTTAGTTTATTTTCATAAGTCAGGGTTTTAATTTGATTCTTATTTTGGTATTTTACTGTATTTTTAAGGCCTTTTCCATATCTGTCACGTCTGTTTATTATTTGAAACCTCTAGATGCAGTGTTACAAGGCAAAATGGATTTGAAATAAGCTAAAGTAAACTTTACTTTACACATTCTAGTGAATTTTATTTCCATTTCGGTAGTTCTCGAGATATAAGCAAATTAAGTTATTATAACTGCAGTAATAGTAAACTTATAGAGATATATAACTTCCTTACATTCATGAAAAATCTTTGGCTTTCTTTGTTTTTCAGTCATTTTTTTTCTTTTGGCCTTGAATAGGAGTATGCCATGTAGAAGGTAACGTTTCCACAATTTTCATGCCACTCATGCATTCACATTGCAAAAAAATTGGTCGTAAAGTTAAAAGAAATATGTAAATTAATGTGAGCTTTTGATGTCACATGTGCTTGCTTCAAGTTCATTTTTGATTGAAAATGCGATAAATTCATCTGCTAATATCTCGACAATAACAAACAGGAACTGAATGCAAATGTTATCAGAATACATTGATTTATAGTAGTTCCTTAGCACAAAGAACTACATCTAGACTAAAACCCTTCTTAAAATTTGGAGCTTTGCCTATACGTACACCATGTCTTCAGTGTCTGTTGCACTAATACTTCAAACTTTAATTAAAATAAGAAATCCAAAACTTTTTAGTAAACATTTACAGAAAATTACTGTAAAAATTACATATATCTTGTGCCATAAAATAAAATGACACATGAAAAATGTAGAAACTGTCCTTTTGTCTGGAGCAAGTACGCAAAACAAAGGTAATTTCTACATAAATTATGTTTTTAAATCCAGGATTTTGAGAAAGGGGGGCACACACACCGTCGGCCCAAGGCCGACGAGTGAGCGCCGAAGGCGCGAAGCCACGGCGGGGGTTTGGGGGTCCTTCCCCAAGAAATTTGAATTCTAGATGCGCTTAGATGCGATTTCACAGCATCTGGGAAGCATATTTTCAATATCTATTTACTCATTCATTTTTAGGCGTATTTATAAAAAAATAGTGGGTCAAAAAATCGTTGGTCATCAAAAAAAGGGGGCGTGCGCCAGGTGCGCCCCCACCTGGATCCGCGCCTGAGTTCTTATATTACTTAATTGTTCTGAGAGAAAAAGCAAATTTTGATAAAAGCTGGTGTTTAAGTTCAGTTCAATTCAGATTTTTTTTTTCTCCGGTAGACGATACAAATAAATTACGTGAAATATTGTGAAATGCGACTCAGAGGACAGAATTCTTAATGAAAAGGTAAGTCAAACTGTTAGGTGTAGTATAAAGGTTAATTGTAAGAAGAACATGAAAGAGATTTGGAGTCGTCGAGCCTAATCAGACATAAACATGGGGGGGGGTACTACTTGTTTTGTTTGGGGGCAAAATTAGGCCCGTAATCATGGAGGTTTAGACAACCCTTTCAACCCCCCCCCTTCCGGCAATATGAATGGTCCGTTCCAGATAGTACATAAGGAGTATGGTGATTATTGTGAATTTTGGTGATGTCCCATATAGCTTTCAAAAGCCCCCCATAAACCATCTCAGGCAGTCTGTCCTTCGCTGTACTATCTTTAAATATAAATTCAATCACAGCAGCAGTCGCTGCTCCAAAGACGTAAGGGTCAGGGGAAGCTGGCAAAACCGCTTGATCCATTTGGATAAAATGCAAAATCCTTAAGTATGCACATTACCATAAATTAAAGTTTAAGATTTC
This sequence comes from Holothuria leucospilota, assembly GCA_029531755.1. NCBI lineage: Eukaryota > Metazoa > Echinodermata > Holothuroidea > Aspidochirotida > Holothuriidae > Holothuria > Holothuria leucospilota. The sequence goes on from CM055972.1 coordinate 2,437,757, forward strand.
ATGGTCAGGGCACTTGCGTAAGCTCATGAAAGACCCTGCATGCACTAATTTGACCGTGGATGAAGACCAGCGAAATCATCTAGAGCTCAGAAGGTAGCGAGTGTACCCATCTCTCGTAATCCTGATCCGGAACCTCTGTTTGGTGTCCCCATGCGACGAACGGAGTGTATACCTGCCTCGTGGGATACTTTCTCAAAGGCTGGGAGGGATGGGGAATCATTTCAGGACTCTACTGCTATACAGCTGAACCGAGCCAGTAAAGACTCGAATCTCAAACTTCATGTGTCGATCACTGAGAACAGCCATGCCAAACAAGCAGTTTTTTGAGGTTCCAGAAAATTTCTAGGAGATACCACCGGGATTTGACTTGGCGACCTTTCGAAAGCAAAGCAGTACACTCAACTACTAAGCCAGCTCCACCCTTTGTTGTTTCTTTCATTGTGTCACAATAAGTTTCACCTTTGCCATGGAGTCATAAAAATGGTGGTGTTCTGGATTGTTTTCTCAAATTAAAAAACTTTCCAACATAAAAACACACCTGAAAACTATGAAATGAAAGTACTATTTTGGATCTCGTCACCTTCGGAAACAAAATTTTTCAAAAGGCAAGGGAAACGCCCAAATTCAGAGCGGTAATTCACCATCTCTGCAAGTATGTCAGTCAGAAGTCTCACCAAAGCTTTGATCATACCTGACGTTCTTTTAAAAACAACTGATACGGCAGTTTGAACGTTCTCGCAACTTGTTTCAAAATTCGGGGAAACATGACTTTTCCTCTCCACGTTCTCCTGTGAGCTGTTTCTACTGTATTAAATCTAGCTGAGCACTGACCTGGGGAACGCCTTCAGACATTTCAGCCTATCCAAATTTGATCAGACACCGATATAGTTTCGAATTCAATAATGTCTGCATGCACCAAGCGACTTTCGATATCGGTGGCTAGGGCTTCAGTGGTTTTACCAAATAAACGTTTTCCTACTCACATTTTTGGGAAGTTAAAATTTTGACACATGAAAACACAAAATAAAATAAATGTTTCGGAGCAGCTTTAAACTTTCATTTCAGGTAATGTAGGAGACATTTTTAGCAAAAATCTTAGTAGGCTACTCGACACGGGAACTGAGGATCTCTCCCTTATTATTAGACAGCGTGACATTTCATCATTTTTCTGTATCACAAAATAGACCCCCCCCATTGTAGAAGCTGTAAAAGAGCCTGAAAAATAACTTGAAATCAAAACGCCTTGCAGACTATTAATTAAAATTAAAATTTGCTCAATATTGCACCAGATTGCATTTGACCACCCTTAAATATTCAAAATCTTCCAAAAAGGGAGGGGGACACACTCTCTTCTCAACCCCTTCCCCAGGATGGCGATCAAAACAACGTTCAGTCCCCCACCCCAGTCGAGAACAGCCTTCTAAGAATATGTCCCACCTTTCTCTCTGGCGCGGCGAGCTTGAAGAATTTTCAACATTATTTTACGAGGATTTACTACAAAATGTATACGTAAATTGAACTTTGTTGTCTGGAACCCAATTTAAAGTGGTGAAAGTGCCTAAAATGTTAATAATAGTTGAGATCACTTATATTATGATTATTGACAAAGATGTCAGCCAAAATAATGACCCATTTTCTTAAAGTAAAGGGGTGGGAGAGTGTTACCTCTCATCCAAATATAGTAGGCTTGTAGGAAGAAGATAAGAATGTATCGAATAGTTGACATACCTCAATTAGCGCATTAAGAAGATGAATGGTCGATCAGATAGGGACAGGGGTTAATATTCATGAAAAAAGGACTTTGCTTTCTTGGAGCAAATACATAGGAAATTTAGTATAAACCTGAGCAAAATTTTAAAAATTCGGTCCCCACAAATATTCCCCCGTGCGTTTCCCCCATGCATACTGAAACAATCACATTCAATGCGTGCTATTGAAAAAAATCTATAATGTCATGTTTTGTTGTTTTATTTGTTCCTTTTGTACAAAGTAAACACCCTTACCGGAACTTCTCCATCAGTGGTTTGGTTAGTCCAGCGCCCTCAATTGTAAAAGTGCATCCAGTCAAAACACGATGGAGTGGGTTTTGGAAGGACAGCGCCACCTTAATCTCTTTCCCCATTTGTAATTGTCCGCTGGTGAGCAATTTCACATTGAGATCAGGGGTCTCCAATCTAAAATCGTCCTGAGCTGCTATCAACTGCTTCGTCTCCTATGGGATAACATGGCAACAACATCGCATGTTTTTATTGAAAAAACATAACGATCATAATGAAATGGATGTGTAAAATGATTTTTATTATGAGACATTAAGAGCAGATGTGAAGTGTACTATTTTTAGAGAGTATAGCTCACAGTTAACCTACCAGTCAATGAATCTAAGAGATAAAAAGTTAAAACATATTACTAGAGCATAAACCTTTTATGAGGAGCACATGTCGATTTTTAATTGTAGCGTATCTGTTACTTCCGAATGTGATTGAAAATATTTTTCTACAAAACAATCATTAGGTCACATAGAGTGGTGTAGCCAGTCTTCTTCACAGTGGGTTGTGGAAATGATTGGAAAATTTCCCTAGAAGATAAACAAGAAGTGAATAGCGTGCCTACAAAAGGTAAATAGTACGCTAGCCTTTCAAATGTCCCCTTCCCCTCCCAATTTTTACAAGGTGCAAAACTCGCCTCGGTCATATAAAACATCAGAATACAGCTTTTAAAATGGTTCATCTCCTACCTTTTCAAATTCGAGAAAGCACAGCACAGGGCTGGAACGTTTTTTTTTTTGTCATGACGTATATGACGAATGAAAAAGGTCGTGAGAGTAGGTACACCATAAGAGGGGGTAAAACACTCGTTTATATACCGACCGTTCCATAAACGGCCATTCCCCCTCCCCTCCCCTTCACACAAACCCTTCGTTCAGTGGTCAATGTGCGTTTGCTTCACACGTTGTTAGTTACCAGCCATTAAGTCGTACTACTCAGCAACAATTCTTATCCGTAGTACATTACTTCTGACATTTCTGAACTCAACAATTTAGCCAAAGTCAGGATTTTTCTGCAACACCTTATTCAGTTGTTTCAGCGGAGCCGAGACTCTGAACAAGCTTTTAAAGCAGTTGCCTATTTTGGTCGCAGCGATATTTTTTAATTTATATTGGGAAATGAGAGAATATGTAAGAAAGTGTGTTTGAAAAGATATTAAATATACCTAACGTACCCTAAAACGCTGTCTATCTGTTAGGTGAACTATGAGAATGGAAAATAAATTCTAGGCCTTCAGTTTTGGCCAAAACGTCAACATCTTTACAAACAAAAAGTGGAAGATGACCTTGACTAGACCTATCACAAACGTGAATCGCGCATCTCTATCAGCCTGGGATGCGCCGGGCCCTCTAAGGGCCCTGGAAAACTTTGGATTCTACATAATCCGCGGTGCAATCTGTGGCATTTTCCCCCATTTTAATACATTAAATGGCTGTTTCCATAGGCGTAGGAGGCGGGGGGACGGGGGGCTGCAGCCCCCCAACCAGAAACTTTTGTGAAAATTCGGGCAAAATGCTGAGAATTTTTGGGGCACCTACTGAAAGAAAAATAATGCAATGATGTAGCTAAAGGGTATTAATAATTTAAAAACTTCCTTGGTAATTAATATAAAGTTCTCATTTGAATTGCACCAGCCTATATATTCTGTATTAATTCATCAGTGTGTTTTTAATGGTTGAACTTATATTACGATTATCAGTGGCCATTGAGGGGCCATTGGGCCATGACCCACCCTCACTGATGCTGGTTTTTTCTACCTAAAATACGTAAATGTTTTAACACAAATTTTACTTCAAACGTAGCATATGTGGCACCAGATTGCATGTAAACACCTTATTTTTCAAAAATTTTAAAAAGGGGGAACCCCCTCCCATTAGGCCCCTCTCCCAGGCCGGTGATCACCGACTTCGGCCAAAATTAAAAGTAATAAAGAAGGTAGTAACACGGCAAGTTATCGTATGTAACTGGCATGCGATGTGATAACCGATGCATACCTATACGATATGTACATTAACATTTGGAACGTGCGTGGAGCCCGCGGAAAATTTTTGGTTACATTTTTCGGGCAAGTCGTTCCAGCCCCCCCCCCCCCAAAAAAAAATTAACTTGGGCTCCTACGCCTATGGCTGTTTCCAACATTGTTGAGTTTGAGTTTGATTTCATTGAATCAGCTATTGTCAGCTATGGAATCACACATGTGCCGACTATTTCTGTAAAGGTTCTGAAAAGATGGGTGGAAAAACGATGATATCCTCTCCACTTTGAAAAGTGGAGTGACATGTGCTAATAACGCCCATGTTTTGACACAAGCGATGCAGAGCCCACAGTCCATGACGTCATTACGTTACTTATTGAGTATTAGTGCTTTGGTCACGGTTATATTGAACAAGATCCCCGGTCTTATGTCAATGGTAGAAAGTTGCCCGAAAGTCCACTGGATGTGGACACACTGCACAGGTTGTACAGAAGATTAGGTCGACAACCCGGAATATGGCACTTCTCAGACTTTGTGAGATCCTATTCAATTCTCCTACCCCTGCTACAGAATAACACTCAGCCGCATATTTGAAGCAATCTTTAACGTTACGCTGAGAACTCTTTGGGGACTCAAGTCTTAAAAGTTCCCGACCCCTCCCCCGGTGATCCACTGTTTGCATGCCAAGATGATCCCACAGAACTGACGGTCGTAAGAGTTGGAAATGAATTGGGAAGGTCTGGCAACGAATTGGGAGATATGCCCTTCACTGCCACTTTATTTTATGGACTTCTCGATGTTGACTGTTACTGGGTATATTATCACACAGGGATTTCTTGAAAAGAACACCTTTGTCAATAATATTATTGAAAAACCAATTCTGTGGAAAATTTACACCTTCCCCAATCTAAATTTTGTCAAATTCAAGCTCAAGAACGTTATAAATGAGAAGAAAAGTAAGCAATACATCACAATAACTTAACACCTGTTTGACAGCTATTACTCCCTGCCGTCAAGGGAGTTGGCACCACAGAATTCTGTGGTTAGGAACGAATTGATAAATAAAATGAAGTATTGAAAAACGATCTGCTAGGTCAATAAAACTCAAGTGAGGGAGTAGGTGCAGCTAGAGAACGCCTCGTTTATGAGCTTTCCTTTCGACTAGTTTTAGGCCGACGGGTATTTTATTGGTTTGTACGACTGTGTCTTCTGTGGGATCAACTTCTCATGTGTTAAACCTACACGAATCATTCTACTTACCTCAATCATTCCCATCAAAGAGACCTTAAACTGTGACTGTTCGACTAACTTATCAAGATACTCTGCAACTGAGACTTTAATGACAGCTGTTTTGGATTGACCAGGACTCAGCACATGCTCTTGTTTTTCTTCTTTGATAACATCAGCCAAGACGCCTGTAGATAAATAAGAGGTGATGGTGCATTATCGGCCCCAAAAGGTAAACTTATCTTATGGACGCACTCACATAACCAAGTTAGAACAAAATGAACAGTACACAACCAATAATGACATCACAATTAGTCGTCCTGAACGCTATCTCTGCTCCACAAATAATTCCCCTATTCCATTTTTCTGTTACTACTTTGCTACCCCCCCCCCCCTCCTCTTACTAACTCTAATGAGGTGAAGAAGACCTACTTATGAGATCTCGACTGTAGTCCACTAGAGGGTCATTATGTAAGTGGTAGGGGAATTTCTAGTTCAATTTCTGGAGGGCCTAGCAAACGTCTGGCCCCCGTAGGTACGCACCTGATTTCTACTTAAGGCCTCTATTGCCACAGCTGAAGAGAATCACTGCACGGAGCTCTCCAAATGTCAGTTTTACAAGGGCGCTGTTTTCAGATAACAACTCCCTGGTTTTACCTTACCACACTTGAGATGGTAACTATGCAGCAGTTCAATATGATCCATTAGTCTTTAAGAGTCGTAGTCATAGGAATGACTGACGTTGTCTTCCCGCAAAAAGGTTATGGGAGGGTGATACCCATTGAGGTAGATAGAGACGAGTGGGGTGTGATGCGCCATCTGAAGTATGACTGCTGAGACTCAGCGGGTCTTATTAGTCTCTACCTGTAAAAACTGTTTTTATTAAAACTTACACGCCAAATTTCAGTCTCAGACGGTATCCATGCCGATTTAATAATAAATGTGAATGAATTTCATATTACACAAAGTAGTAAATATATTAGTGTTAACAAAATGCGATCCTACAATTTGAATTCAAAGTTAAAGTGTGTCGTATCTTCTGATTGGACGTTAACGTGTATCTACACTTTGTATTATATAAATCACGAAACTATATTTCATTGTTTGCGGTAACGAACAATATGAAGCACTATCTTGACGTCTACCTAATAAAACGCCAGAGGTAGATTTAACAGCCAGCAGTCTCAGGACCTGCTGACAAGGCCCCCCCAAATCTTGAAAAATTGGCCCCTTGTTGTGCCGAGTCGCCAATACAGTCTACCAATGTGTTTTACCCTTTGTGTGCCCACATGACAATTATTGTCATGAGAATTCAGAAAATTATATCTCGAGACAGGTTAACCCCGCAGCCATGGTTTTATCGCTTATTTCGTTGGAAACAGGATGTTCTTTCCATTTATGCAAACTCCGATTGGGGGGAGGGGGCTCAGCAGACGAAAATACCGAAAATGTCGCTTGAATTTTTTTGAATTTTGGAAGAAAATTCTATGTCAAAGTTTTCTGATCCCCTAAAGCAGTTTGGAGTGCAAAGTTGTAGGTCTGAATGCAGGGTGTGTAGTTTTAAGAATCCCCAGAACAAACAAACCTAGAACATTCCATACTTTCAATTCATAAATAAATTCGTGTAATCTTCATTAATTCAGTTTATGAATAAATATGGTCAACATTTATAATGTAGTGTTTTTGATTGTAGTTTTGTTTTGCACGAAGCCTCCTTATATTTACTGAATAGGTGAATTAAAAATGCGTGAATGTTTTGACTGTGCTTTTGTTTGTGTTTTGTGCGTCGATGTGTGTGTGGGAGTGTGAGTGTGTGTCTATGAAGATAAAGTTTCATGTTTCTTGTTTTGCACTTTTAATTTTATGAATGTATGTTACATGTGTGTAATATTTTTTAATATAACTATCACATTTCGAGCCTCAATGTCAATTTCTCAATAGACCTTCCAAAAATAAACAAATCAATCAGTAAATAAATGATACATAACGAGCTTCAAAAACTTGATTTTCGGCGTAAAAGTAGATTTGCTGGAGATGGGAGGGATCACACCCACCTCTCAACCCCTCCCCCCGCTCAGTCGCGTCACTCCCTCAACCCACCCACCACCACCACATCTTCTTAGGGGAGGGGTTTAGGTCCCCTGCCATATGCTGCCAACTGCACTCTAAATGCAAAAGAGTGAAATTCACTCCAAAAGAGACTGCATGTAGTTTGGGACCACTCCTAGTAAGAGTGAATTTCACTCGGGGTGGAGTGAAAATTCATTCCAAATAGAGCGATACTTCACTCGCATGGAATGATATATCGCTCTACTTCGAGTGAATTTTCACTCCACCCCGAGTGAAATTCACTCTTACTGGGAGCGGTCCCAAACTACAGTCTCTTTTGGAGTGAATTTCACTTTTTTTGTATTAAGAGTGTGGGCTCTTTTCCTTAAATATACCGCTGTGTAAGACATGACCATTCTTAAAATACCTCTGGAGTAACGTGCCACCTTCGTTGAATTCGGCCTTCGTATGGTCCGTTGTTTGCCTCAGGCTACATTTGTAGAAATTTTCAGTAGTTACAGGCTAGCCCTCATAAATATAACTTTAAAGTTCACATTTATGCAGGTTACTATTGTTGAATAACTCTTGTGTGCCTTGACCATTGGAATTTCGAGCCATGGAAGCTTCAGTAATAGGGTGGAATCTCCCTTGTGCACCTCACACAAAGTACGGATTTGCACGGCGGAAGGATGTAATACAAGAAGTACCTTAAATGTCTTCTGACAGTCTGAGGAGCACTCAAACTCATTTAGTACATCTACGTCACATTAATGTAAATCCTCATGGCATCATATGTGATTTCCTCTGGAAACCCATATTACTTTTAAGGACTCTATGCGTCACTTTATCTTGTCAGCGTACGGTAATGTTGTTTTGAATTAGCTGTGCACTACTCTTTGTATTTTCGAAAGTACAAAAGGATAAACTGAGTTTAAGTTTTCCCTTTTCTCAACATACCATTCCTGCAACATATGGTTCACTCTAGTCATTGATCCGTTCATTTTGATAAAAGAAGTTAATCCGGTTTTAATGTGTTCTGAGAATAGTGACATATAATCAGATTATAATATTATAGTCAGAAATAATACACACATCGGACAAGAACATAAATTACATTAACTTAATTGGGACATTGCTTACCATGAAATAATTTAGGATTTTACTCGCTGGCTAACTCTCCGTGACTATTACTTTATGATTTTGTTCCGTGGACTCCCGTCATAACCTCAGAGGGTGCATTGTTTATTTCCACTTCATGCCTAAGTCACAATTTGGTGCCTCTTTACATCATTACATAGAATCTGTACTGAGTATTCGAGAAGAAAAGAAATCTTCTCCCGCCCTAACTAACCATATAGCTTTTGTTATCACACCCCTTCCCCTCTTTCCTCTTTGAGGTGGACGCAAATAACAGGAGCGTTAGGGGCATTTGTGGAAGTGATTGAAAGAGACTAACTAAAAGGCAACATCAAAGTCTGCGTGTCTGATCAGGATGTGATAGAGGAAATAAACCGAGGGCGGTGTTTAAGTTTGCTTCGCTTACCAGTGTAGTAGCAGACCTGTAGGGTGACGGTCATAGAAATGCTTCGTTTTTCTCGTCCTTTGTTTGTTAGGTTGATGCGAACATCGAAATTGTTTCCAAGGTTTAAGACGTCTTGATTGGCGAACGAGTAGGTAACATCTTGTTGCTTCACTTCGTCCATTACAATCTCAGGCTTGTCGCCATGTTTGACGGCCTTGCGAACTGCAAAACGTTCTTCATTTGTGCCTGAAAGGAATGGAGAATTTCAAAGTTTTACCCTTCCTGAAATTCATTCTAAGACAATTTCGTTACACACCGTCGTACTTTAAGTTGCAGAAAGGTTAAGAAATGAAAGCAGAATATTTTACCTGGTTTGATAGTGAACCGGGATTGAACGTGACTCACACCGTACTCAACAGCGTACTAACAACTTAAAGTGTATCGTCAGCTTGGCTTAGACGCCATTGCGTGCCGGATGCTCTGAATTTCAAATTGCGAACGACAGACCCCTGATAAAACAAGCATTTCTTTGGTACCGTATTCACTTTATGCCTAACCGATACAGTAGCGAAAAAGATAGAGGCGGCCCGAAATTGTAGCAATGAAGTTTTCATTCGGAGAATGGAGTCGCGGTCATCTGGCTTTTTGTCGTAGGACAGATAGTCAGCCACGACCAATTACAATACAACTTGTTCCGTTTTAAAACGTCGTGTGAATTCCCACGTCGAGAGGGCACTCTTACCAAAGGACTAACACACGTTAAAGACCAACTACTTAGGACAAGTAAAATCACCTGGCAGATATAGTAACCTCAACTGCGCCGCCACAGGAGTTCGGCAATTTTTGCCATTATCCTTCCACTCCTACGCAAGCTTTTCCTCGTCTTTAAGGCCTTTTAATGTGAATTTAGTTCTTAACAACACACAACATAGTCGAATTCTGCTTCCGCTTTAACGGAATCAATTACGTTTACTGAACTGGCTTATTAAAGCTGCTAGTTGTGACGTCTCAATTCGAAGTTTGGATGAAAACAAACTGATGTCGTTTGCGCTGCTATCAATGTTTGATGTCTAGTTAGTGCAGTACATGTAAAGAGCTTGAGAAAGCGGAGATGATATTGTGTTGTGTTCATTCCAGTAACGTTACAGTAAACACCCTTAGTAATATCTGCCAACGTTTAGCTATGACCGACACTTTTGTACGTGAAGATTGTGCATCCTCACCCTTTCGATCAATCTCAGATTAGCCACTCATCATGTACAGATTGACATCTTAGTGTCTTTCTCGGCTCTCTATAAACCTTCTCCCGCCGCAGTTCTCTGTTTTATTATTGGTCGGACATTTTAATGTTCACACGTGACAATTACATCCAACATGCTACCGCGCGTGAGTAGCCTACCGTTCTTGTACCTTTTGCGCATGACCTACATAAAGCCGAGAACAGCAATCCCAAACACTGTCAGAACAGTTAAGTGAAATACGAACTCCAGAAGTTCTAAGTAAAATTTTAAACAAAATTAATATAAAAATTGCCTTTATTTTGTGTAATTTTCTAAGAAAGGGATACTTTTTACATTGTTTATTAGTAATTGTACTTCATTGCACAAGATGAGAGTAATTTTTACAGCTATTTTGTGTAATGTTTTACTTAAAACATCTGGAGTTCTTATTTTACTTAAATTATGAAGCGTATTTCTGTGAGTGAACCTTCTGACATTAAGTGCAAAGCCTTTTTACACGTATTCTGTATGACTTGAGTGCCTCGATCATCCATGCCATCGTAACTGGCTGTGCAGTGAGGCCCCTTCCTCAATTAGTGTAACCTCTGAAACCAGGGATGAGTGAGCAAAGTACCCCCTCCCCCTTTGCAGGTTATGACTGTTCCTACTTTAAAGTCCGACTTTGACTTACCTTCCGGATACTTATACTCGTTGGTAATGTCATGGCGGGCGCTGCTTCCAACTGCTTTCGTAGAGATGAACTTTCCGACTGCGGACTGTTCAACGCGTATTACCTTCATGTCCCAGTCGCCAAGCTTCTTTTTGCATTTCCAGTAAACACGATCGGCGTTGACTTCCGCAAATACGAAAGGAGCATCATACAACAGGTATATCTGACCTTGTTTGACAGCGTTAAGAGAGCATGGTCCTGTCTGGTACATGCCTTAAAATTATAAGAATATGAAATTAACCAAGTAATGATTGCGTAATACATTAAATAAAATTAAAAGAGTCTTTGTCACAAGTTTTCTCTGAATATTTAACATATGTTTTTTCTCCTCAGTAAAACCAAAGAAACTTCTGTACAGAGGAAGTTGTTTTGTTCGGCTTTCATGTAAAAAAGAAGTCTGTTATCCATTACAATATGTGGTGCCTCCAGAGTATGGTGATTTGAGGACATTATAGACGATAGAAGATGATGTTTAGCCCACCCCAGATTATGGAAGTCGAGAACATCGCGGTGGTGTGAAATCTGACATGCCAGATTTCACACCACTGCGATGTTCTCGCCTTCCGTACCAGATACACCCAGAAAGCCTGTGTAAATTGTGCATGTTCATATCAGGGGTAGTTTGCACCCGGAGCGAATCCTTCCTTTGTCACCTTGTGCAGGTGAAGTCCTAGGGGAGGGGTCAGGGGAGTTAGACGCAGAATGGCGCTATCTTTGACAAATGTTCGAACTGATCATAGGCTATATCGGAAAACTTTCACAATTATGTGAATTCTTACTTTTGATTGACTGTAAAGGAAAAGTGTGTTGTTTAAGTAGAGGGGTATCAACTCCGGTCTTGAAAATTTTTTGTTAAGGTAAGGTAGTTTAGATGCAAAATGCAGGTCACTTTGTGGCATTTTGGCTGTGGCATGGCACTCGTTATAAAAATGTGGAATGCCAAATACATGCTACGAATGTTAAAGTATGTTCTAGTCATGATATTTTATACATTGCTCTAAGATTCTGTACTGTTGCAGGCTCCCTGCAGAAGTGCTTTGGTCAGAATAATTTATTATTGCCTCATTAATGGTTACAAGATATGGAGTGTGTACTCTGACGAATGCGCGCGAAGCTCGTTGATATTTTGCATTGAAAATCATGTCCATAACAAAAGTTGTGGGGAGACTTTGCACCGAGACACTTCAAATTCCTAACAAAATACATCCCGCAAATTACTGTAGAGGGCGAGTCGTCTGTCTAGTTATTCGTATAAGCTTTCAGTTTTCATACAATATGTCTTCCCCTGAATTCCACTACTTTACATTCTTGCAATGCTCTGCTCTTCCATAATGACTTATATTTACAAGAACAATCCGAGTAATTGTAGAACCCTCACCATTGAATACTGCGAATATGTTTGAGACGGTATTTATAGTAAACATATGCATGCGGTGAGGCTGCACGTGCGCAGAAAATTTTGGTACTTTGAGAGGGACGTGCGAGAATTCGATAGTTTGAGAACGACTTGTGGTAAAAAGTGATTAAAAAAGGTTCATCATTCAGTCAGAAACACACCTCACCCCTTCCCCTTATAGAAACCTATAGCTTAATTAAACGTCTTTGTGGCTAAATTTAAAATTTTTGGAAAATATTCAGAATTTGATTGGGGGCACGTGCACCTCCATGACCCCCTTGCCGGCGCCACTAATTGCAATATGTTTATTTACTCACAAAATTATAACGAAGCCTCTTCAAAGGAGATAAGCATGTCGCTCCCTGTCTCACATTGTAATATAACTAAGTCTCACAATACTCTTACATTTTAATTATAGGTATTTTATGATGAACGCATCAGTTCTGTCATAGAGTCATGTGTCTCGAGACTCCGATCACATCAAGCCACAGATAACCGAGACTCACTTTGTCACGTTTTCATGTCACATCGATTCATTTGCCGTTTCCATAAAGATTCGAGTCCCTTGGAGTCCTTATGCATTTGGGTCAAGTTAGTTAAGGAAAACTGGGCGAAAGGAATAACAAAATGGGATTTACCCCGACAGTACCTCCTAGAGGCTGCTAATGACTCACGCCTTGCAAAGTGGCACGTTTAGCACTGTAAAGGTGCGTTCACACCAAAACTGAAATCTGCTGCGTTTTGCAAACGAGACGCGGAAATTTTTCCCCAGGACATATAAGGGCAATTTTATTTCAGCAGTCCAGTGAAAATATAGAAATCGCCCCATTTGTTTTGAGATAACAAATTTCGCGTCCATCCGGTAAAACGCAGCAGATACCGTTTTTGGTGTGAACGCACCTTAACACAATGAAATACACAATAGTAGTCGAGGGGAAAGGGAGGGAGGGGTGGTCCCTGACTATATGGCTGTTTTGCCTCTGTTCCAGTTCACATTACTAGAGACCAGGAACACTTCATTCAACGAAAGCGATAGAACGACGAACGGACTCTGTTCCGCTACCCACTCCATGTTTGAGGCTTCCCAAACAATTGAAGAAGGAATATACCGTACAGTTTGCCACGTAGTTACAACCAAGCGAATGCTTTGAACCAAATGGATTTTCCAATGAGTTACCTTTGAAATCAAAGAGTCTCTCTCAAAAGTTTACAAAGGGACCTTTCAGCTAGGAAAGCTGTCTAAGTTTGGAACTTCTTTACTTTCTTTTTAAAGGCAACACACGTTTTTTTCTTACAGGGGTCGCAGTTTACACTTCAACTAATGTTTTGTGCAACCGTCACTTACTAAAAACAAGCATATACACCCAAAGATTTTGCAATTATTTTGTAAGTCATATTTCCTTACAAGGTAACGTAAAAAATGGCTTGTTTAGCTGGCCTTTCCGAAACGAAGAAATGTCTGTTTTCAAACAACTTCATAATGTTTTCCAACCAGGGGCGTAGCTAGGATTGAATTTTTAGGTGGGCCTAGGTATCAAATGGGGGGGGGGGGGGTCACGGCATTGATCGCCGTCCTTAATTTTTTACAAATTTTATTAGGACACACACAATTTCGGGGACTAGCAAACATCTGCCCCCCCCCCTCCCGTAGCTAAGCGCCTGTTTCTAACACAGAATCTTATCAAAGGTAAGTAAAGATTTTCGATCACTGAGATTACTGACTTGTTCAAAAATTGTGGATGTATACTCATTATAATACATTAAGATGACATTTCAACACTTAGAAATAAATCTTACAACTTTGTGAAGAAAAGTTTCTTTCGACCAAAGCAGACTGAAATGATCGAACAGGGCCTAAAGAAATTTTCAAAGAAGTTTAGAAAGTAATCATTACTAATAGTTACAACACACCTACCATCACTTGTCTCCTGTGGCGTGGAGTCCACAGCTTGCCAGCCTCCGTAACCGATTGGCAGATCTGGCCTAGCCATCCAGCAGTCATTCCACACATGGAAGTTCCACACAGAGTCACCATTCAGTTCAGGAATTGGTCTGTTGTTTTCGTCTACGCAGTGGTCGATTGTGACGCTTCGGTCGGTATCATGGGCAGAAGCAAAGTTGGTGACGCTTCTGGCGGGGATTCCCAAACATCGGAGAACGGTGGTCAAAACTCCTGAGAACACCCAGCATTGACCGTATTTCACTGGTTTCTTCGTTTTAAGGTATTGCTCCAGGATGGCCACGCTTCCCTTCCAAGCGGTGGGCTTTATCCCGTCACTGTATTTACCGTCCCATCGACCGGCTAGGACTCCTTCATCATCCTGGACGTTCACAGCTGCTGACATCACCCTGCTAACGGTGACGGGACTGCGGCGAGATCGCTCCTTCAAGTTCTTTTCCATCAGATTGATGACACATTCAAAGACCTCCGCATCAAACTGACCGAAATTCCAGGGTCGCTTGCTCAAATATGTCGCCGTCCCGTACCAAATGTAGCCGCTGTCACTGAGGACATACTCCTTCCTTTCCGCATCGTCTTCCATGTACACGGTATCGTCCTTGCACCAAGGATTGAATAGTAAATACACGTTGGTATCCAGTTCTCTGCGATACTGCTTCTCTTGTTTACCATTCTTCTTAACGTGGGTGATGATGTCGAACTGATGTTCTCCCACAATGGCATTAGCGGCAGTCCTTACAACGAGGGTGACTTCTCTGCCGTTGACGGATTCGATCATAAAACCAAACTGACGCTTATCGAACTTTTGGACAAGTTTGGCAACTGTGAGGGTTCCTTCGTTTGCAACTGGGTGACTTCCTGTTTCAAGTACAAAAACTAAATAATTTTATCGAAACTTACAAATTCTCCTCTTCATGAGGTATTATCACTATTTGTAGGATGAGGAATCTGACGTGATATCACGGAGCGCCAATAGGTTAGCTACTTTGTTTTGTTGCTTTTCTTTCAACATTTCAGCATGATATTACTTATATTCTGTTTTGCAATACTGCCAGCATTATAAAGTTATGTTCCAAAATGCAAATGTTGAACTATGGGAAGAAATTCATACCAAATGAATGCTGCCGATGAATTAAGCGATTAAGAAAACAAAGGTATAAATTACACGCCTTGGTAGTTGTAAAGCCTAACCTAACTAAACCGCTTTTAGTAATTAAAATTGCATGATTTCAATCTACTGCATAAAAATAAAACAATTTCCACGAGGAGTAAATCTTTGCCATAAGGTATCCATTTTATTACTCGGAATTTCTCACGCTGTTTGTGAACTTATTTTGTCCAACTTTATTGTAGCCAGTGTCGTAGCTAGATAATTTTTGTGGGAGGGGGGGGGGGGTGCAAAAGCAAAAAAATTCCGACAGATTATTATCTTGAAATAATGATGTACTACCTAAGCGTAGCGCCACCATCATCTGGCGTGTAACGCGCCGAAAAAATTAGATTAAAATATCTCCGAGATTGCCTTTAATGACACTTCCAGGCCTTGTCAGTAACTATTTCGATGTGTAATTCTGCTTAAAAACATTAGAAGTGTTGTAAGTGTTTCAAATGAATTGTTTTTATTTATTTCCGGCAGAGACCAGAAATTTCCGACAGAGGCCTTCGGAGGTTTTGTGGGGGGAGGCCACCCCCTGCCCCCTCTTCCCCCTCTAGCTACGCCACTGATTGTAGCCTAAGCTGAATTATGACAGTTTACCTGGTATTACCACTTAGGCACTCGTCCATATATTATACAGCTCAGTCGCTGATGTCAATTTTTCGTATTTAAGGGGTGGGCCCAGGATTTACCCGACAGGGGACTAAGCTACCCTAAAGGGGACCAGCATATTGAAGCCTCGACAAAGGCGACAGTTTGTAAGAAGGATGTTGAAAGCAAAACTTTAAGTGTGCTCGAAGCACGCCAAAAATTAAGGATTTGCATTAAAAACAAAATCGAAAAACTTGGGATTTTGTGAAGGAAAATTAAAGGTTTTATTAAAGGAGACTGGTCGACGTGGGAGATTACATACTTCATCGTACCCATTAACGCTCCTAAGCAGACGGAAAAATTTTCCTGACGGCGGGCCAGCCTCCCCGACTTGAGTCTATGCCCCCTGCCCCTGGTGCCACCCCTGTCGTATCGATGGTATGAATTCGGGAATCCTCTCACATTATCCCCTCTATTTTCAAGAATCAAACTAACCTGTGCGAAATTCAACTCCGATGACGTCTTCACTTTTATTGAAGGGTCTGGTGAATTTTAAAGTGATCTTAAAGTCCTGTCCTCGACGAAGAATCAGGTCATTGACCTCATAACTGTTGGTCCGGTGGTTCTTCCTGTTTTCTTCAGTCTTGAAATCGACAGTTTCCACACCTAGCTGACCGTCCTTCGCTGGCGGTGCTTCTGGTATAATAGGCTTCTCGATGAAGTGACCATTGATATCGTAGCGTCTTCCAATTAGATTGGCGAGCATACTTCCAAAACCATAAAATCCATGGAATGGACCCCTGTGTCCACCACCCCTTTCCTCATCAGAGCTATCGCTACCATGACCAGGTCGCTGCGGGTAATATAAGAAGGGAAAATATTCGATCAAAATTATGGTATGTATAGCGTCCGATTAGGGAGCTGTCAAGAGAATACCCTGCTCTGATGTATTACTCTTCTGTGTTTGTAAGGTCAATCTTAAAGGGAAATATTGCGTTTAAAATATACCACCATGGCATACAAAGAAAATGCTCTTAATCATTATTGAACCATTCAGTCTCATCAATAAACTCTAGCAATAGCTTTATCTCCTCAAAATATTATGCGTTACAAGAGGAACGGATGTTGCATTATTGGAATTTTTGAAAGTTTGGGTGAACAAATTACTTTTGTGCAACAAATTACCAAATTTCTTCTTGTGAGAGCTTTGTTTCTTGAAAAGCAAGCTAACATACTGCCTTATTTTGAATTTTCTATCATTCTGTGTCTATTAATATTGGGTTAAAAATATTGGAAACTTTCTGTAAAACAAACGCAATATTTCCCTTTAAGCGAATGTTAAAATAAAGTTCACATGTAAGGCAATGCTCTCCTTGTACTTATTGTTCACCAGTGGCTGCTTCTCAATATAAAACTAACTGTACTTATAAAATTACGTAAGGTAAAAAGACTTTTGCCACAAGCTTCTTGCGTTCACGCCGAATACGGTTTGCTTGTAGTGTAAACCGGCCTGACCGCCTCATTTTTTTCCCACGAGGTTATGGGCAAATTAGATTTTCAAAATTTTTCAGATTTGTTTCAAAATCATCGTTAGGGTTATTTGTGGGGTTAGGGTTACCTATACTGGGGTTATTTGGCCTGTTCTTTTATAATCCGGTGTCAGCATTACAATGAAAGGGTCGGAAAGCTGTCATTTTGGAATAAGGGGTGTGGCCTATTTCCAAGAAGCTGATTGGTCCATTGGCATGATTTGCCCATAACCTCTTGGGAAAAAAATTGAGCGGCGTTGCCATGTCACTGTTAGATAGCCAGATTTGTTTATGTGGCAAAAGTTAAACCTCGAGAATATATTTGGCTAACAAGGAAACTTAGTTCTTACTGTCTCAGCGCCCATTCAAATTAGTTTCGTTATTTGTTAAATTTATCGTAAGTGCTGTCTTTGTTTTCCAGTGGGCTTGTGCTATGCAATTACTCCAGTCTTACGCTTTTCGATGTCTGCTTTCTCATTCATGTTAAATTTTGGTGATGAATTCATTTGAATATTTAATCGTTGCTTAGATCACCCTATCAATCGCATAGGTGTGCACGAATGAGGCACATTTGAAATGGAATACCAATCAAACGAATTGTATCATATAGAGGTGTAGGCTATTACTCACTTCTTGACCAAAGCATGCACACCGGTCCGTGTATCAGCAAAATTTTCAGTGACAGATAAATCGTGCCAAAATAAATGATGGTTTTGGAAGTTTTGCTGCGGCTGCTTTGCCTTTATTAATTGACTTGATAATGCTTCCTTATGTTCTCAACATAAAAATTTCCTCTTTTGATACAATATAAAATATTAATAACTTTATAGATGAAATGTAGTCTTCTGAAAACGCTATGCCAACAAATTTGTTCTTGGGAGGCGTGTTGAAAATTCTTCATCATTACACATGAGGATATCATGTCAGGCAAAACATACAAATTCGACTTTTTATTCTCTAAAATAAAATTGATAAACTGCATTCATGATTACTGAGTAAACTCATAATGGAACTGCTGTCTGCCGAAAAGACAGTTTGATCGTTTTAAGTTTCATAAGTTGCACAGAAATATCTCCTATTTCCTTTGATCTTTTGCTTAATTAGTATTAGACAAATACCGAACAAAACAGAAAGCATATGTAAGTAAGGTTTCACTTCATTTCTCCTTTAATCAATTGTGAAATTGGATAGCATGGATCTGGGTGTGCACTCCTAAGCAAAGTTTGCAGTCAATTTATATTGTTTGTGCATTGTTTCAACATGGCATAAATACAATATCGTATTCCTTATTTGAACAGCGTAATCTTACAACAACTCTGCCAATAGTGATCTTACACAAAATGCCAAACATTACAAGATAAGTTATTATCTTCACATCACTCAATTTGAAACTTTGGGCTAACACATTAGTCATGGGCTACACAACAGTAAATTTCGTTCTGCGACAAGCTTATTTCTTGAAAGCAACGTTAAGCCTATACCCAGCTTACCTAACTTTGAAGTTTGCCTAAAATTCTAAACACATTAACCACGGTTTCATTAAAGAAATCAGAATGCTTCTTTGTTAACCTAAAGCAGAAACTCACCTACATGCATCTTCAGTTCCCAAATACATTTAAAGGCGCAGCTACACATGCGATTCGACAAGTCGCTGGGCTACACATCGAACTAATTCATCGCCGATTACTCAATCGTCAACTCTTGGATTCCAGACGAGAGCGGCCACAAACACAACCAGACTGGGCACTTTCCCGGCTACATATAGTTGCCGACACATTATGGGAAACTTAATCATGGAAGCTCCGTACTACCTACAGCCTTATGGGCATTAGAGCAAAACATTTAACCATCTACAAAAAGCACTGTTTAAATAGTAATTCACTAATAATGAGACGGCGTATAGGCCAATAATGGATGGGCGCGGAAAGCGTGAAGAAGTACTGCTCATAATACATTGAAAAAGTAACCCAGTATATTTAAATCACCCCAGTTTTGCGATTTTTACTACTATAATTTGGGGCAATGATGTTTTGCCCGATATTTTGGCTTGGGGGCAGGGACCTTGTCCCCTGTTATTGGCGCCCCTGAAACTTGGCCTACGCAAAGAGGATATTAGGAGTATTTCTACCAGGTGCCAGCTTGTTGCTACTGTATAGCCGACGGTTTAGTTGAGTTTTAGAATACGGCTACATATGGCGAGTCGGCAACTCGAATGCGGCTACATATCCAACTGATTAGTGTGCAGATTCGATTTTTGAATTTGCTACAACTCTTCCGCGACGGATGAAAACTGGTCTGCGACAAGGCGGTAAGAAGACTAAAGGCTTCGGCCCCTACACAATACAACAATGAAACCTCTATGGTGAAAGTCGTTTGCCCTTGGAATTTTTTCTGCAGTCGCCCATGGTCATGCCCTGTGTATGTACTACCCCAACAATATTTTATGCCTGGTTAAGGGGTTGTTATTAGTTTCTCGTGAATGAGAACTAGAAGTAAAAAACGGGGAGATTAAATTAAGTCAAATAAAAGTCTAATCAGTTATAAACTCACCGAACCAAAACCATGATGAGAAGGACCGTGGTGACCATGGTGACCCCCGAAGCCTCCAAATAATCCAAGGCCACCCCCGAAACCAAAGAACGGACGATTACATGGACGGCGACAGCCAAAGCCAAATCCGAAGCGAGGTGAGCATCCCGGACGCCTTGGACGACAAAATCTCCCCATTGCAACAAAAACAAGACAGAAACTCTTTTTGGAAGAGAGCAAGGCCAAGGAAATTAGCCCTTCAAGTAGATTGTTCTCCTACAGGTCTGGTTCGTCACCCCCGAGAGTCGAACCACAATTAATGACTGCAAAGGCCCAGCCTGTCTGTTTTCTTTTGTAGTCCAGGAATACGCCCTCAATATTGGAGCCTATGAAATCCCTCCATCCGTTTTGCACCTTGTCCCCTTAGACATTCTTTACAGATTTTGCGCCTTAGTTCATTAAAAACACGAATTCAGTTAAACACTTTTGCTGAATAGACATTATTTTAATATAGAAGTAGGTATGTCTACGTGTCAGCGTCGACGTACCTTGTTTTTACAAACCGCACATTTATCACCCGTGGTAGCAAGGGTTAGTATTGAATCGTATTATGCGATAAGTTATTTTTGGCATCATTTAACAATGTGTTTTCTATGTCTGGATAACACCACTCCTTTCCATATTTTCCTCAATACAATTGTGACTATAAAACTATTACAAAACACCTGACCTTAAAGAACATGAAGAGAGAATGGATCTAGATTAATAGGCCTAAATGCAGGTGATAGGTATAGGAAAGAAACTTAAAACTGCCTGTTAACACTCACGTTTATAGTCGGTATATTTCGGAGAAACCATGTTTTAATTTTCATTCCGATGTCAAAAGATTTATTGCATTTAAATCAGTGTATTTTAACTCAATTAGTCATGAAGATACTGCAGGTGCTCTTTAAAAGTCCCTCGATTTGAACTCTAATTGGTGATAAGTTTGAAGTATGTACTTAGGTGCTGTAAGTGCAAAAAGCCAATAAATTTGGGTCATGACATTTTTGTTTTCATTCGAAACATCTTTCCAGGGGAAATGTAATTTCACAAATAATTAGTAACTAGGTACATGTCCTATAGTGGTGTTTCACCGACGTCACGTGATCACGCGTCTTTTTGGTTTTAGGACATTTTGCCGGGCAAGCGTTCATTGTGTCACAGTAGTATCTATTGTTTTGCCTTGCGCGTGTGCTGTAAATACGCTTACTGCGCGTGTGTTCTGCCCGGCAATACCGGCAATCCAAGTCCCGTGACTTCACATAAAATACTTCTATATCAAAGGAGAGATTAACTAAATTTGACAAAAAGGAGGAGGTAAAGAGGACAGGATACCCGGGGCAACTCCTATCTCCTACCAGGGAGTTGCCATTTTCCTGCTCCTACCCCCGATAATTCACTCATTCTCTTGAAAAGGCCATAACAAAGAAAAATTAGTAAGTTGCTGGGATTCCTCTTGAATTTTCCCGACGGGGACCAGTTAAGCTTCCCGACGGGAGGTTAGTAACCTGAAGCCCTGACAATGCGATGGGTCGCAAAAAGAATGGCGATTGCAAAATTTTCGGCGCGCTTCGCATCCAAAAATTTCAGGGGTTTATTTCAGAAAAATTGAAACTTTTGGAGTTTGCTGAAAAAATTGAAGAAAAATTTGGAAATTTTGGGGTATTATCAAATGAACTGCGTCCTTGCGAGCAACCTGAAATTATCCGTAATTACGACTGGCCGCTGTTGACGATAAAATAGTTTACCCATTAAGGCCCTCCAAAGAAATTAGAAAATTTTCCCCGACGGGAGGGATGCTCCTGCACCCGCATGACGCCACCCTTGGTCAGGGGAGACATCCGTTTTGTCAAAGCAAAATTATGTGTCATATCACTCAATAACGCTGTCTTGAGAGGTCATTTTTAAAAGATACTGTAATACGTAAAGTATTGGTTTTCAATTTGTTCAGGGAAGGATCCATTCCTCTTCCGTTAAATTAATAAGACTGATCAGCTCTAGCCTAAGTAGCGCCTCTGTGGCTGCCGCCCCTTTTGTAGGCTGCCGCCCCTTCGCAGCGATGAGTTGAACGAAAAAACTTCGTCCGCTCCGCGGGGTAGATCAGCTCTTGCATTGCGTTTGCTACAAGCTTTGGCAGTTAACTTGAAAACCCTCCGAAAAAGACCAAGTCTGCAGACCATACGGCAATGCACCTCCAGGGTAAGTAGCGCTTCATGGTAAGATTGGGGAGCTTTATTTAGTGTCACGAATAGGAAATTTGGCCTACAGCTAATTGGTATAAAACAATGATACCGTAATAGTGAGGATTAAATAGGTCCAGAAAGATCTGAATACATGGAAGTTATAATAAAATTAGGAAAGCACAAAAAAGTTAATAAGCCTACAAAGACGTAAACAACAAACCTCATCAGAATCAAATAGATGTAGGGCCCTCTCACTCACATACATACACATGCACACACAGACACACTTCAAATTACGTTCATTTGGTGGGTAAAAAGGCTTCTACGGTCAAGAAAGTTGTTCCTGTGTTTTCAATATATATCGAGAGAGAGTTGGAGAGAGAGCTAGGGTTAGCTTGGGGTCCGAAGCAACGTAGGGAGATTAATCAGCACAAAAAGGGGCTTCGAAGGGTGAAACTGTATTATATGACTACCTGTACTGTTCTATTAGATTTTGCTGTGAGCTTATGCGACCAGTCCGAGAACAAATACACACAGGCTCAAGAAAATGTTCTAGCCTGTGTACACTTAAGGGCGGGCCACAGGGAAATTCGCCACCGCACGAGGGCATATATTTTACATGAATGGTTGCCATATTACTACAGGCAGTTTTGTTATAGAATATGTCTCAAGATGAAGTATTAAATATTGCAATTCATCGTACTTCCAATGATGATGTCTTAAAATACACGAAGTGTGATTTAACTCCCCAAGCACCAAATTCACGGATACTGAACGTCGAGCACGATTGTGAAGGTTTTAAAATTACTCCATGAAGAAAAAGATGATTCTTTTTGTTCAAAAAGGAATTACCGTAACAGAGTGCTTCCCAAAGATGTTCATGGGAGCAGGCATTCGAAATGCTCTAAGCTTCATAGTTAGTGCTTACCAGTTCCATCCTCCTTTCTTATGCAGACGAATCGGTAAATGTGAAGAAAAACATGTCATTGTAGATTGAAGCAGAATTATGTATAATGAGGAGAAAACTTGCGGTTCCTAAAAACAGAAAACGAGATATTAGACTCTAAGTCACTAGGTAGATAGATAGTGTTCGTTTACCTCCACTTTTAGTGTAATTACAAAGATATTATAAGCATAGATTCCAAACTCCTCTACCTACACAGTTACGCTCAGTGACTCCTCATGGAGACGCATATATCGGGGCGGAAGTGTTAATTTGACACGCGCGCCGTTATATTCCGCGATCTGCGTACAAAAATAAGAACGCGTCACGGGAAATTTCATTGTTAAAAGAGGTTAGCGTGCGTGCACTTTTACAACGCGTTCTATACGCGCAGAATACATTTCTCAATGTTTTATCCGGAATACTTGACGCACAGTTCTGCGCGCTTTGGAAACAAACGCGCTAGTTGCTTTCCCGTTGTGAGCGCGTTAGTAATTGAACGCGCATAAAAAAGTGCGTCACTTGAAGATACCATATAAACTGACAATGAATGTCCATGAACTTGCAAAACCAGTCATTGTGCGTTCATGTTCAAGTGTAAATACGTGGAATGCCGCGTTGAAGAAATAAGTTATTCTTGTTCAAGTGGAATTTACTGAGGCGTAGTAGTTCTTCAGTCAACAACATTCCGAAATAACAAGTATTAATACTTTTGTAAGACATTCATTTGCCTGTTTGTTTTCAAAACGACTGAACAGTGATCAGCACTTCCGCCCCGATATATTGGCCTCCATGGGGAGTCAACGCGCCATTTTAAGTTTGGAATCTATGCTTGTAATATCTTTGTGTAATTACTAGTATAGCGCCCTCTCTTCATAGGTTTTGGACGGCCAAGCAAAGGCGGCCGTTTCCGACCGAGGGCTTTTCAGGCCGGCGCGCAACCAACAAACGGTTCGTGTGTGGATATGGTACTGTTGTATAGAGAGCACAACAGCAAGAGGCGCGTTATGCAGGGTGTTACTCTTTTGGTTTCAGCTTGTTTTCAAAGACGATAGAAATTAAAGACAGCTTTGCATCACCCCAAGTATGACTTTTACACAGGGGTAAGTAAAAAGTCTCAATTGGTAACTACTCTTTGATTGACATCAGAGTTGCAAAATTCAAAAGATGCAGAGCAGCTCATATTACATAGCATGCCCAAAGAATGTTTTGATTACATGCTAGGGCCTTGTATTCTCACCAGGATGTGGTCCTAAGCAATAAACTGTATTTGTGTCTGCACAAGGAGAAGCCAAAGACAGGCACAAGGAGAAGCCAAAGACAGTTATGGGCGG
Organism: Holothuria leucospilota; assembly: GCA_029531755.1. NCBI lineage: Eukaryota > Metazoa > Echinodermata > Holothuroidea > Aspidochirotida > Holothuriidae > Holothuria > Holothuria leucospilota. The sequence continues at coordinate 2,462,188 of CM055972.1, forward strand.
GGCTAGAACTAGCCTAGTTGGGAGAACTGGAACTGTCTGGGATGAGAAGATTTCCCCTTTAAAGTTAGGGAGCATGAAGTCAGACGATCTAGACTGAAGCCACTCAACCGCCCAAATGGCTCCCTGTATGCAACAAAGCGGCGGCGCGCAAACAAACATTACATCCGATTTTGGCCACAATTATTGGGGGAGCAACCACAAATTTTCAACTTAGGAGTATAATTATGACAAAACACTGTAGGCAACGTCACTTATCTCTGTTGTTTAAGTTACAATCTTTCGCAAAACGGATGAAATAACATTTAACTTCTGAAGTTGAATGCACAGGTACCCAATCATCCAGCTTTTGCCGTACAGCGGAAGCGCCCTAATGATAATTTCGTAGCTACACTGGTCAAACTTACGCGCAGCGATACACCGTGTCAGCGTTTTTTCTTACTTTAATTTCTGTGGCAGAGACACAAAGTTTTGTAGGATCCACACGTCTTGCTTATCATAGCTACATGAATGTAGGTTTGGGGTTTCAGTTATTTTAATGAAATCGGTTAGAGAATCTCTATACAGAGTATACCCGTACAAGTGAAGCTACGCCGTGTCGTCTCGGTAATGCAGGGGTCTTTGAATAAATGTTCAATTTTAGTATAGTTCCAGCTAAAAGTGAAAACAGGCAAACACGTTTAATGACAAAAACATGTTTAGTAATAAAGAAAAAAATGCAACAATCATAAAACATTTTTATAAGGCCCGCGCAGTTTTTATTACAGTAAGGATGAGCTATTTTATTGCTGCACGTGGGTTTAGATCCTCAGGCTAGAATCAACTTATTTAGATCACCCATCACTCAGTACGTGCAACCGATGCAGCCCAAGTTTAAGAAAGAGGTTTCGAAGAATACCTCCTCCTTCTACCGTAAATTTTAGATGTAGTGCCTGGGCCATTCTTTTCAGGAAAGAACGTAAACCCCTGGATTGCGGCGAACACTGACCTGAATAGAAAAGGTGTACATAACGTAGGGTGTTTTTTAACTGTGACCCCTTAATAGGAATAGGTCATAAGGCTTCAACCGACCCCGTGTAGTCAGTCAAAATCAAAAAAGAAAAAAAAAGTTAAACTTCTTTATTTTTTAACGCAGCTGTAAAAGTAGTCTAGATTAATGTTTGACTCGCAACTGCTTTCTTGAACAGTTTACTTGTTACATACGGTAGTGTATGTGCATACATGCGGTATTTAAGTGTAAAAAAATCGTATGCTACATTAATCAGTTTCATGCTGTTGAACAGGGAGGAAAAGGACTCACCTTCCCTTGAATCACTATCCGACCGGCAATCCGACCTCAGGCTTAGCCCAGCGCGGTCGTCGTCGCCAAATATAGGGGAATTTCGATGAATTTACAATGCTGGATCCGAGGGGAGCGTGCAGCTAATACTTTCAAGACGACCGTTGATTCAATTCAACACGTAAAATACTAAGATCCTCATACAAGCCCGTAGCCAGAGGGGGCAGGGGATCGCGCCCCCTAGAAAATGTTAGCCCCTAGCAAAAAATACAATGCATTTTAGTATTTCTCGTCCCCTGGAAACTATCTCGCCCCCTTTCAGTACCTTGTCTGGCTATGGACCTGTATCATATCCAAGTGGTTACTTCAGTACTTGGACAGTCTGCAGAGAGAGACATTATCGACGTCGAAAGTAAGCTATAGCGTACTTTCAGGTGCCTTTTTCAGTTTCGTACGCTACGCATCCGTCAACTGATGAAGGGGTGTGGCGCTCTGCTAATATGGTATCAAGAAATAAAATTCAATTCTTCTTTAAAAGGAAGTCTTGGATGCGCTGTTGGTTTGTACTACCGGTAGTCTAACTCGAGTTCGTTTTGCTTCCTGTGACGAATTGCTAGCTATATATAGAGTATGGCTCTTGGATGAAGAAAGTCTTTTACATGGCCCCGTTAGGAACCATCTCCCGTTCTTCTTCCTGCTACGCCGGAGGGAGTGCCCATTTTGGCCGCACATTTGCCTTTCTTGGACAAAACATTGGCCTATATATGTAATTTTTCGAAAACAAAGTCTCCCCCCCAGTCCACCCCTATTATAAAGTGGATGGCTTCCCTTGGTACCAAATTATAGTCTTGGCCAAGACGTTAGTAAAACTTTCACTTCTCACACGATTTTTAATGGGTGAGGGCGCTTGTCAACTAGATTCGTACTCGAGTACAGTATAGTATTTCGTTTACACGGACTTCTACATATGGACAGAGCATATTGCACTAACGTCCTATGCGTTAACTGTGGCCACCGTACGTACACGAGTAGGCTTACCAATATGGCTGACTGCTATAGCCTTGTGTGTAAAAGTTTGGACTTGCTCAAGTGGCTCAGTATCGAGATTGTGTGAGAAACTTGTAGTATTTTAGGAAGAATGCAAGCTCAGGTCAAATTCAACAAATAGAATGAAGGACTGTGATATTGTTCTTTCATGTTATATTTTGTCTAAAATGTTGCAGATCTATCGTCAAATTGGGCAAATGGTAGTAGCCCGGCGGCAATCTTGGTAAGCCTAAATTTGTTCGAACGGTGGCTACCGTATTGGTCATGTGATACTCTCTCTCTCTCTCTCTCTCTCTCTCTCTCTCTCTCTCTCTCTCTCTCTCTCTCTCTCTCTCTCTATATATATATATATATATATATACATATATATATATATATATATATTATATTTATATATATATATATATATATGAGAAGTCCGTGTTCGTTTATTACTTAGTATCGAACAAAAATCTGAAGACAAGTAGAGGGCGTCTCCACACTTGTTCCCAATGAAGGTTGTGTACTGTGTACAATTAATACTACGGTCTTAAGCAAGACTAATCAAATTACTGAGCCAAGACCGTGATGATTGGAGAGGGTCATCACACCTTGGTCTTACAACCTTCCACAATATTTGAAGGCGCGGCAAAATGTGGTGGTAGAAATAAGAATGAACAGGCACATCTCTCTTCCACACCTTAAAAATGGAGAGGTATTCTTTTGCTTATACTTGCTTTGTACATCAGCAACTTTCCAAGACAGAAAGACTTCCTTTTAAGTGTTCTTAAGTTGGCATTATGTTTTTTTTTTCTTTTTTTTTTCCTTTTTGATACGACGCTTAGCAAAATTTGAAACTTCACAATTCAAAACAAAAGTTCAAAACTTTTCACATCTGCATGGCAAAATGCATTAAAGACTTACAAGAGTGAAAGAATGCTAGTCTAAAAAGGAATCCCACGGGGAATGTAGGATCATTGTACTAAAGCTCCCTTCATGCAAAGAAACCATTGCAACAGGACTACGGAAGCAAACTGCCGATTGCCGAAAGAATACGGGAAGACATCTCAAGCATTGTACACATCATACTAGCAAAAAGACGAAATTTGTTCAAATGCCAGAGTATTTTATATTCTGATATCGTTATTATCACTTTTATTATGATAAAAGTTAAGCTGATTGAGTCGATTGCTCATGGAAATTTTGTGATATTTAACTTTTGTACTTTTGTACATTACTAACCCAAACATTTTCGGCGCGCTTCGTGCGCTGTACTAGGCTTTCGTGGTTTCTTTCATCGTTTGGTTTCAATTAGCTTAACAATAATCTCTTGACTAACTTGTATACCAAAATATACATTGATTGCGCAGTTTATTGCAACATCGGTCGGGGATTTTGCCTTCAATCACATATGAATTTGTATTTTTTTTTATTTTCAAGTTGATCGGTATACACTACAGTGACTGATTTAGGAAACCTTCTCCTACGACGGCTTGGACAGTTGGAGGGGTGGATACCATGTAACGCATTTTATTCGGGATCATAGAGACCTGTCGCAGCCCAGACATGTCTTCGATCTCTCATGAGAGACAAAGTTCTTCTGTGAATCCTGCAAAAAAGTGGGCGCTTCGCTTGCTATGCAATTTTGCAAGTCAGATTTTTCTACAGAACACTAAATCAGGCATGAATTCGGTACAATTTATATATTGTGTATAATACCGTATACATTAGATCATGCTGACGTCACACAGATTTAAGTTTTGATTGGTCAAATGTTTTATGCATGCACCTACCATACTCGAAACTATTGTTGTAGATACTTGTAGCCGAGAGATGCCCTAAGACTTAATACCCCATTAAGCCCTTAAAGTTAGTCAGACCATATGGTTTGCTTATGGCCCCGCCCCCCGAAATGACCCCCAGAGGGAGTAGATTTTACAAAATTCAGCTAAATCATGTAATGGACCAAACATCTTTAAAGCAAGTGGTGGCGCCAGGATTTGCCAACAGAAGGGCTAGCTTACCCGACCTGGCTGTGTGTGTGTGTGTGTGGGGGGGGGGGGCTTAGTCAGGGTAATCCTGCCACGAGATAGCGTGTTTACATTTGGTCTTTTCACTTATACCTCGACGTCAGGGAGCAGTTTGTACTGATTTTCACTTCCAGCAAGGCCAGGGTTTTTGCTTTCCTAGTTGTGAAGGCTTTTAGTACAGCAGTAAGGCCTTTAGTACAGTAGGCATGTCATGTGACTAACATTTTGAATCAACGCGTATGCACTTACTCTCTTCACTTAGTTCACATTCAAGCCATATTATAGATGGCAAACTTAATAAAGTAGGAGATAGGGGGACGGGGGAAAATAAAGTAGGAGAAAAGCTTACGGTACTTTTGGGATGTCAAATAGCAGAGAAACATTATGAAATGGTTTGAAAATGGTATTTTTGAAGAGCTTTACGAGCTCCCATTGCAGGAAGTAGAGTCTTTATTACTGTTTGAAGAATGGATTGCGTGGAATTATCCCCCTCCCCCATGTAACCTTAGCTTACTGTACATCGATCCACTCTATCCAATATATAGGGTTGCCATATTAGTGACCTATATTACGGGACGTCCAAATGTTAAGCGACTCTGACATATTTTGAACTCGTTAACCGACAAGACTTAGGCCTACAGGTGTAACCTATCATGAAATATCATCAGGGGATCATCAAAACACAGGTCTGTCATTTACTCGGCTGCGTTTTGAAAAAGTGTAGATAAGTCGACAACCCCCTCGCACGCATGATCATACGAAGTCGGATAAAACAGATGATTCCTTAATCTAACAGGGTCTGGGCCCTGGCCTGATGCCACCGACAAAACCAGCGGACTATGACGCGTTTTGTTAATTCGGAAACACTTGAGATAGCCCTCGAACGCTTGTTTTGCTAGCTGCAATGCCAAGGAGCTGGGGGGGGGGGGGGCAAAACTTCCTCCAAAAGTTCGTTCTGGCCTGATGGGCACCAAAATGAAATTTCGGATGATCAAGACATGCTGTTACTGAGGCTACATTGCAAAAAAAAAAAAAAAAAAAAAACAAGAAAAACCCCAGTCACGGTCAAATTGTAATGGTTATGTACGTGCCAGATGGGTCCGTCTGTTTTACTACGGTTCAATATGACCATATATTTTGTAATCGTGACCCGAGGGTTTCTGGAAAAGTTGCCTTGGCCCCCCCCCCACACCACGGTGACGTCGCCCCTGGACACCATACTTACACGGGAGCAATTTGCCCTCCCATAGTGCCTTCACGTAGTCCTCCAGTCAGTACCACCTCCGGTATTACCGGCTCTTTCCCTAACTTAGAAAAGTCTGGATCGAGACCATGGGCGTCGGCAGAAAAAAATTCAAGGGGGGGGGGGAATTTTTTAGGCTGCCCAACTTTTTTCATGGGGAATATTTTACTCCCAGAAAAGAGTATAGATGATGCTTTCACACAGTGTTGACAAAGTCGTAGCTAGGAATTTGTCAAGGGGGGGGGGGCGAAACCCATAGACAGACTCTCAGCACTCCTCCCCACCATGGGTTGGTACGCAGCGCAAGAAAATTTTGGCCCAAACTGCTTCCCAGATCGCTGGAAATGGCACTTCCAACGCTTATTTACCTCATATAAAAAGGGGAAACATAAGCAATATCGTAAATATAAACTTTAAAAAATACCAAAAATATGCTCGGGTGGCTGCTGGGGCCTGAGTGTTGATATTTTTATACATGCAATTCCTGTTTTGAGAGTAGAAATTCACACTGATTAAACTGTTAAGAAATGTTGATATTAATTTTCTTCGTTTTTTTCTTTATTTTTTCTTCGTTTTTCAAGTTTTTGATTTCCCAGGGGGGGGGGGACAAGTGCCCCCTTGCCCTCCTCCGGACGCCCATGATTGAGACGTTACTGCATAATGCTAGTCTACCTTGAAAAATGTGATTTCTCTAGACTCCAATGATTTCATTTCATTTCGTTCATTTTCCACAACATTATACAAATACAAACTAATACAAAATATCAGGAGGCGGAGGAAGCCTGGAAAAGCAGAACGCTTGTAGGCTGCTTAGCAGGCCACCTTTACAAGAAGTGAACAAACAAAAAAAAAGGCAAAAAACAAAAAACTGACCAAGAGAACCCCCCCCCCCCACCTACCCCCGCAGTCACCATATCAGAGTAAGAAAATAGGTCAAAAGTAACACCTTGACATTAATACTAAGCAATTATATGAAATTTGAATTTCTTGGTAAATAAGATAAGTGAAATGCTTTTTAGCTGAGGATCAGGGTTGTTCCAAAGTTGCCAGAAGTTACAAAGGTCTTTTTATTAGCAGAACTAACTCTACATCGTTTATAGTTAAGGGAGGAAACTCCTGCATAAACAGACCAAACTAAACTATCCATTCCGCCACCACAAAGGCACGAGCGCGCCCTGATAACTTTTTCCCTCCCCATATCAATCTATCGACTCGTCTGATAAATATTCATAATGATTTGTTTCTGTTTTGTGGCATGTGCTTGATGATGCATGCATGTGCCCAAAAGGCCAAAATAAACCGATCGACGTGATGTACTATGTACGCGCCGTGATTAATAGTAATATAGAACTCGGTATTGAGTATGATGTGTAGTGCGTACTGTAATAACTAGAGAGATCTTCGTCGAGTGCGAAGCGGAGCTGTGACTGTCTTGATCAGTATTTTTGAAGCGCTTGTCGTCCAGAAGTTCTCTTTTTATTTAGATAAGAAGTGAACTAAAGAAACATGGATGCTGGAATTGCCACAAAAAAGAGAAAGCTCGACGACACTAACGGGGAAAACGTAAGTTTCCATTTAGCAAAACACAGGTGGCCGTCAAGGTCATAGGCCTAACGTTAGTATAATATACAGCTGTAGGCGCGGCTAGCTAAGCAGTAATGTCCGGGGGACGGATGGACGGAGGAGCCCGGACGATGACATGCCACATGGGGTAGGCCTGGGCCTAAAACGTTAGGCCTATCGGTAACGAAACAAGCGGCGAAAATGTCTTTCGCCAACAAGATTCGCAAGAAAATTGCCGTGGCATAGTGATTGGGAATTGGGAATTTTTCCAGTAAGGGCTAGCCTATTCTGTATTTATCAATAAGCCGCGGTCACACTACAACGAATTCGGATGGGATTCCGATCCGATTTTTGTGAGTTTTTATTAAAATCTTCGCCATTTCAAGTCGGAAAAAATCCAAAATTGCCAACCTGTGTAATTATATTATTTTTATCGCAGGACTACAAAAATTAAATTTATACGAATTATTTCGTGACGTCACTTCGACAGACAGCTTTTATCGGACTACGCGTGTCCAATAAAAGCTGTTTGTCGGTGTGACGTCACGAAAAAATCAGTTAACATTTTATTTTCATAGACCTCTGATGCAAAACATATATTTACACAGGTTGGCAAATTTTGGGTTCTTTCCGACCCGAAATGGAGAAGATTTTAATAAAAACTCTCAAAAATATTCCGATCCAAATTCGTTGTAGGCCTAGTGTGACCGCGGCTATAGCCTAGGCCTACTTCTACAATCCTAGCCTTGACGAAAATGGTAGGAATATCCTTCTGTGTGTCTCTCTTGGACCTCATACTCTTGAACTTGAACACAAAACTGTATTTTTCCAGTACATTAGATCGCATTCAACCAGTTAGTGTTTGCACTGGGTACCCGACCGACAATGTCAGGACCCGGTTCTGAAATTGCTACCCGGATCCAAAGTTTCACTAACATAGATTGCACGTGTGACAGAACACCTAACATGTTACTTTTTCCTGGCAAAATTTATCACGCACAGGCCTAAGAACACTTGTCATGCCCATACGTAAGATACGTTGGTGTTATATTATATCAACGTGCAAAGCAAAATTTCTTATTATGACTTAACAACAAACTTGTAGCCTAACAGAAGTTATAGTTTTGGGTACCCGGGTACCCGACTGACCATCGACTTCGGGTACCCGGTTCCGAATTTTGGACCCGGTGCAAACACTACAACCAGTGAAAGAAAGAAATGGGACATCTAATGATCTTGGCATTATGTAGCATCTGCTTAGAATAGAAACTAGGCCTAGGCCTTGGCCTACATACAATTAGGCTAGCCTATATAGTGTTTGCACCGGGTACCCGACCGACGATGTCAGGACCCGGTTCTGAAATTGCTGCCCGGATCCAAAGTTTCACTAACATAGATTTTGGACCCGGTGCAAACACTGGCATTTTAGCATTCTGGTTTCACAGATGAAATATGTACTGTAAGAACTGGTAGGATGTGCAGTATGGACAGTTCTCTATTTGTTTCCCTCGATTTCCACTTTGACCCACACATTAATACTCAGCATACCCCTGAGCATTGACCAGTTTGCCCCAAGTGCAAACCAGTTTTTCCTCATATTTAAAAGTTAACATTCCAAAAATTTTCACAGTCTGGGAGGAGGAAGTAACTGCCCCTCTAAAAGAGGTATGGAGGGATGCAATTGACAGATGAGAAGCAAAAGTCACACAAGGAGGACAATGCAACTTTTGGCATTTAACTGTAGTCTGAGGCCCTGTTGTAAAACTGGCAGATCAAGGCAATAAAGTGTTCATTTAGCCTATGTACTATTGCCAGGCGCCGATCCAGACTTTTTGAAAAGGAGGGGGGGGGGGGCTGAAAGTCCCCTTGAATATTCTCCTAAATTAACAATTATGCTCATTTTTGCATATTTGCTATTGTTGATGTGGCGAAAAAGGGGGGGAGGGGCTGAGGCAGGGAAAGTCCCCCCCTTGGATCCGGGCCTGATTGCCGCATTCCATTCAGGGCGTAAAGTGGTGAATTCACTGCGTTTCTTTTTTTTCTGCTGTACAGAGTAGCAGACAAAATGTTGAGCTATCTGTCCCTGCAGAAAAAAGAAACGCAGTGAATTCACCACTTTACGACCTGAATAGAACAGGGCAATCAGGCGTGGAACGTGGCATAAGTACAGTAATATGTATGTATTTCCTACCTACCTTGGTGGACCCGGGGTAAGAAATTGTGGTATTTCAGGGTTTCCCCTGGCATTCTTTTTGTGAGGTGGCCACCTCACAGGTTTTGACCACCACCTCACAGAAATTTGCTATAATTGCCACCTGTACTGTACTCGCTCTAGGAGTATCATTAGGTCTCCCTCACTGTTGGTGCCAAAGCTGGCACCATAATATCCCCATGCACTAATACCACCAGTGCTTTTTGAAACCCAGGGGAAACTCTGTATTTAGAGGGGGTATGGTCCTTGGGGGAGCAGGTGTTTTAGTACATAAATTTATGCGTATGCAGAGCTTCCTGTTGTTTGTTTACTCAAGCTGCCAAATGATAGGAATTTGAGCCTTAAATTATTATTAGGTGCACACTGCACAGTACAGTATAGGAGTTGGCTTGGTGGTTGAGCAGTGATTTCACTGACTCGGGCACCAGGGTCAATGATGCACAACTTTTGATTTTGACACACAAGTACAAAACTTCTGGGGTCAAACTGACGCCCAGCTTTTTACCCCAACAATATGTACAGTATGATAGAAAATAAAGATAAAGCAGGAAACTGGAATAAAGTTTGCTGCATTAAACTCAAATTTATTTTTACCCCTTCTGTTTTAGTTTTGACTCTTGTAAATTTATTCTCAAGGGTCAGTGACTCCTGAAAAAAATGATGAGTGAAAACCCTGATTGAGTGTACTGCTCTGCATACTTGGGACTAAAATTTACTGCGTACTGTAGCTGTTCACAGTGATGCTGAGGGGGTTTACATTGGTGAATTTTAATTGGGTATCTGATTGCCCATTTCAGGAAGTTGTCCAGTTTAGGAAGTTGCTTGGTTTGGTCAGTTCAGCTGTTGAGCAGTAGTACAGAGCAAGGAACCTCTGCCCCTCCCAACCCTCAGGCCTCGAATTCTAAATTTTTAAGGGCACAGCCATTTTGGCCTTAAGGATCAGTGCAAATCTGGGGGCACCACAGCCAAAGGGTAGGGCAGTAAGGCCAAACTTTACTTTGTTGATAGGGCACCTAGGCTATACACAATCGGCTCTTATTTTACACTTCCACTAATTATTTTTGCTTAGTATGCTTTTAGTCATTGCCCAACTTCACTATTGTTATACCTGGTTGAGGGTTGCGATGCTGTCTGTTAATTCAATGATTTAACACTTCTCTTGCATGGCCTGTCTTTGTAGAGCTTTTCTTTTTATTTTAAATACTTAGTTTTTCCTTCCAATGAACATTCAACATAAACATGTACGTATGTAAGCATGAAGTTAAAGGGCAGGACTACAGTACTAGAGCTGTCACGTTTAAACGGCTAAACGAACGATCGGCCATTTACTGTACCAAATGGTTTTTCTCCCTACAGTATATTTTGCTAAATACCTTTTCATTCAAAAGGATGGTTATCAACCTGTTTAATGATCAAATAAAACTTCCAAAATACAGTAAATTGTCGGTTTCATAGCATGTAATTCTGTGAATGTGAATTGATCCTCAGTGAAACCAGGGAGTTAACTAATCCCCAAACACTAGATGTAGTGCCTTTGTGCTTGTTATCCTGTTTGAAGCAGTAGTCAAAATCTGCTCATTAGTACACAGAAGGACTTGTCAAACTGATTCAGGTTTCCCAGCTTAGACCGTATTAAAATCTTAGTCCAAGTCACACTCCAGAACTTACAGTACGTTAAAACAGAAATACAAATTATGAAGCTCCATAATATTTCAAAAGTACCCTGGCTATTGTTCCGTGCACTTCGTGCATGGCTCACACGTGTTTGTTTTGAATGATTTAGTTTTCATTGCAATATGGGCAATTCCACCGTTACGGACGTTACTTTTGCAGGATATTTGCAACGTTTAACAAACAAACAAAAGACCTGCAGTTAAAGCACACTTTTTCTTTTTTGCCTGTAATGAATATGCACTCAAATGTATAAGACAGCATAGTAGGATTAGTTTTATCTTTATTTGCTAATTATCTAGGGGTGTTGATAACGAGCGTTGCGGACGTTACATATTTTGACATGACTTTTTAAAACTTCTGACATATTAGAAAAACTCTGTGAAGTTACTTGTTCAATCTTATATTTTTTTCTATGCTGAAGTTGGTCTAAGTACACACTCTAGAAACATAGACAAAAATATTGTAAAAAGCAGTTCCTTGTTAGACTTGCTTCCCTTGATTGTTGTTACGGACGTTATATTTTAGAAGTTACGGACGTTACATGTACTTTGAAGCGCTGGTTAGGTACCGGGGGTGTAAGCTTAAATAAATCTTATTTCACATTTTCTTTTTCATATCATAATTAACCATGAATAAGCTCCAAATATAAACATGAATCATTAAAATCAATAAATTTAATTTGAGTGAAATTACTCAAGAAAATAAAAATGTTACGGATGTTACAAATTTCTAATGATATTGCATGTAACGTCCGTAACAATTTTCTCAGAATCACAATTTTACAATTTTTAGCCCAGTTTTAAGTAGCCAAATTTAACTATTTCTACTTCATTAGTTGCTTCATCAAAAGTACTTTAAAATTTATAGCCCAACTGAAATCAAGCAATTATATTTTTCTGGTAAATGACAAAAATGTCATTTTTGGCTATGGTCAAATATTGTCCAAAATGTAACGTCCGTAACGCTCTAACTCTAGTTTTAGTTACCCAAATTTCACTTTTTATGATTCATGGGACAACTCATCAAAAGTTAGCTTTAAAGATGAGGTATCACTAAAACTGGTTCATTCTACTGTATTTTAGGGGAAAAAAATGCTAAAAACGTTACGGACGTTACAGGTTCCATGGAAATGTAATAGCGTAAATTCAATAAACTCCACCCTATCAACAAAAAAGAAATAACAATTTTTTTGTTGTTACTAATAAAGGTTCATTCCCAAGCATTACTGAAAACACAAAATAATAATTGTAAACCTTTCTTAGAGGGACTTCCCTTGGGACCAAATGAGGTAGTTTTACGGAAAATTTGCAATTTCTTGAGTTTTCCCATGCTGGTCATGTATAAATGGTAAAATAGTAATGACAACAAGTGAAAACAGGTAATACCAATACAGATTCTTAAGGTTAAGGTATCCCCCTAACCTGCAATTGATGAAACAAAATTGTGGAATCAACTTAAAATTTTGTCACTCATGTCCTCTTTGATGTGGAATTGCCCATATGTAATGCATGCACGTATGGCCATATCTCTATGTATTGAATTATTGGTTCGTGTCATGCTGCACACAAATGGATGAACTTACAGCATTCGAAATTGAGTGGGTCTAACTTTTGTGCACAGCTCTTCGCGCTACGATTGAGAAATCTTTTTCCGTAAATAACACAGCACAAGGCACGCTTTTACTTCGTACAAATTTTGCTTTCAATAAAAATACCTGTTGTTACTACCGCAAACTTAAGAGGTAACAACTGGAATGATTAGCAGTGTAAGCATCCATTGAAAACTTACTGTACTTCCTGGTACGTACCACGCCTCATGTTCTTCTGATATCTGGCGACTACTCTACACAGTATGTTTGTAGCCTGATGTATGGGTGTTTGCATACAGTTACGGACCTACACATACACTGATTTTAGCGTTGGCTTGTTCACTTGAACTTCTGTACAGTACGTACTTACAGAACACGGACATAACTTACAGATATCCGTTCTTGTGTTCATTTAGGTTATGTATGTACAACAAACATACGATAGCAGTGACTGCATATTCAATAGTAAGATTCGTTTATCGATAATTTTAAGTGCGGTGAAAGAATTGTGTTAAAATGGTTGCTAACGTTTTGATTACGGTTGTACATTTTTGAAAGTTTGTAAACAGTGGGAAGGCATGACTTTGATGATCAGCTGAGGCTGTGAGGGCCATACTGTAGTAAGACAGCTTTTACTGCCATATTTGGCCGCAAGCTGTTTTGAAAATTGCAAGGCACTGAGGCCAATTGAAGGGGCAACCACGGTCATGGTCGTAGTTAAATTGGAGGCCTGCAACCTTTGGGAAAGTGGCTGAAGACTGGGAATACACTCACGTCTATTGGATGGGGACATTAAGTGGTGGTCCTGGGAGCAGGATTGGGAGCAATTACTGTACAGTAATACATACCTGCCTCGTTAACCTCTGAGCATCAGTCGAAAAGAGAAGGCGAATCTCATCGGGGTTCATCCATGCTCACTCTGGTATAGAACTTATGCATATGACGTCACGCTTGCCTCCAATGGAGGCAAGCGTGTATATCATTGCAACTTACCCCTGTGCAGACAGCAGATTCATGTATCAGTTGGATATGCAGGTAGTATTCTACTGTCACGTGCGAAGTCTACGTCATGCGTGCACTGTGCTTCACTGTTTGGGCACCGGAAGGACGTCGCATGACGTCAATGCATAAGCTCTATAGGGTCCTCAATGAGCCAATTGGCTGCCTGAACTTCAGACTCAAACTCAGTATGCTTTAAAGGCCCAAATCCCTTTTCATCCCACAATGAAAAATCTCCAAACAAAGTTACTTCCAGCCCCTCCTCCAGTTAAAAAAATAAGTGTCACTGGTTTCCCCCAGAGAAGGCTAGACCTACATTTACAGGTAGTTTTGTTGCCAAAGGCCACATTCTGTGTCCAGTACACTGATGTGTCTGATGGAGTCTACTGTATACTACAGTACCAAGCAGCTCAAATTTCACTGACCTGCATGTATGTTGTAATCATCATAATGATTTCAAATTCCTACAGGTCCTTCCTCCATGTATTTGGTGTAATATAAGACAGGTCTACTTTTTAGTATACTGTACAGTACTTTGGACTGGAGCTGCATGATAATGTACAGTAGTTGTTCAGTGAATTCAGTATAGTAACTGTAGGAACCATATACACTATATGCTTTGTTACTGTAAAATTGTTTTTTAACTTACAAACTTTCCAACTCATTAGCCAAGTTGTTTCATCATTTTGGCATTACACCAAAGCAATAAAGTGAGTGAATAATGACTGTGTCTGTTAAAGTTATATGAACTCAACTGTCTTATCAAATGAATACTTACAATGTAATGCTGTAAGTTCATGTATCATGTACATTAGATCTTACTTGAACATTCCATGTAAGAACAGATAAAGAATTACTGTGCAATTTAAGATGAGCAATTGCTTTTATCACTAAGCTGATCAATTGTAGAGGTAATTTGTGATAACACATGTGGCTTATGGCTCTACAAGGCTACAATTCATAGCAAATTGTACACAGCTAGGTAGATACTGTAGCTATCATTTTATTAGTTATACACATTGTACATGCTGTACCTGGTATGTTAACCTTTATTATCTGGGGGAATGTAAACACCATGAAGAAAATATTCCAGTGTTTTGATGTCTTTACACTGTGATCATGTCATGTTTGTCAAAAAGTTATGTGCAGTCTTACTGTAGAACAGCATTCATAATAAGGGGCCTTTGTACAGGCCTGTGCACTGTAACATTCTTCCACAGGACTGGATGCTCTAGGGTTTTTATATGCACTTTTTAAGTTCATCCAATGAGCAAGCCTCAGCAAGGTGAAAGGGGTTTTGAAAAAGTTACTCTGCTGTTAGAAATGCTGTACATGTACATCCCTGATCATTAGTGTAGTAGCCCAAGTTGATTGGGGGGTGGGGGGGGGCCCCGCCCGAAAAATGTAACCAAAAATTTCCACGCATTCCATATACATTCAACATGTTAATGTACATATCATATAGGCATGCATCAGTTATCACACCGCATGCCAATTACAATCATTTGCTGTGTTACTACTGTACCCTTCCATATTGATTATAATTTTGGGGAAAGTCATGTACAATAATAATGATAATAATCAGGGGTGTAGCCAGGAGTTTTTTCATGGGGTGGAGGGCATGCATTATGTTGTATAATTGTCAGCATGGGGATGGGTTTAAACTTTGGAGGGTGTGTCCCCCTTCCCTTCGAAAATTTTTGAAAAATTAGGTGTCCTTGCATCTAATCAGGCACCACGTACATACAGTATATGCTACCTTTGAAGTTAAATTTGTGTTAAAAATATACATATTTTAGGTACTAAAAAAAAATTGTGTCACCACTGATAATCATAATATTTTATGTTTAAGCATAGAAAACACACAGTTGGTGAATTAGTACCGAATACTATAGCTGCTGGTGCAATTCAAATCAGAACTTTATTTTAATTGTCAAGGAAGTTTTTAAACTTTTGATTACCTTTAGATTAGCGACATTATTGCATTATTTTTCTTTCAGTGGGTGCCCAAAAAATACTTAGCATATTGCCCGAATATTCACAAAATATTTGGTTGGGGGGGGGGGGCACCCTCTATGCCTGTGTCCCTAATTAGGACATCAAACTGAACATGACCAACTATTCAGCCTTCAGACCTTGCACTGGAAGTCTACAGTATGGCATGAGTGCAGTGTGCTTCATTGCTTAACCTCCAAAAGGACATCGTGTGATGACATCCATACATAAGATCTTTTGTATTATCAAAATGTACTCACCTAGAACATTCTGGAATTACATCCGTCCCCATTTAAAGTGTACCTAAAGTCTAAAATTTAAAAAATATATGTTACAAAGCTTGAAAAATGCAGCCAAATGGTTCAACTCCCATCTTCACAGGACATTCCTAAGCTAAGATATAAAATGTTGAAGCTTATTCACTCAATTTAAAATGGTGGATTGCGCAATAATGTGTGATGTCATTCTTGTACTACTCAAATTACAGTCTTTGTTGTTCTTTGTTTTTTCAAAAGCCACTGCACTTTGTGCCAAAATGTGATCACTGTTTTACTGTTATAGGGCGACTTGGCTATGTAAGTCCACTCTGTACAACATACCATGCAAGGGAACTATAATTGTTTCAAGGTCCTACAAACATATTAATTTCAAAAGGAAACAAAAGCAGTTCATGTGAGTTGTACAAGAAGGACTTCACAAATTATTGCGCAATCGACTATTTCAAATTTAGTGAATAAATTTCAACATTTTATATCTCAGCAATGGAGTAAGTTATGAAAGTGGGAGTTGGATGAATGAAATTCATTTTCCAAACTCTAAAATATATATTTTTATATTTCTAGACTTTAGGTCCACTTTAAGAAATTTCGGAATCAGAAGTTGCCACAACCCGCATTCTTTTTGAAAAAAAAAGTAATGACAGGAACAATTTATCTCCAGGACTATGTTTATTTTTTTATACACTTCATCAAACTGCAATAATCTTTCATCAGGGTTGGGAAGTAACGAGTTACAAGTAACGCCGTTGCTGTAACGAGTTACATTTTGTGTAACGGAACCCTGTAACGAGTTACATTTGTATTTCAGTAACGGAACAAGTAACTAGTTACAATTCTGTGTAAAAGTAACTGTAACGGCGTTACATTTGGGTCTCGTTACTTTCCTGTTACAAATAGTCAAAATGGCCACAAATTGTATTTTACTAGAAGTAGTAACAGAAAACTTTCAAACTGATGACACTTTGGTAGTAAAATTATTTTCGATATATTTATCATTCATCGCTATTATCGACGTCGCCCTCACCAACATCAAATTTTATTCATGATTAGAATCAGAAATTGATATTAGATGCACATCACTGCTGCAGGCTTACAGGGCCACTTGATTGTCTATTGAACTAAGTTTAAAATTGATTTGTGTTTCAAATTACGTATTAGACAGATCAATGCTTATTATCCATGAGACCGAATCTTTCTGCGATTCGTTGAAAAATACTGAACGGTCCTCTCGCAAACTAAGGCCCAGCTGACTTTATATAGTATATATACTAAGTCAGCTCGGCCTAAGTTTACTCATATTGTCCTTTAGAGGACACAGTGGAGATAGTCCACCGTGAGAAACGGGTTGGCCCATAGGCATTCAAATATTAGGCTTACTTTGAAAGTTTAATCATTGTCTCTTGAGACGTTAGGGCTGGACCCGAGTCCACCCTGTCCGAGTCGGAGCTAACTGCGGTTCTAGATTCCCGAATCTTTCCGAGCATGGTACCGTACTACCCCTCAAATTCCTGCCAGTCCTGATTCCAATGGCACCAATTCCGAGAAATGTCTTTTTGCCAATGTATAGCATATCAAACATACAGATGTTTCAATTCCATGGTGCATGTGCATCAAAAAAGTCATCGTTTGTACTCACTTCAATAGCCTGGCCTCCTCAGTAACTTAGTTGACTGTGTGTGACAATACTTTACATCTGTACATTGTGCACAAATTGCAATGGAACTTTAAACACTTTTAATGTAGCCCAACTTTCGGATCTGGGAACTCGGCTGGAATGAACTCCGAGTCCAAGTCCAGTTACATCACATTACGGAAAAATTTCGATTCCGGATCCTTCTATTCTGGGCAAATTCCTAATCTAGAAAACCGCTCTTGAGACCGGCATTAAGCTGGCCTAATCCAGACTAGGGCGTTGGAGCCCAGTAAATCATACCGTGCCAAGCGTCGGTAAACACCGTGCGTCCATTTATGTATCTAATTTAACATGTGTGATATCCTTATTTGATGAATCAAACGTATGAATTTAGGCTATATCATATTCTTTGCAATGTTCGTAACTCCTTAAACTGGAATAATAGCCTTGTAAGGTTAATATAAAAAACAGCAGAATATTGATATGGTCAAATAGCGTTAAAAGTATCCTAAAAAAGTTAATTGAAAGTGAAGAGAAGTGTCCGACTTAAAGCTTCACCTGTTGTAAAGGGAAAGTGAATTATGGGCACATGGTCTGCATGTATAAACTATACATAGTATCACCATTTCTATGCATTGTTTTATATCGACACAATGTGAAACTTGAAATTTATGCGGAAATATCACTTAGCCCAACCTTAGTGGTGAGGTTTTAAAATTTTACCGTTAACAGATATATTCAACCTTGTATTATACCATATTTATGCTCTTGAGGGGTGAAGACTTTAATTACTGCTGAAACAACGCTCTCCCCCGTTCATAGCCGCTAACCTCTCTGAATTAGCCGACTGTGTGATGGGAGTATAAAGATTTCCAACCTCAAAGAAGTACTGTCCTAACTGGAAAAGTTTTGGTCGTAAACACATTCGCCTAACAAATAGTTTGCGTAAGCTCCGACACAGTATCATAATTTGCTGCTTCATGATGAGCGTTAGGATCGGCTGCGTGAATGCCCATTGAAGATCAGCTGGCATCATTGACTTTCTTTGGGGGAACACCTAAGGATAGCCGGCACAAATGAGGTGTCAGTCCTCTCATGTGCCCCCTTCTTACTACCTAATAACGCCCCCTCAATTTCAGGTACCGAGGTACCGTATATTCACCTTGAAGTAACTAGTTACTCTTGAAATGTAGCTAGTTACTTTTCAGTCAAAAGTAACTGTAACTAGTTACTTTTTCAACATTGTAACTAGTAACTGTAACGAGTTACAATTTTTCGGAATTAACTGTAACTATAACGAGTTACTTTCAAAGTGTAACGGGAACAACCCTGTCTTTCATACCAGAGATATCTATTACATTGTACTGTACATGAATACAAACCAAGGAGTGATCCAATAATATACAGTACCCTCAAAATACAATAGTGATGTGATTTTAAGAATCTGCAATATACTGTACAGTAACTCAGCAATTTATCATGTGATATTTGTAAATTCAAATTTCAGATAGGTGTGAATGTTAGTCAGAGTTGTCTTCAAAAATAGTGCATACCCTGTGAAGCAAAGAGTTTCAAAAGACAAAGAGAAAAAAAAGAAGAAACAATTGCAAAGTGGCCCAGAAATAATTACTGTCAGAAAAAAAAAAAAGCCGGCCTGGTTGGACTTTTATGCTTAAAAAAGTGTTATAAAGAAATTTTGGGGAACTAATAATAAACAAACAGTCACCACCTGAAATATGTTTTAGGTTTAGAGCATGGAGTTACTACCTCAGAGGTGGTAACTCCATGTTTAGAGCAACCAGAAGTTATTGTACAGCTGGTGTAATAGCACTTTGATTGACATTAACAGTGAACAAAGGCAAACTACGTATGAGGGTGAATTTTACAATGACTTGTGCTGATGGGTGGAATACAAGATGAAATTAGAAAATATGATATATACCCAGGATGATGGATAGCAGTGCTTTAATTGCTTTTACAACAATCAGCAATTTTACTTTTCCCAAAGTCCCCACCACACTCTGGTGAAGAGAGAAGGGCAGAAGGGTGAAAAGCAAACCTTTCCTCCTGAAGGTGTTGTGCTCCCCAAAGGACAACTTACAGAATGACTGAACATAGCTAACCTCTTGACCTTCAGGTACTGCATCATGGGTCTATTATGCATGGTCCCATGCTAGTCTGGCCGAAGAGAACAGACATGATGATCTTAGCCAAGAGGCTGAGACAGACAGCAATTGTACTTATTTGAAATGGACTGTTTTCAGTACTCATAATAGGGTCAGAGGTGGGCTATCTCCTTGAAGGGAATAGGATTTACTACACAACTGCACACACATCCTTTTGTAAGAATAACAATGTATGTGTGCAAGCATTAAACAAGCGCAACAATATTGCCGAAGCTCAGCTTTTCCTGTTGACCTAAAAGTCTGCAGTCAATATTTTGGATGGGTCTGCAACTCATGTTGATCATACATGTACGTACGTTAGAAAACAAAGAGATAAATATAAATGCAATGAAATGTGTATTGAACTCCTGAAGTCTCTGAGAGACTAAATCTGGTACACAAAGTTAACTTAATTATACTGCACAGATGTTAGTATACAAATAATGAATGTTTATGAGTGTGCTGCTTTGTAGACCTCATTTGTTTTCCATAATTAGACCCAGATAGTAACTTCCGATAAAGAAATTTTACAAATGGTTAAAGGGGCTCAAAACGCGATATTTGCCCCAGAGATATTCCTTGAACTTGTCCAGGGACGGAAGTTCAAATGAGTGTTGCCACTATGATTTGGCAAAAACCAAAACTGCTCAATTTGCTC
The DNA here is from genome assembly GCA_029531755.1 of Holothuria leucospilota. Classification (NCBI taxonomy): domain Eukaryota; kingdom Metazoa; phylum Echinodermata; class Holothuroidea; order Aspidochirotida; family Holothuriidae; genus Holothuria; species Holothuria leucospilota. Next base: position 2,482,528 of record CM055972.1, read on the forward strand.
AATAAAAAGGGATAATTTCTAAATTAAAATTCTTTTTAGATGCGCCTGGGAATTCTGAGTACTCTTTAGTCGCCGTTTTCCCCTACAAAATTATTTTTAACTGCATAAACATTTTATGATTGGGATCTACCAGGTATATAAATCGTGTCGATCGCTTTTAGGACCCGTGAATGTGTCACAACAGGCCGGAGGGTAGCTACAGTTCGTAGAGAGCATTGGGAAATATGCACACCTTATACTAAAGTCTAAGGCTATTGAAAGATATCATCCCCCATGGCTTCCCCTTACGACTTGGTGGGGCTTTCGGCAACGGAGAACAGACTGGGGCGTTCCTGTAGTGTCGACGCCCATGTGACTGCACCATGCAGGCTTGTACCTGACAAGGTACTGAAGGGGTGGGGGGGGGGGGGCCCCGAAAAATTTTGGCCTCCATCCAGGGTGTTAAGAAAATTTTTAAGGGGGGGCCAAATGTATAAGAAATGCCATTGAAGCCAATGTGGCCACCGTTGAAAACTTGCTAGGTGGGCGAACAAATTTCAAAGAGGGATTCGCCCCCGGTGGCCCCCTTGAGACTAGAAGCCTGAGCTCTACAATTCCCTCAGGCTCCGAGATACTGACTTATGCACAGACACGCCTTTCCAAAAAAGCATGTTTTTCCTTTTTCAAACCCGAAAAATTGGGGGTTTTTTGTAATGTTAGCACAACCGTTGAAAGCTTAAACCATATGAAGCTTTGTTATTTTCGCAATCAGACGTGCTATGTTCTTTGTTTAAGAAACAAAAACAAAAAGGGGTGGGTGGTTCCTCTTTCCCTTTCCGTGTCTCCGCGTAGCTACATTTTCTGAAACAACATTTCACCCTAGTAACTTGAAATAGTGTAACCCCGAGCCGGTATCCCCAATTCACGAGTACTTCTTTCCTTCATGCGACAATATGAACTAAAAGCTAATTTGCTATTAAGGAGGATAATCATGTTGTTTACCTTTCATGACTAAATATTTTTTGTCCAGAATGTTTAAGAAGAATGTTTGTAAATGGATACAGGAAAATTTGAAAGATTAAGGTACATGGTTTAAAAATAACTTGAAAACTTGAGGCGATGGATATATTCTCTTTTAAAAAAAACTTTTAAGCCAAACTCCTAAAACCAATTCAGGAACATCGGCTAAGTTGAGGTACTTGTTTCTGCCTGTCTGTGCCGCTAGCTTATACCACTAGCCGATGTTATCGCACAAGGCCACATACAGTATTCGCAAGACCTTGCATAACTTTCAAACGCCCGGTATTGTCTTTTTCGAGTAGGCCCTAACATGATCCAATGACCATTTTAGCTTTGTCTATTATTAAATATTAAAACGCCTGAATTGCGAGCACCACATGTTCATTACGTAACGCCGTCCATTATCAGGCTCAGGCTGTACGGTATTATTTGCTTATTTCATGTCATATCCCTGGTTTGGAAAGCAAAGAGGCTTGAGGCAAAACATAAGTCTGACAATAGTGGGGTATCCCACGTACGGTATTTCAAAAGTCGATACCACTGCAACCCTTTTGTCAGTAAACACTTCCACACGATTAAAACCGGACGTCCTGTACTTTTATATATGTTTCAGTATACGTTTGTACTCTCGTTTCGTTGCACAGTCCTCTCAACTGATAACAACTGGGGATTACTCGACGTATCCCGACATAACATGCGGACTTCGCGCAGAATTTTGTTTCAAAAGTGCATGTTTTTCATGCCTTTAATGATTGCAGAAACGAAAAAACAAAAAAAAAATTTAACTTTTGTTCATCACGAAATTGGAACTATCTATATGAAGACATATTATCAGGATTGGTGCAAAACTGAAAGACAAGTAGGGAATTTTACGTTTTCAAACAAAGCCTCCTCCCGAGGTCAAATAGCGTCCAAATTAGTCCGTGAAAAGAGATCGCAGCATAACAGATACCACTTTTTTGCTAACATCTCTACGTAATTTCAGCCGAAATCTATAAGATATAGCGAAAACAGCGAAATGTCAGGCACTTAAACGCAAATGTTATGGTGACAGACGTTTGCCGTGACATAGAAGTTTTGCCGTGCACGACAGCAATAGCTCAGCTGAAAGCTTTCAGCTGAGCTAAAAACCAGGCTTTCATAGCATCAAAGGGGTTTTCACTATTAATCAAATCCTGGGCTGGTAATCTAAGCTGTTCCATTCTAGATACTGCATTGCATACATGTATATATTAACCATTCAGCTTTTCTAAACCAGGCATTAAACTGTACCCTGAACAACTCCTGTCATGTTGATGAAGTCATTAAAGAAAAGAGCTTAAAACTTGCTGGACAAAGTATGGCAGAGCTACAGTACAGTACACTGTATGTAATAGGGCTGGCCTCCACCACCATAAAAGTCTCATACTGTACATGTTCTTTCTGGGTGGGTCTTCGAGAAGCAGAGTGGTTTATTTTACACCTGTTGTGCACAATGTGTTTCACAAGTGAGTGGGTTCAGTTGTACCCCAAGTTTGTGGGTTCTCCTTGGGATAATCCAGCTTTTTGCCCAGCTGACGAAGTCAGTTGCATGTGTGCTGGGTGCCCTCAAGTGGACCAGTCAATTACCAGTCAACTTTGCTTTACTTTGCTTTCCTCCAGGGTGATCATTTCATTTGGGAGTGGGAGTAGTGACTTAGCCAGGTCAATTCTCCAATGCGAGATACTACATGAATGGTCTAAGGGAGAGGTCTAAGGGGTGGGGTGATTCCCTTTCCATGGAAAAAATTTCTCATTTTGAAAGTTGGGTGCCTAGATGGCAAATTGTGCAACGCTTGATCCAAATTTACCTTTCATATGATGTGGGAAGTACAATTTGTTATGACGGATTCTTTGCAACACTGAATCAAGGTGATTCTTTGAAATAAACACTTTTGGGAATTTCCCCTCAGATAGTTTTGACAACATTCCAGGGTACATTCCATGCCCTCTGATCTGGAGATCTTCCACTGGGGTTGGCATGTTCCTTATGTTTTCTATTGTTTTTCTTGGCGTAACTTTGGTGTGGGCCTGACATGGAATGCACTGTGGGCAACATTCCTTGGATTTTGTGGATACAGCAGTGATGAAAAGGCTGAATTTTCCTGTCCCAGATAGTTAAAAGTTTTTCCATGAAGTTTTCGTCTAGTCACATGGCTCCACCAGTTTAAATAATAAGATATGAGCAGTTGAAGTTGTCACATCTTCAATACAAAGTGTTGAAGATGTGACAACATCAAAGTTTTCCTTTAAAGTTTATGACCAATTTTCTCCTCCATAATCCCATGGAATGTGAATTCTTGAGAGGCGTGGGAATTTTACGAACTTCAAATTTTCCATCGGGAGCTCCTATCCCTATTAACTTCAAGGTCAATACGACAGACTGAAAAAACATAGGAGACAGCTCATTTCTCATCAATGTTAGGAAGCGATGTAACCACTGCTTGCCTCAAGCTCACTTTGGGTCTCAAATGTAGTAACTTCATTTGCTGATATCTCGAGTTTCTGCATGTCCGATTTGAATGGAAGTTTCACCAAATTGAGTAGATTTACATACATTTTCACGTATGAAACTTAAGTTTTTAGTTGCGGTGCCTGCCACGCAGGCACACGCAACTTATGTCGTCGACACAAAATTGCGACTTTGGACTTTGGACCGTAACTCCTCCTAGTCGGCTGGTTGTATCGAAATACGACGTAGTCCAAGTTGTAGGGGTGGTTGAATTCTTTTAGGTAAGGTACTTTCGGGGACCTTGTGACCTTTTAAGGGAGTGTAATTGGGAGGTTTTTCTTTCTGTAAATGCGGGGGGCGGTGTCCTATTTTTAGAGCAATTTTCTTAGACACACACTAGTCATCTTATTTGAGCATGGTCGGTTAGGTTATTTTTTGTGAACAGCGCCATCGAATTGAGTTGACACCGTGTTAGATAAACAGATAGAGTGTTTATGATTGTTTTTGCAGACTAATCTGAAGTGTTTGTACAAGGAAATTATTCGGATTATGTTTGTTGGTTATAATTTATTAATTCATTTGGCATTGGCTAGAGGTTTTTGAGGAGGGTAGTGCTAGTTAGTTTTGAAATTAGTTGGAAAGTTGGTGCAAAAACTGACCCTACACGCTATTTCATCATATGACAATGTTTTTGTGTACTGAACTAATGAAACTCGGAAAAAACATTTCTCCTTGCTTTACATAACTGCTTGTAAACACAAGTTATATTCAAAACATCTTCGTATAAGCCAGTCAAATCCACCTTTCTACGAACTTAAACTTTCCCCATAGAGCCGACGAAATCAGGTTGAGCGCCCACACTAAATCACCTTTGTGGTTGTGCAAGTCGGGTTAGGGAGCCTAAATTTAGAATACAATTAATAATACCTTTCAAGGCAAACTTTTCCATATTCACCGCCCTCTTTTAGACAATTTTACTCATATTCCCCATGTTCATTTCATCCCACCCAACACCCCCCCCCATCACTCTCAGGACATGTTAAGTGAAATATAAACCTTCTTCTAAAAATTTCCAGTGTCTCAGAATGGGTGAAGCAACGATTTAAATCGTAAACAACTTCCTACTCAAATTTAAATAAAATGCGGAGAAACCGTCTTCTACGATGCAGAGTTCTATGCAGTTATAACTTTTTTTCAACAAGGTCGGTGAACCCCAATTAGGGGTGAAAAATACACCCCGCCTATCATTTATGTCATAATTCATTTGTGACTAAGCAGTCATACACTAGTCTAAAAATAATTAACATGAAACACTAGGCCTAATAGTTGCTACTGTCAAGGCACCGCAACTAGTCTAGACATATGTCTTGTTTTTAAACCCTTCCTTTAAGTCAGGTTGCCTAGTCCTAAAATATTTAAGACACCTGCATGATGAGTGTGTGTCTTTGATTTACTGTAATATCCCCAGCACCCTTCCCCTGAGGGGATTTGGCAAATATGTCAGTTTGCCTACTGTTGTTCCTGAATACTAACACAGTTACTTTACTGTTAAAACAAGTGTTTCAAATTATTATAGGTATACAGCCTACTCTATGCCACCAGCATATGAATTTGTGCGAGCTAAATTCCTCGTTTGAGAATCAGGGGCCGAATTTAAGAATCATTTAAATTTTGATCCATATTTGTTTACCCGTACATCTGTTCTTGTCTATTATATTACTTTCGTTTTCTTTTGCAATTGATATATGCCAAGGCGGAAGGTCACACAGTACTCTGTACGGGGAAACGGTCCCATCGTGTTTCCTTCTATACAAGGGCATTTTCTAGTAGAGAGGGGACTCCATATAGCCACACTAATGTGCTTTTCTGAGGAATTAACCAACACATCCCAAAGAAAACCAATAAAAGAGTTTTAAGATTATTTCCTCTTCACTTGAATCCATACTACGTACCTGTCCGCTACTCCTTGTATTTTCCCTAAACTGGAAGTTCTTAGTACTGGCTGAGAGATAAGTGACCGTGATATATCATACGGACGATGTAAGCAATGAGCAACTTCGTCATTGAAAAATGCAAGCTGTATTTGATGTAGGTATCACATTATTACCTCGCATGCTCGAAGCTTCAACGAGCTGGTAACCAAATCATTCACCTGTCTGTATTATGGTTCTTTTTGCGTTCCATAAACACGCTGATCATATGTCACTTCCACAAGCTGCGTTCATTCTTCTCTTCAGAGAGCTCTTCTTTTCCAAAGGGAGTCCTAACTCTTTTATCTTAAGATACCTCTCCACCACAACTAATTTTCTTTTCATTGTGCTCAATAATATGTATCTAAATAATGAAATATTCAGTAAGTATATAACAATTTACGGTTTTCTTTCATGATTGTTCCTGTCTTGTTTAATATTACTCCTATGTAATGTGGAAGTCTACTTTACGCGTAAAGTTTTACACGTTATGACCCACATGGCCAGGTAGAGTGGAATTCTTTACGCGTAAAGAAATCTTGCCACTCTTTACGCGTAAAGAAATACTTGGCAGTTCTTTACGCGTAAAAACTTGACCATTTTCTTTACGCGTAAAGAAATCTGACATTTCTTTACGCGTAAAGAGTTGCAAGCTTTCTTTACGCGTAAAGAAATACCTTTTAAGAAGTGTGATTGGTCAGTTCTTTAGGAATTCACTTGTCATTCTTTACGCGTAAAGAGTTAGACGTTATGACCCGTTTGGCCAGGTTGGCCATTTGGGCCATTACGTCTAAACTCTTTACGCGTAAAGACTTAGACGTTTTGAACCGAATGGTCAACCATATACGTCCCGATAGATGTGCGTTCTATCGTTACACTAAACACCCAATAAATAAACACTGATTTTTTCACTGCCTGAACTTTGTACAGTGTAAGCGAACGACATGAGAACTTCCCACGTTGTTCCTTATTTATTTTGATACTACAAACAGATTCTTCTAACCAGTTTCAATTTGCACTTTTCCCGTTGTACATTTCAATATTGTGTCTCCGTTGTTTATTCATTGTAGGCTGGAAAACCTTTCACCTTCTCTACTAAAATGATGGCGTCCTTTCAATATAGGGAACAAGGGATTTTGTCAGAGAAGAGGAGATGGCATGTAGGGGCTTCTTGAAGTGAGTAAATGCGTAATTCGTAACACGACATCAGTCTTGGTTCTTCAACCTTTTCTTTAGATTTCTCCATCTTGTAGAAAATTGTTTCGCCCATTCTTACTCCCCAAGCATATTACAAATCGATTCATGATTTCTTTCTTCTCAACATCTTTTTTCACATACACAACGTCGTAGCTCTCATTGTGCTGATTTTATTTATGATGCACAGATCCAGGATTTCGCGTAGAAAGGAAAAGGATTGGTGTGATTTGGGTGAGTATACATCTAATAGAGCAAGAGTGCCATAATATGGTCTGAGGAGCGTACCAAGGAAAATGTTTAAAATGTTAATATTGGCATTTGGAAATCAACATGTGAACACAAAGAACAATAAACTTTCTTAGTATTGTAAAGTACTATGTGACTGTTTTACAATAGCCAATAATTAAGGTCAAAGGTAACGCAAGATTGCCAGGGGGTGTATCGAGCCCTCAATAGTAAGTTTCCTAGAAAATGGAAGGAAACTTGATTGAATGTAAAATGTCCTTATAAGAACTGATATGGCATTAACTTTTAAGTAACAGTGCCATGTGACTACCCTGCGTTATTCAGAATAGGCGAGTCGGTTATTTTGATCGGGCACGTCGTTTCAAACTGGTCAATTAGAGTTAGAGCAGGGAGTTCTTATTCAAAAGTAGATTTAACGGAAAGTTTAATTTATGTTAATACTCTCAGACCCATTGAATTCCGAGGAGATTATCAGTAATAAGCTACTTATTCAGTTGCTTATGGTTTCCGAAAGAAATATTGGCAGAACATTTTCGTGTATTTTGTAAAATCTTTTCTTTTATTTTTGCCCTGATCATGATCATCAGGCATGGAGCGTAAATCGTGTACAATTTAACCCAAAGCACAATGAAATTTTGATAGGGGTCACTTTCTATGTTACATCCATTTGTTACCGGGAGGATATTTGGAATTTCTGAGAGATGAACGCTGTTGATTAATCTTCAGAAGATCATTTGAACTTGTATATGAAATTGTTTTAATGTTTAAATATATAACATCCGAGTTAACAAACATGTTTTGCTGCTTTATTTCAAACCCATTTGTTTATTTCCTGCTAGTTCTCATTTTTCCACTTTCTTTTCAGCAGTAAATAAGTTAGCATTAACAAAACAATTGGTTTTTAACAAGACAACATTAAAACAACAGAGTGCACTTGAGGTTTTATGGATGTAGTGATGACAAGCGACAGTTCCACCAAGTTTCTTGGAGTTGCAATATATTTTTGGCTCTCATGGTAAGATCATATAGGTAGTGATAATGAACTTGTTTAAAAAAATCTTTGGTAAGGTATGAACATATTAAGATGTTATGTTTCTAAGCCAACGTTAATAGCCATCCATAATGTATTAATTTTAACACACCATAGTTACTTTGTTGTAGGAAGGGGCAATTCTTCCTCAGCTTTTACAGGCAAGTAGACTTGCCCCAAGTCTTTCGCTATGTTCTCTCCCACCTAATAGGATAATTAGGATTTCTATGGTTCCCCCCTCCCCTTTCACTGTTCCTTCTCTTAATGGCTCCTTCTCAGGCCTCTCCGACTGCACCGCTCAGAGGCGGACTGGCCCACCGGGGTACCGCGAATATCCCGGGGGCCCATTTGGGGGTCCCCTTTCGTCATATACCATAAGTCTGTACAGCGATTTTGGGGGCTCTAGTAACCTTGGTGACCTATAGCTTGGGGCCCTTAAGCGGGGCCCCAGGACGAACGGAATGTGGAATCCACCCCAAAAAGTGCGATTTAGGGTCAAAATACATGCCCAAACTATAACATAGTAAAGTAAAGCAATGGTAGGCGTTGCAATATCTGACGTTGCTCTCTGTCGATGAGCCTTGCACATGTTTTATGAAAGGCCAGAAATCATCATTCGTGATTTCATGCGAAAGATTTATTGGCTTTTTAATTTGCCATGTGTGAATATTTTTGAAAATTGGTTCATATGACCGAGCTAGACCGATTTCTGTTGTCTCGCTCATATTTGATATGGTAGCAACGTCATCAGTAGCAAGCCGTCATTCGCGGCATGGCCGGGTTTAAATATTCTTGCTTTCACTAGAGCAATAAAGAAAGTATCTAATAGTACCTCTTTACTTTTTCCATTACTCTTAAACCTTGATTTGTATGTCAATGTTTTAAGATATTTGCCTTTTGATAGGCAGGGTGAGATTTTGGGAGTAGAAATGTAGACAAAAAAAAAGACAGGACGGTGTTATTAGCAAAAATTATTTCAGGCACTCGGGTGAGGGTTTGCTATTCAGCATAAGCCACGCCATTAGTGGCGCTGTTGTTTTCCTCGGTGCAGGGAGTGAATTCTTAGATAAGCGGTGTGGATATCATTCATGCTTTCAGTTTTGCAGTAGCGAATTTTCATTTCCTTTGTTATCCTTTTGAGGAATGAGAGGATTTTGCTACGTACTATGTATCTCGGGGGTTGCTTGTTAGGCCTGTGCCAGTGCTCTGGTAGCTTTCCAACCTTGAAATAATAAGGCAATCTTTTAGGCTTTAGCCTTGTTGTAGACTTTGAGAGGTTGTCGGGAAACTAGTCTAGACAATTTGTAGACCATTCTTGACAGTACAATTAATGCTTCGAGCTACTCATTTCATATGGTTCGTTGCATAGCGTCGTTCGTGGCGCTGTTATTTTCCCCACGTGAGAGATTCCTCATAAGGGTGAGAAACTGCATTTGATTTTGCACATCGTAGCGAATTCTCTTTTTAACTCTTTCTGGAGATGAGAGTATCGGTACCCACGTACTTTCTAGGGGTTGTTTTGTATGTAATGACCTTTTATATCACGCAATTGGCTCGTTTGATAGTTGTCTATCAAAAAGGTTTTGGTGTACTGGGGGGGGGGGGGGGTGCTTTCTCCGTTCAATTTGGGTTATTGGCGTTTAAGCGACAGCAAGTCTATACTTTCCTTTAAAGGGAATGAAATCTTTCCATGTCTGTAAATGATCGGGTGAATATGCGTCTTTATTAGAAGGGTCTGTAGGTTTTTTCAGTAGCTCTGAACAGTTTTTTTTTCTGGGTTAAACAGTTGCTTGCCAATTGAATAGCCTTTGTAAACTGGGGGCAATAACCCCTACCCTCAAGCACACACAATTAGGCGCAATATGATGGTATAATATGCTTATTGCGATTTTGGTTGTTTTAATCACGTGCCTCCCTAGTCCGTCCCTGGCACCGTTACATGCACGACAATTTCTCACACTCCCCGCTTTCTACACCGAATCATTGTAACGGCGTTATACACTGTGCTATCCATATACACCAACACACGACGACCGGGCTTGCCCGCGAGAAATTTGTATCTTTTGATCTTGGTGACGTCACATTTTGAGCCAGTGGTATTCAAATAGGAATATTAACCAATTTTGTAGCAAGTTGAAAGTTTTCAATACGTAAACAGACATTTCATTTTTATTATCTAGTAGATGCACTGCCTTGCCTCGCGAGCAACGTTCATAGCAAGATATGAGTATTTATCTTAATGAATATCCAGCAAATGTCATACAATACCCAAGCTGATTATATAATAACAGTTAATCGTCTTCAAATGTATTCATCCTTAACTTTGACTGAATGAAATAATAAACAAGTTTAAGTTGATGACGTCAACAAAATCAAAAGCTACTAGCCTCCCTCGGCAAGCCGCTTGATTGAACAGTCCGCTCCAGTAACGGTAAGCTACGTGAGTGTGTGTGGGGGGGGGGGGGCAAGAACCATCGGAAACAAGTGTTATAGCGCTAACGCGTGGTAGCTGCAGCTGGTCAGTAAGAAGTAGGCTGAGATTGTTGTATAGAGGTACAATGTGATGGATCACTGTCATAGTAGGGACAGGCATAAAATGAGAGGTGGAAGAGAGAATAACGTGAGAGACTTGGGGCAAGTCTAACATGCAAGCAGTTAATTTAAGAAAATTGGGCAGTCCGTGCGATTCCAAAGAATACTCCACCTCAGGCGCGGCTCCACAGGGGGCAGGGCAGGCATTTGCCCCCTATGGTTTTTCAACCCCAAAAATGAAATCGTCTGAAAAACGTTTTAAGACACATAATTTTTTAGGGGATGGGTGAGGTGTTACAGTATGTCACCCACCTATCACAATATTAGTTAAGTTGTTCGTTACAAAATACCTGAAACTTGCAATCCCCGCACGGATAGCGTTTTCTGTTTTCTCCATTGTTTACGTGAATGCAGGTTAAGTATTACATAAACACTAAGGCCATTATACATAACGCGCAAACAAAAAGAGCATAGGAACCGAGAGTAAAGCTAAAACAGTACAGTAGTATACCCTAACGCCAAGTTGTTGTGAGACCTTACACATATGGTGTCACAGAGCAAAACGTTCTCCCTTTCTTGGAGAAAAGGTGCGTATCATTCCAAGTTACACCACAAAATACAGACAGCTAATCTGTGCATCAGGGGATACGCCTGATCCATGAATCTCTGTCTGACCAAAACCCCAACCCTACCCGTAATTCGGAATATATTTTCGTCCGGGGGAATCTTCGGTCTTTAGTGAACCTTCGACCATGTGAACCTTTCGTCTATGGGTATTCCCCCCTGTCCTGATTATGAAATGTTTGGCAATCTCAAACATTTACTGTCTCTCCATTCCCAGCATGTGACCAATTAAAGTTTAGAACGTGAACATATATATTGGGGGTATCATGAGTCAATCACTTAACGAACATTTTGACAATAAAAATATAAAAAACATTTGATAAAATGAATTAAACTTTGAATTAATATTATATGTCTCCCTTACTGCATAAGCGTAGGAAGCGGGGGCTGGGGGCTAAAGCCCCCAGTCAAAAATCTGGGGGCTGAGGAATGCCTCTGCTCCCAATATCCAAGGCCAAAAACCCCTTATTTGTCTCTTCAGTAAAAATGTAAAAAATTTGCAGTAATTTTTTTTTTAAATTTGCCCAAAATGTTGCACCAAATTGCATCTGAGGACCCTCAAATACCCAAAATTTTCCATAGGGGAGGGAGCACCCCTCCCCTTAGACCCCTCCCCAGGACAGCGATCTTGAAAAGCTGCCTACGCCTATGCCTTAGTTGTGCTCTCGACTGAGTAACCCATAGAAAACGAATTTTAAATAGTAGGTGCATGGCCGTACACAACTCAATCTTTACTGTATGAAGAAATCTTGAGTCAATCAGAAAAAGAGAAACGAAAAACAGGGCGATGCCACATGGGGCAGGGGGCAACCGCCTCCTATCATTTGCAAGAACAGAGGAAAGAAAGAAGGAAAAGAACAGGAAAAAAGAAAAGGAGGAAACAAAAGAGAAGAAGCGTAAGCGAAGGAGAAAGAAGAAAGGAGGAGGGTGGGGTAGGCATATATTTGATCCATATAAGTCCAGAGCTTCCAGGAGGCCCTATTCCGGTGTCTGCCAGACTTTAGATACCTTGTATAATGCATATATGAAGCAACGAAAATATTCGTAATAGTTCGTGTTTCTGTCGACTCAACGCACGCATTTTTGAGTGAAAACATACCCATACATAAAAGGGGGGTGGCTTCAGGAGGTTTGCTGACTACATACCCTTCTCTTAGACAACAAAGGCTACTGTCCTCCTTCACTAAACCAAAACTTAAAATTCAATAAATTATTAACACTTTTCAGCCATATATGATCAGCTCAAAAAATACCAAAGACATCACCATTTTGCATCTAAGCAATCTTAAATTGAGAAAAATTTCTCAAAGGGGAGGGGACACCCCTCCCTCAGACCCCTCCCCAGAAAAGCATCTTTCCCCCAATCAAAAATTAAAATTCAATAAATTTTGAACACTTTCTTACATATATGATCAGTTCAAAAAATATACCAAAGATATCACCATTTTGCATCTAAGCAATCTTAAATTAATAAAATAGTTCTCAAAGGGGAGGGGACACCCCTCCCCAGAAAAGCATCTTTCCCAAAACAAAAATTAAAATTACTAAATTACCAAATTTTAAACTTTCCAGCCATATGTGATCAGTTCAAAATATGTACCAAAGACATCATCATTTTGCATCTAAGCAACCTTAAATTAACAAAAAATTACCCAATGGGGAGGGGACACCCCTCCCCTTAGAACCCTCCCCCAGGACGACGATCACTCATCTTACGCTTTGCCCCGCTATCGAAATACCCTGGTGCCGCCCCTATTCCACCTTAAAGGATCCCTACAACTATCAGCTGGGTATTTTTTCCGTTCCTGTTTTAAGCTCAATTGCTTTGTTCATATTGACCCTAGACGAGAAAAAGACATTTAATGCAATTATTTACCAGTGCAGTGTTGACTCACTCACATGTGAGACGTAATTGGGTACCCTTTTGAAATTAACTATAATGTACAACGAGTTCCTAAAGCAAAACGTTCTTAAGGTGTAACTCAAGGAAAGCATGTTATACGGAACATGTGAGATAAATCTCAAACGGGAGTCATAAATATATCTGTTTTCGTTTCTTTATATTCTAGTTGTGCGATTCAAAGTATCCTGGTAAAAGGGCCAGACTACTGCTACATGTAGGTAATCTTTCTATTACACTCATGCCTTTGGTAGGTTTTTATAAATTAAATTATTGCAAATTATTAAGAGTATGTGCAAATCAAGTGAAGTGAATGAGAGAAACAAAATTTAGAAGAAAGTAGTTACGTCGTGTGAAGAGGGAGAACAATGGATATGCCACCTTTCACCTATTTATTGGGTACTGCTTGTTTTGAAAAGGAAAAATTGCATGTTTGTAAAGAACACTGTTTATGACTGAACGTTTTAAGGAACAAACAACCATTTACATGGCAATATAATGACAACCGACCTTACACTGTTTAGAAAGGTAACATTTTTAATTTTCCCCCATGTGCTTTTGGCTTTCACTAACAAAAATTGTGTACTCCGTAATGGATAGGTGAAATTTTCCTATGCATGTACTATGTGATAACCCGTAGAAGTTATCTATAATATATTAATCTAACCTATAATATATTAATCTAACCACATTTTACTGTGTTTTCTTATGGCACAATTTTTACATGCAATATGTTAACTTATCAAAAGAGGGCAGCCCATGCAATTTCAAAGGATAAATTTATCACTGAAATTATCAGCTAGGTATTTTCTTCTATAATTGCAGCAAGGTTCAACTCAGCTCTGATTTCCGTTACTTTTCCAAGCTCAATTCTTTTCATCATGATGACCCTACACAAGAAAAAGACAAACTATTGCAACTTTTTACCAGTGTAGTGTTGGCTCACTCACATGTACCACGTAATTTGATACTCTTTTGAATTTTTTTTAAACAATAATGTATGAAGTGCCCCTATTGGGAATAGTTTTAACATATATTTAATGAAAAATTTGCAATAATCTTATGTCACTTGAAAGAATATTCTCAAACCATGGACTCACAAATAAATATTTTCTGTTGTGTAATTTAAAGTTGCTTTATTATGAGACCATACATTTTAGACATGTGGCTCCTTTAATGGTAGTCATGTCTTTGTTTCATGTTCTTTTATAAACCTAACAATTGAAAATGTAAGAGAATATGAGCAGTGCAACTAAAATAAATGACACAAATAAAACTTAGAAAAAGTTGTTCAATTAAGCCATGTAAAGATGGTGAACACTGGATATGCCATCTTCCACCTAATATTGACATTATTGCCTACTACCTGTTTTGAAAAAGAAAAGGTGATTGTTTGTCGACGTTAACCTGTTTATAATTAAAAAAAATTCAGAGGGACTAACTATTGACATGGTACTACAATAGCAACAACGGCTCACTATTGGGAAATATAAGACGTAAGATTCCTCCTTTGTGCTATCCTTTTTTTCTCTAGAACAAACTGAATGCTCCTAAATGAATAGGTGAAGTCCTTCTGTACCAGCATATACAATACAATTTGTACTACCTGATATATGTTCGTTCGTCTTAAATAAATTCGTCCCCCGTATGGGGAGTAGTATTTAAGCAAGTTAGTCCTACAGCCTTCAATTTGCTGGGCAACTAGATTTCCGAATTTATATTGTAAAGGAAACATGCAAATTCAACTGCGTTTACTTAGGTTTCAAGTCCGATCGAAAGAGTGAATAAGCACACAGTATCAACTAAAGCCCCATGAGCGCGAGCAAACTTCACTTCACTGGACAATCGTATAAAAAGATCAAAATCTTATGCCAGAGCTAAAAATGTTTAGGAAAATCTTCATGTCAGCAAAAGTTTAAATATTCATAACTTGTCATGAATTTCACAATATTTTGTAACAAATCTACTAATATGACTCTTCATATCTTACGTACTTAGGAATTTCTTATTGAGGAAAACAAAAACTTCATCACAGTAATTTTACTGCATGTCACAGTTCAGTAAACGTAAACTTCCCAATAGGTGGCTGTCTGCTGTTATAGCAAATACATATTAATAAACCACTGACGAAACTTTTCACCACATTACCCTTTGTACAGGGTAAACGAACGACACGAGAGCTACTCACGTTGACTATTTTCTATTTTGATACTACAAACAAACTATTCTAACCAAGTTCAGTTTTAAACTTTCCCATAGTTTATTTCAATTGTGCTTATTTCCAGTAGAAATGACATTTCAGTTTCTGTTGTCCACTGGTTTTTTAGATCGCGCTTTTTCAATATAGAGAACAGTGACGAAGCACAAGTATTCCGTCAGAGGGCGAGAGATTGCCTGTAGGGGAGCCTTGTAGTGGGTAAATGTCCAATGACATAGCTCGATCTAACTTATGGCTTCTTAAAGTTTCTTTTTAAGTCTCCACCCTTGTAAAATAAAACTATTTCATCATTCCTGGTCTTCAGTTATTTGTAATAAACGTATTATGTTTGTTTCGCCAATCTCTTTCTTTCACAAAGTAAAAGGTGAACATTTTTATTAACGTATCGGTGATGTGATATGTCATCCACAGTTGCAAGACTTTACGAACGAAGGGTAGGGATTTTGGGGAGGGGGGTTGAAAAGAAAGATCAGGCAATTGAGATCAAAAGTTGCTACAAATGGCCAGGAAAGTCTGCCTAGAAGTCTCGGTACCTTCCCCAGAAAAATGAAAGTAAACTCTGTTTTCAAAATCAGTTTATACAATTTATAAGGCATTGGTAAATATATGCGGTGTGAGATGAACACTCTGATGAAATATTGTGCTAGAAAGCTAAATGAAAGGCTTGACAACTGTGCTGACACAAAAGAAGTTGACGATTTTGTGGGGTGGTATGTCTCTATGCCACAGCCGTAAGACACTGCCACAATTAACCTACCTCTGACTACGCCTATTCTCGCCAAATCATTCACAAGTAATTTAAACACTTTCGATCATAACTTTTCAAGAACTTTTTGATCTTGAACGGCTCAGTAAGTTTGTTTAAGTGTGATAAAAACAAAACACACATTTATGCACATTTCTATTCAAAATGTTAACAGTTGTCAGGACCGACCGAACGTACTTTATTCAGAGAATATAGTGCTTTTTACTGTTTTCATTACTGAATCTATTAATCATTAATATTCTTTTTCGAGATATTATTCTGGAAATGGACTTTCGTATGTGCCAAACTGAGATAATTTTATTCAGAAAACTTAAGTTGCTAATGTAATGATATTTTCCAGATATCTCCCCATTTCATGTCCTAATGCTGTAAGTCATACGTCCAGTAGATGGCTTTTTATCGTTAAAGTAAATACCCAATAAATAGACACTGAACTTTTCACTGTCTGACCTTTGTACAGTGTAAACGAACGACATGAGAACTGCTCGCGTTGTTCTTTTTTCATTTTGATACTACAAACAGATTTTAATTTCAATTTGCAGTTATCCCATTGTGCGTTTCCATAGTGACTCTGTTGTTTATTCAATGTAGAGGTAAGCCTTTCACTTTCTCTTTTAGAATGATGGCGTCTTTTCAATATAGAGAACATAGGCGGAGCCGAGGGATTCTGTCAGTGAAGAGGAGATGGCATGAAGGGGCGTCTTGAAGTGAGTAAATGCGTAATTCGTAATACAACATCAGACTTGGTTCTTCAACCTTTTCTTTAGGTTTTTCCACCTTGTAGAAAATTTTTTCGCCTATTCCAACTCCCAAAATATTTTACTAATCGAGGTCATGATTTCTTTCTTCTCAACATCTTTCTTTACATACACAACGCCGTCGTACCTCACTTTGTGCAGATGTTATTTATCATGCACAGATCCATGATTTCACAGAAAAGGAAAGGGATCCAGGTGAGGATATGAAGCAAAACGCAAGAGTGGCCATAATATCGTCTAAGGAGCGTACCAAGGAAAATGTTTAAAATGTTAATATTGGCATTATTTTGGAAATCAACATGTGAACACAAAGAACAATAAACTTTCTTAGTATTGTAAAGTACTATGTGACTGTTTTACAATAGCCAATAATTAAGGTCAAAGGTAACGCAAGATTGCCAGGGGGTGTATCGAGCCCTCAATAGTAAGTTTCCTAGAAAATGAAAGGAAACTTGATTGAATGTAAAATGTCCTTATAAGAACTGACATGGCATTAACTTTTACGTAACAGTGCCATGTGACTTCCCTACGTTATTCGGAACAGAGTACCGAAGTGTGACGTCATTTTAGCCATGGCTCCATACGAACAAACACCCCTATTGTTTTATCGTAGGACTTAACTTCTTCAATTCATTGCAATAAAATGGCTTCTTTAATATAAATGAGAGTCCAATATATAGTTTTATGTATATTCGAAGTATTTTTACAATTTTTTTCAGGTTGGATTAAATTTCGTTTACTTTCGAACTGTAACTTTTAAGAGGTTTCGTAGATCTGGTATAGGGAGCTTTACACAGAAGTGCGTGTCTTACGGTGTAATACGATATGGACCCATTAACATTTTTTTACCGACTGAAGTTAATCTCATTTCAAGAACGAAATCAATGATGTAGGGTGCCATACGACCAGGAACATATTGGTAATTATTACTTGGCCCAAGTCGCATTTTCTTAGTCAATGACGGCTACATTTCGTACATCGTTTTAAATGATGCGTATCCTTCAATATGTTTGCACGTAAAAGTGTAGTGGCTAGGCCTCCGAAAGTTCCTATCCCGTTGTACGGGGAACCTATGCATTAATGAATTTAAATTTTTTCGCCAGTTGCAGGGATTTTCAAACAAATAAGTAAAATAGTATTGTTCCATAGGTAGTAAGAGTGCCATTGTGACAAATATTTAGCTCTACTTTGTGTCATGTGGTTTTACATATACGCGTGAAAATCACAGTTTTTGAAGGTATTGCGTTAAGTATAGGCTAATCAGGTCGACGTTTGTTTAGAGCCATCGCCATGGGCAACTATGTGGAAGTGACGACATCACTTCGGTACTCTATAGGCGAGTCGGTTATTTTGATCGGGAACGTCGTTTCAAGGTTGTCAATTAGAGGGAAGCAAAAAGTATAATCCAGTTCTCTCGAGGCGATTCTGCCAGGATATCATTGCATTTTATTATTCTTTTTTGCTTTAAAAAAAGGAGTGCTCTTTTCCAATATCTAATGGAAAAGCTTTTTGATTTTTCTTTTAATCCACATAAGCAAATGTTAGTGGCCATAATAATAACAATACTTTAAAGCGGTGGTGGGAATTTTCGTAACAATTGACACTTTTGCTCAACCCTTAACAACTTTCCTCTGAAAGTTTGGATACTACAAGCCCCAGTCCACCGTCAGGTCATGTATTTTGTACCCCCATTATCTACCCCGGTTGGGAAGTGATGACCTATAACCTTTGTTGTACCATACGTCAGCGCGTAGATTTTATATTAGTTTAGCCTACATCTTAAATGGCGGGAAATGATCTTTTCACCATCATTCAGTGCAGATAATGACAACCGTTTGGGCACCGTGTTATTTGCATCTAAATATAACACAACTACATCGTGTTAATTAAAATCAGTGCCAATATTAGAACAAGAATGAAGTACTGTAAAACCCCCATAGGGCACTGTCAAATGGTTTGAGACAATCATAGGTATGTCCGCTGATGGCATTAAAGCTCAGCCAGTGAACGAGAGTACTTGGAAGTAGGTATACTGGTTTCCCTCTTCTTAGTAAAGCTTGCACAAAATGCAAGCAAGAGAGTGGAGATGACGGAGATATTTATTTGGTTACATCTTGCAGTCTACCTTGTTATAGCTTACAGTGTATTACCTTCCACAGTATTTAAACATTACTATTACTTTACGTGTCAAGCGACCTTTGATCTACAAAGTGAAAATAACTTTAGTACTTACGCATTTGTTAAATATGGAAATAAGTATTTAAGAAGGATCTTACAAATAGCTAGAGAGGACACGCCATGTTTTTGGAGGAAGCAAAAGCTTCCAATCGACCTGTAAACATTTGCGTTCATAAATTACTTTCTTATCTTTGTCCTCAAAATCACAATAGTTGTACAGAATGATGAAACAGAAAAATTTCTTGAGTTCTTAAAATTAAGATGTGAGGCAGAGCTAAGATCCTCCACGTTACTTATTTATCCTTTTGGTATTTATAGTGCGAGCTTCTTTGACTTACGAGAATATAAAACATAAACTGTAAAACAAACATAATGAAAAAAACATTAATTAATCACCTTCTTCTTTGTAATGCCAATGATGCCAACTAGCTGTTGTTTACTTTGTTCATTTTATAGCTTATGATAACCGCTTGTGACACATTCGTGTAGTACAGAACGCAAGAACAAAGACAGTCTATCCTCACCTAGGGTATACGTTTTACTTTTCGATAAATGGAGCTCTTTTGTTTTAGTGACTGCCCATTTCTCAAACAGAACATTACACTGCACAGAATCGTATCTACTACGTCTACGGACACGAAATGGTTACATTCCAACTAGCTTACCGTACGGCGAGACAAGTCTGAGAACAATTAATCGATTGAGAGTTACGTAAGGAGGTAAAGCATGGAGCCTCAACGTTCGTTTTAGCTTCATGTAGCGCCATGCGTATACAAAGGGTGAGACTTGTTCTGCAATGTTTAGCCAAAATATGAGGGAAAAGTAAAAAAGTTATACAAACTCTTGGTTCTTGGTTAAGAAACCAACCCATGAAGAGCAAGTATAGCTAAAGAGTCGAGGAGACTGTCCGCCGAATGGAGTGACACTTTATCGCATCATGAGTGACTCTGACTCCTTGACCACCTGTGTCCGACCTGACCTCTGCCCTTACCATGGTTTGAGCTGAGGATAAAAAATGGAAACGCCCTAAAATGCAGAATACCTGAATCTAAAGCAAAAGCGTGTCATTACAGATTTTTGTCTATCATACATCGGTCGCCAGTATGAGATAGATTAAGAATTTTACATGGTTATAAATTACAGAAAATTGCACTCAAAAATGCTAACTTTGTCACCAGAGTTTCTCACCCATGACGAGTCTCTGAGTGTTTCAGAGAAAATTTGGCATCACAAACGTCCTAGACTGCTGGAACTGCGTTCCAAAACACAGAGTTTTTACTATTGTTCAACTCGGTCCACCATGCTTGGGCGCCAGAAATGGTGTGAAAGACATTAAACTATAATCAAGTTCGAAGGGCTGCCAAAATGGCCCTGTTAATCACCCACTGATCTGTAGGGAGGTTTCATGCTCGCAAAAGTCAACCACCGCAACCAAGTATTTGTTTGTTTATTTCATTTTGTTATTTCGTTTTATTCTCTTATATTGCTTGTCTTACCTCTATTAATCTTTTTCTTTTCGCATTTTTAGTAGCATCTTCTATATTTTACAGGCTGAAGTCGTATCCTTGTGTTATGCTAATGTTCTGTGTTAATGTTTCATTTCGTCTTTCTTCCGATGTAATTTGTTCTTATATCAATTTTACATGTTATTGTTTACCACTTCATACTTATTTTATTGACTTTCTTCTAAGGGCCCCTGGAAACACGGGGATAAAAACACACAAACGTTCAAGTTGGTATATATCACAATCCACGCAATATAGTTGAAATAAATTTAACTCAGTCTATTTTCCTTTGGACACTTTCACCTAAAAATGTCCTAAGTAAATTTAAAAAAACAATTTTATCAATAAGATACAATCAGATATCTTGTCAAGTAGTTCACTATAGTTAAAGCTAAAAATCAACGGAGTTGTTTCATTTTTAACCAAATCTAGTAAATGTTAAATCAATTTTTGTCAAGATAGCGGTTCGTGTCCCTTTGGATTATAGATTGCCTTGGAGCACTGAGGTAACTCACATGCGGTTTGCATGCTGGTATCCCAATTGAATTCGTTTATTTAAAGGCCATGAATATGGAGTTGAATATAATATTGCATTTGTGTATCTAAGGGTCTCAGTAAAACTTAAACATGTATGTCACAAAAATATACGCGAAGCCACTCCGGCTCATATAGCTAAATATTAACGTCCTTGAAAAACGATTGAGTGGGAAGACATCATGCCTTATATCCTAAGCATAAAATGACCCAAATATTAGCAAATATTCAAGATTTGACCAAAATTTGAGGGTACTCCGTCTTCCCTAACCAAAGTTTGGGAGGGCACTGTGTCTCACGTACATAAATTTCAGCAGATATAGGCCTATCACTGCAGATGACCAACTCTGCGGGAAGGTTGAACAAAGGTTTTACGTTCACGTTCAAATGGAGAATAGAGAATGGGGAATATGTGTGTCTACGAGGTCCTTTGGTCACCAACATGGACTCTGATTAGACTGTGTGCAAAGCAGGCGCGCAGCCAAACCAATCGGTCCGAGGAGGGGGCAAAATCAAAATTATTGTCCAGATTTCATGAGTTTTAAATTAATCGTGAAGGTGGCGTTCCTCCCCCTCCCCAATTGCTTTGCAAGTTCCACGTCACCCCCGCGTCGGGCGAAGGAACAGAAGCACGGGAAAAGTCACAGAATTATGGGTATTAGAATGAAGCATGTAATATACAAATGGCCTTATCATTACACAAATTTAACAAGTCACGATGAGCAAAATTTAACCACCTTTAAAAAAACAATCTAACTAGGGTGGAATGATTATTGATTTGATTACGCAGGGTGGAGGGTGACTTGTCGGTGGGGAGGCGAGGGAAAATCCAGGAATTCTCCTAGCAGGTCCCATGGTCTTTTCTCATAGGGACCTTTGAGACATTATCTATGATCAGAGCGCCGCCACCAGTTGGGGCGTAGTATACCAAGAGGAAGTTTGGTCAAAACGCCTCCTAGAACGCAAGAAATGACATTTCCCAGGCGTTGTAATTGCTCCTTAGAGAGCCTATGAAGTACGCCTGTCCGTCTGGTTCATATGATTGCTGGGGTACATAAGAATCACAAAATACCACCATTTCCAATTTATTCTCACTAACGTATTCCCTAGAGACTAATTAAAATTTCGTTCCCAGACACCCTGAAGTGAAAAACCCAAAGCTAAATACAACAGTACAGTGACGTCATTGACGGAACCAAAAAGCCAAAGCTAGGTTGTGTTCTTTGCAAATGCATTGCGAACCCACGCTATACAAGGAGTGAGAGAACAAGAAATGGCATCTCGATCATCATCAATCTCTGACAAAATTGATCTAGATTTGTCGGCATCATCTTCTAGTTTCGATGAAGAAGAGGTCTGTCAGTACGAAGATGTCGCAGAGGGGCCAGATGAAGAGCCAGTTCGTGGTAATTTACCGTACCAATTCGAGCCGCTTGCAGAGGTTGTTACAGAAGTCGCGGAACAGGGTGCCGATGAGCAAGCAGTGCTGCAGCCGGCGGTGACGGCGAGCCAGTAGCTCGGAGGGACAATCTAGCATGGTAACGTTTCGTACCGCTCTTGGTCGTTTTCCAATTGTAAACATAATGTAATATGAAAATGTAACATAGCTAAAACTGTTTGAAACATGTGTCAATCAAATTTATCGATATTCAAACCAGGGGCGGATCTAGGGGGCCCGACCCGGCCCCGCCCCCCCCCCCCCTTTTTTGAAAATGAAAAAAAAAAATGAAAGGGAAAAAAGAGAGAAAAAGAAAGGAGAAGAGATAGAAGGACAGAGCATGGGCGGCTCTAAGAAATTTTGTTTGGGGGGCAAACTCAAGTCCGTATTCAGGGAGGTTCGGAAGACCCCCCCCCCCCAGCAAATATTAATGGTCAGTCCCGGATAGTACAATAGCCTCAATAGGAGTATGCATAGGCGTAGGGGCCCAAGTTGATGGGGGGGGGGGCTGTAACGATCTGCCCGAAAAATAGAAACAAAAATGTCCACGCGCGTTCAAAATGTTAATGTACATATCATATAGGCATGCATCCGTTATACTACCGCATGTCAATTACATACAATAATTTGCCACGTTACTTCCTATTCCATATTGGTTATAATTCTGGGGGAAATCGTTACAATAATAATGATAATAATCAGTGGTGTAGCCAAGGTTTCTCTCATGGGCGCGGGGCAGGCACTATGTTGTGTGATCGCCGGCCTGGGGAGGGGTCTAATTTTGAAAAATTAGGTGTCCATACATGCAATCTGGTGCCACATATACTACCTTTGAAGTAAAAATTTGTGTTTTATTTTAGGTATTAAAAAAAAATCGGCGTCAGTAACGGGGGCATTGCTTAATGGCTCCTCAAATACACCAGTGATAATCATCATATAAGTTTAACCATTAAAAAACACACTGTTGAATTAATACCGAATATATAGGTGATGGTGCAATCCAAATCAGAACTATATTTTAATTACCAAGGAAGTTTTTTAAAGTATCGATTTCCGTTAAGCTACATTATTGCATTATTTTTCTTTTAGTAGGTGCCCGAAAAATATTGCCCGAATTTTCACAAAAATATTTTTAATAGTCCCCCTACGCCTATGGGAGTATGGTTATTATTATGTATTACAGCGATGCCCCATGTAGTTTTCAAAAGCTCTTCAAAAACCATTTCAGGCAGTTAGTCATGGGCTGACTACTTTAAAAATAAATACAACCATATCAACCGATCGCTACCGTACTACTATAGGGGTGGGGTAAGAGGTAGGTGAAATGGGCAAGGCGGCTTGATCCATTTGTATAAAATGAGCCCCACCTTTAAATATTTGATTGTTTCTTTCGTTGTGTCACAATATGTTTTAGCTTTGCCAAGAAGCCATAAAACGTTTGTTTTCTGGATTATGTTCTTAAACTAACGAAAATTTCGAACATGAAGACACTTGAAAACGATGAAATGATAGCACTCGTATTTTGGATCTCAGTACCGTTCCGAAACGAATTTTTTTAAAGGGGGAGGAATTCCCCAACTCAGAACGACGTCTCATCCTATATACAAATAGATAGGCCACTAGTCAAAAGTCTCATCACACTGAACTTAGATTGACTGTTTGGTGTGTTTATTTTAAATCAACTGAAACGGTATACTTTAGCACAGAGGTGGAGAACCTTTTACCTTATAATAGGCCATTTGACAGTCATAAGACCACCCGTGGGCCAACGGCGCTGTCAATTTGTACAAGGGAAGGGAAACCTCTCCTTCTATGGGAAACACAATACTTTTAGACTACATGCCCGTTACAACTTTTTGTAGACAGATACCTATGCTAATCTGGCTAGGTGACACCCTGGCAAAACTGCTTTTAGTCGTGGATGATAATCAACAAGGCTAATGGGTTGTGTATCTAATGACCCCGAAAGCTCTGAAGTGTCTGCAAAACTATGGGCATTTAACTCCAGCATTACCGTTACACTCTGTAAATGACCTTATGATGCCTAAGCTAATCAGATTACAAATATCACAGCGTGATCATTTGTTTGATTACCTTAGCTCGCACTAACGGCAGGTCCATTTATAATGTCTGAAGTATATATAGTAGCAAAGAAGCAACTGAGAAAACGCGCGCAAAGCGCGCCGAAAAAATGTCGTTTTGAAAGCACTTTATTAATGTTTAACCTTCACATTGCATTGGAAAGTTATTCACTTCTTTAATTTTAAGCCCACTCAAGGAAAAGGGAGGGCCTAACCCATCTCGAATTACATGTTTTATTATTTATTATTTTTATTTTTGAAAATTGAAGACCATGCTTTGCAAACTTTTTTTTTGGGGGGGGGGGGCAAGTGCCCCCCGTGCCCCTATGGCGAGCCGCTAATGGGACAGAGAGTGGAGTGAATGAAGCTGCAATTAGCAACCTCGAAGCATGGGAGTCATAGCGCATGCAGATCAGTTTGAACGTCGATTAGGACAGTTCACAACTTCACACGCATGCTTTCTTACTACACATGATTGGATACAATCAATACGATACAATACCATCAACCAATCGAAAAATACCTTACGAGAAAGTGCGCATCAGTTTGGATGGGCTGCTTTCAAGCCTGGCAAGTGCCATTTCCGGCCATTTGGGATGTATTAAAACCTCAAGTTTTCTTGGAACTCTCCGCGCCAACCTATGGTGGCGCTCCGCTTAGATAGTTAACGCAGTGGCGTACACAGGGGGGGAGGCCATTAGGCCATGCCCTCCCCCCCCCTCCACTGATGCCGATTTTTGTTTTTAGTTCCTAAAAATACGTAAATTTTTTAGCACAAATTTTTCTTCAAAAAGTAGCATATGTGGCACCAGATTGCATGTAAGGACACCTAATTTTTCAAAAAATTTCAATGGAGAGGGGGCCACCCCCTCCCCTTAGACCCCTCGACCAGGCCGGCGATCACATACTGCATGCCCCCCTTGAGAGAAACCCTGGGTACGCCACTGAGTAAAACGGGATTCAAACTTGGACAAAAAAGTCCCACCAGCTGAGCTAATCCGTCCTCACAGAAATGTGTAATAAAATAAAATCAAACTTTTCATTTTGTTCACAAAAATTGCACTTCTTGATGGCTGCTATCAAGCCTGGCAAGTGCCATATCCGGCGATCTGGGATGTATTAAAATCTCAAATTTTCTTGGTACGCTCCGCGCCAACTTATGGTGGCGCTCCGCTTAGGTAGTAAACGGGAGCCCCCACAAAAATCTCCAGCCCCCAGAGCCCCCAAACAAAAAATCCTAGCTACACCACTCCAAAAAGAATTAGGATGGAAAATCATGCGAATCACAAGGCCTTAGAAGTGTCTTTTCCGGCCATCTGGGATGTGTTTTTACCCAAATTTTCTGGTATGCTACGCATAGGCGGCGAAAAGCGGGGGAACGGGGGGGGGGGGACACGTACCTCCCTAAATTTTTCAGTGAGGAGGACGTCCCTCCATAAATAAATTCCTAAGGAGAAAAATGAGGAATTATAAACTAAGTCAAAATCAGCAATCAACAAGTATAACCATAATTAATGACAAACTAAATGGTCAAATGCTGTTCTGTCAGTTAATTAAACCCTCGATTTTTCTTTGAAAGACGTTAAGATTGGCCTACAGTGCAGTTTTGATACTATGTAAGGCCTACAATAATGCCTTGATTACACTGCCTGGACGTACCCCCGAGACAATGACAGGGCTGCCAAGTCTCGTGCATTTTGGGCCATTTTCACTTTCTCACTGAGTCCACGCAGAACAAGAAATTAGGCAGAGGGGAACATGCACGTGATAAAACGTTCATTTACGCCCACATGTCAATGCAAGGTAGTACCTGGATCCTGGCATCAAGTCGAACTAAGATATGGGTCACAATTTCTCAAGAAAGTTCGTAAATATTCACCAAGTTAGAACATGACTACTAAAGATCTGATTAGGAAGTGCGTCAATATTCACAAACTTAGAACATAATTACTAAAGATCTGATTAGACGCCTTGAACAGGATGCATTGTAGTAAGGCACTGTACCTGTGATAACTGTCTTCTGTTAATAACTTGTAGAAAAATTAATGTGTTGAGAGTTGAGACATGAAATTATATGAAGCAGAAAATGCAAAAATAAGACATGGGAAGTGCTATTTCCGGCGATCTGGGAGGTCTACTTTGTCAAAAATTTTCTTGTACGCTCCGAGCCAACCGATGGTGGCGCTCCGCTTAGATGGTATAGTGCCATCAATCACAGGTCGAACAACTTCGCCCCCCCCCCCTTTTCAGAAATCCTGGATCCGCCCCTGCAAACCAACGAACGTTCTCTATCGCTCGGTGATTTTGTCGGTCATATTTACATGCCATTGCCGCAGTAGGACTTGGCCTATGCTGTGTATACCCAGCGTTAGGGCTATAACTTTGTTTAGGCTACCCTCCTGCCTATTTTTAGGCATTTGAAATTTCGTGCACGTAACTTTCACCGCCCATATTATAACATATTATAATATTATAAGGGTGCAATATTAGGAACTAGAAGTAATTATTGGATGGCATTATGCAGTGGGGACGTTGGTGTACTGTACTTTTCTTAGGCCGATATAGGCCTAACTGATATTATTTCTTCAAAACCTGAACTTGGGCCTAGTAATGTACGACATGAATGCACAACAAGATGCCACTGTACAGAGACTGTCATCCTCATATATATTATAACTTATAAGGTGCATTATGGTATGAGTTAAGCCTATGATTGTTTAGGGGAATAGGTTAGAGGTTAAGTCTGTTGGTGGGTTTAGGGTTAAGTGGCCATGTAAATAGGCTAAGCAGTTATTGAAGTACTATTCACATGGATGTGTTGACAATGACAGTGTATGCAGTAACTTAGTCTACCTACGTTTTGTCAGTAGTAGCAGGCAGATTTCCATATTGATGCAGAGAACAATTTCAAGTGTAGGCTTGGAAAGGAGAACAGAATTGCCAGTGGTAGTTACTAGGCATATGGCAAGTTAGGGTCAACAAATCATGCTTAGATTAGTTAGGTACAGGGGAAAGGGCATCAAATTGTGCATGGATTAGTTTGGTGAAGGGAAAGGGATCAGGAAGGACATAACATCCTAATCAAGGCCCCTAGTATGAAACCAGAATTCTGAGAAATGATTGATGAATGAACCAGAGCTAACAAGAAATGGTGATGTAGGATTAAAAAAGACAATGATAAAAAGTGTAGCCTAACCCTCACCTCCAAACTAACATTGTAAGCTAGCCATAGAATGTCACCCAAGCAGTCACCAGTTGATTATTAATATAATTTTTTCTTTCTTTCTTTATTTGTTTCTTTATTTTATTTTATTTATTTATTTATTTATTTATTTTTTGCACTTACCCTCAAAGGGACATATTGAGTAATAGTAATACCACAAAGCAATTTGTGAAACAGTTTCTGCAATAACTGCGTACAAATGAGTTGCAACATTTGTGATGCAAATAAGTCCCATGCATTGCTAACTCATACTGTAGACTTGAACATTTAGGCTTTTTGGCGTGTCATTGTGTGTAGTCTAAATGTATGACCAAACTGCACATAATAAAGAGGGAGGGAATTGTTGGTACAGGTATGGATAAAAAAAAAACTTGCACTGTACAGTAATTGTGTTATTTCCATGAGCTGCATCTCTTGTACTGTAAGGTACATTAGTGTGCTTGTACAGTAGCTGCAGTAGGCCTGATCTTGTTTTTCACGCAGTGTACTAGACAGATCATGTATCATGCATTTTTATTGGTATTGATGATAAGAGAAACTTTTGCATTCATGATGGCATGTGTGTTTGTGACACTTCGCTCATTAACACGATATCTCAAGAAGGGAAACTCTGACACTTCTCAAACTTGGTACATGTTGAGAGGAAGAAGTACTGTTTTTGGTAGAGGTCAAAGGTCAGTTGGTGTTGTTACCAGGGGTCAAACACTGAAAACCTTGTTAAAACCATATCTCCAGGTAAAAAGGTTGGATAGATTTCATACTTAGAATGTGGATGCAACATGGTCAGAAGATAAATGCTATTGTTTTTGGTGGGGTCAACCGTCATCTGGGGTCACAAGAGGTTAAACACTGAAAACCTTGTTAACATGATATCTCAAGGCAGGAAGCTTTGCTAGATTTCATACTTGATTTGTGGATGCATTTTGGTGAGAAGATGGACCCTACTGTTTTTGTGGAGGTCAAACATCTGGGGTCACCGGTGGTCAAAAACTGAAAACCTTGTTGACGTGTTATCTCCATGTAAGAAGCTTGGATAGATCTCATACTTAGTATGTGGGTGCACTATGGTAAGAAGAGGAATACTTTTGTTTTTGGTGGTCTTAGTCATCTGAGGTCACCAGAGGTCAAAGAGCAAAATTTTCAAAGAATTCTCAAAATCAACATCTGGTTCATTAGAAGTCAAGTCAAAATTTTCCCAAGAATTCCCAAGATTACATAGGGACACAAAACTTTATTTTTCCAACACATTCAGATAGCATTTGACCAGTGACTGAAAGATATGGGACATCATGGTATTATTTGGAATAGCACATATATCATCGAAACCTCAATGAATTTTTGCATTCGTGTTACTTTATATAGCCAGATTCTTATTGATTGTATTACTGTTGTGGTAATGTGTACAGATATGTGCCATAAAATGTAGAGGTTAAGGAATAATTTTAACCTCATTTTATGTTTTAAAGTTGGAAGGTAGACCTCAATTATTCACAACCTGTACACAATGACCATTTATTGTACATAGTTTCATCAGTGGAGCAATATCTTCCTGCCTCAGATCACATGTTATAAAATGCAATTCGTAAACAAAAAAGAGAAAATATCAGTATCATACTTATTGATGTTTTTCTTGTAGATTTGTTCAATGAAATATTTTGTGGTACCAATTGTTCTATGTTAGCAGACTAATGACAGAAGACCATTCACCAAGCCTGCCACAAAATATTTCTCGCCTGCCACTTGCATATTATCTTAACTGAGTTTGGCCCATTATCAAACTTAAACATAGAGGAGATGGGCATTTTGCTGTATTAAAAAAAAAACGAAAATGTTTTTTTTCCATTTCAGTTAGTGAAATTATGATTATAGCAATAGGTCCTTACTTGGGGAATTAACATTGGTTTCCATGCCATCTACAGGCTTCAGCCTTAGAATGTGTACCTTTTTTAATACTTCAGTACATAAATTTTATTCAGGTGCCTGTGTGGGTGTTGTGGCCCAATGCCGACAGAAGAAGAGTGTGTGTGTTGTCGGGAGATTCAGGAGGTAGACAACAGAAGAGCGGAGCAAGAAGGCATCTGCTGCATTACTCAGCATGAGGGATTTTCTCCAGTTTGCCTGAATCGTCACGTGCTGAGAGTTGCATACTTTCAGTATCGCCAACAGTTTGGAGCCAGAAAACCGCATGCAGGGCTCAAATATCAAAGCTTTTGTCACTATCTATAAACTTCTAATGCCTCAAGCCATCAGTTGATACCAGAAAGCCAAAAAAGCTCAGTTATGATTGTTTTAATAATATTGCAGTTTAGAATTGACTCACTGATTACACCTAGGTGTATGTTTAGATCTATTGGCACTGACTACTGTATTTTTGCTCAACCATGGTCCACAGCATCTGTCATGAAAGTCTTACCTCTGAAATGTCATGTTATGAATGTTTCCACAGTTTGACATCTGGTGGCCCCAAATCAGTTAATGACCCATGTGATTTGAAATTGTCAAAAAGGTGTGCTCCTGGATCTTGAAGACTACAATCTTTTTTTTTTCAGACCACCCTTCAATGTGCAAGTGAAAAATTGCATCGTTCTGATATCCTGAAAATGTGTTTATTTTACAAGTGACAGTTAGAAGCCCTAATATGGCTCCATTTTGTAAATGAATGCCAATGAAAGGTTGCAGACAGTTTGATGACATGCCCATGGTCTGGATCTCTGTTTGCCTCTCCATGTGAATGCAGTTGTGATCAAAACCTTAGTTTATTTTATGATTAAAAATTATTGATAGTTCATTTGTTCTCTTTATTTTTCCTTTCTTGCAGACAGTATCGTTACACCGCCTACAGGCAATTCGTCCGTTGGTGCTGGGGTTTTCTTGGACGGCATGTCCGAGTAGTGCTGCCAGCATGTGCTGTCATCCGCATAAGGGAAACGTTTCCGTCAGAAGAATTTGTTGGATTTCAGTACCCAAACCTTGATTGAAGATTTGTAATTGGAAGTTCATTTCAAATAAATTAGGAAAGAAAAGATGAAACCTCCCATTAATTTATTTCACTGCATGTCTGAACAGAAGCTTGCCTATTTGCAGGCCGTAGGGCATATTCCTTGGTCAGCCATAGCCCTAACACCTGCCCAAGTGAGCATCGAACCAAGCTATAAAAAGCTATTTCGTAGATATCCATGAGCTTTTTCGGTAATGGTTAAATGCTCACATATGGATATTCAAAGATAATTAGTTTATTGTACAACATTGGGTGCCGCACCTTTATTGGCCCAAGAATATCTGCCTTTGCAAAGTTACCAGTCTGTCCAGGTCTACCTGTCCAAATACAGAACCGTATATTAATAGCTTACGTATAGTTAGGTAATGCATCTCATGAACATCCATGCCCAGTTGATAGACATGGACAGGTCTGGCACCTGTTGTATATCAAGCAAGGCCACAATGTCTGTGTGTAAAGAACCATATTAGTTAGACTACGTATTCAGTAGACTATGCAACACATGCACATTGCAACATCTAAGTTTGGATGAAGGCTTCAGTTTCACGAAGTACTGGACTACACTGCACACTCACTTGTAAGTGCCTTTTTGAAAGCATTAGTTCGATTAGTTCGATAGAACTGTTCGTACTTTTAAACCTTTAAAACAGTTGAATCATGAACTTATCGTTTTCCAAAAGTGGGAAGAGCTTTTATCTCCCACTAGGTTGTTTGTCACTGCACTGGCAAACATTTGGTCAACAGGTCAAAGGTGTGTTGACAAATGCCAATGAAGCTTGCATCCAAACTGGAAACAGGTATGTTCACTTGGGCAGATGTTGGTTTGGGAAGGGTCTGAGCAAACACAGTCCACTTCATGTGGGAAATAGTAACAATATGAACATGATTTCAGAAATTTCCAGTGGGTGGAGGGGGTTTCCCATTTCCTATGATTGTTAACCTTTGGTGGGGTTCAATGCTACCACAACTCTTCCCCCTTCCTCTCTCTGTCTGCAATGATGATGTACATTAAGGCTCCATATCATTTAAATCAGTAGTAGGACACATTGTCAGTGGTTATACTATATAACTACTTGCTCATCCATATTTTTCTTTTTTCTTCATGAGTGTACAAGACCTCCCTTAAAGGCTGCTAAATGTAGGTGATAAAATTGCAGAGGATCATCATTTCATTAAGAGGACGCTTTGGTAGTAGGGTTCTGAAAATAACCATTTTTACTCTGTAGAAAATGATGAAGAACATGCACAACCCATATGAACAAGAGCCCAAAAAAGTACTGGCTGAAAATGCCCTTAGTTCCTACCTCCAAATCAGACACTGGTCTGTCTTTACAAAGTACCCAATATGTATGACGTCATAGTACCATTTTTAAAGGCAAGTCATTTGTCACATCTGCCTCCAGTCTGATGAGTTCCATATCCATAACTTGAAGTGCAAGACTTGCCGCTACGGTGTGTATGACCTCTGTTATACATGTGAAGATTTTTAGGTTTAAAGCATCAATCATCTTTATAATAAGCATCATGGACATATGAGGTGGGATGGGGTGGGTCAAACAAACAATGGTCATTTTCAGGGCAAAATTCATGTCATGAACATTTTGCCCATGTAGGAAAATTTCAGGGGAAACACATTTTGAAGTGACTTCCCACATCCCTTTGATAAACATGAATAACTTGTTGCATGTGTAGGAAAGTGCATGTAGCTGAACTGGTACTCATAGGGGTATTACAAATATCAACTTAGGACTATTGTGACGTAATTTTCTACCCTAATTTATGAATGATTGCTTACTTTCAATTACCTTCATGATGAACCGTTAATCATTAATATGATTCAAGCTTCACAGTCATGCAGCTGGACAGACGGTGGCACACGCGATAACTTGCGTAAATTCATATCACCCATGCACAATTGAGCAACAACCATGATTGCATGAATCCATTGTTACAATTATAAAAATAAGTGCGCGTCTATGCTGCGTGGCTGGCCGTACCATATATCCATGGTGGTATGCACCTAATAAGTATTTTCCTAATAACATATTCTGCATGATTTGAAATGATTTGACATCGAGACCTTCATCTAAATGGATGTAATTACATTGAAAGAAAATCATTCTTGCTTGTCGCCTCCTTACGCATGGATACTGCAGTAACAGGTTATTAAAGGAATATTTTGATAAAGGAGTTTGTCTCCTTTTTGGTGTTTACACATAAAATACTAAAAAAAATACTAAACAGGGCAAGTTTGACTTTCTTGAGCTGACCAGCATTCTTTCTCTTTTCTTTTCCATAATCAACATAACCATCGATGATTAAGAGCCTCGAGTTTTACATAGCCTAATCTAAAGGATAATGAAAACTTGCTTTGAAAGTTTGGACAGCTTTTTGAAGAAAAACAACTGTTTTGCAGTATTATATTGATAGACATTTATGACGAAGCAAGAGGCAGTGTAAAAATATTTACATATATGAATGCAGTTGAAGTGAGCATACCAAACACGTTAAGTCTGTTTCATGGCTGTCATTACCCTCGGTATTTTTTTTTTTACCTAAAAATGATAATTATTGAATACAAATTCCACTCCAATACATTTCAGTGTCAGAGGTATAAGCTATGAACCATATGTCCTTCACTGGTCTGCACTTGTGCCAGGAATGTTAGGGTTGACTGCAACAAATCTTGAAGAGTGTCGTCCCAAAGCCTCTTCAAGGGTGGGTCTCTGGAAAGTGCTGCTTATAGGAGGTGGTTGTGTGGCAACTTTCACCTGTTCATTGTCACTTCCAAGGGTGTCCATCAATGAATCGATAAGATCATCAACATACTCTGTCAAAAGAAAGCAAAATTTTAGTCACTTCCATGACCATGGAAAGTTAAAAACTACAAAGTTTAACAGTACCCCCTCCTCCTTCCTCAGCTGTCATTTCTTTTCGAATCAAAATCGTCAAATGGCTTTTCAAAATTCAGCACAAAAAAGAAGGATCATATCATCACCAGGCCCAAACTGGGGGAAGGGGGGTCTTTAAATGAAAAATTTATTACAAGACAAGCATTTTTGGTGGCCTCCCCCAGGCCAGCGAAACTTCAACATTGATGTGCCCCTCCCCCCATATTAGTAACTCTGGCTATGGACCGGATCATCACCTCACTAATCACACTGTGGGATAGGATGCAGTGTAGATATAAAATAGGTCTTCTGGGTGGTCCATCTCATATGGAAGTAAAGATGTTGGTGAAGATTGGAATAAACTTCAGTTCACTTTTAATATGAACAAAGGGTTATTTGCTTCATGACAAATCACGGTATTACTCAAAAACTCAGATGCATGTCTTACCAAAAGTGGCAGCTACAGGCTTCTTCCTAACAATGTAGTCTCCTGACTTGGCTCTGGGAAAACTGATAGTAAACACCCCTTCCCCAGACTCTGACACTGCTTGTTCTCGGTCTCTGTTCTCATTGTAATGCATTGCAGCCAAGAGTAACCTGTGAAACCACAACAAAGTAAGAGATGATGTAAGTATGGCAAAAATTGGACAGGGTCCTACCCCTTCATGCTAAATCTGAACTCACAAATTTAACAGAAATCTAACTTCCAGTTGGGTCTCCTTCCAATATGACACATTCCTGGCCACACCTGTAAAGAAAATGACTTAACTCATTTTTTAAGGCCAAAGCACAATGTAATTACCTGCATTTCATCCCAGCATACGAAAAAACAGTCAGCTTTGGAGCAAAGAAGTTAAGAACAGAGTGGAAGGCCTCGATACGTGATGTCTGCTGTTTTGGGGACATCTTCTTCACATCATTCTTTAGTCTTGTTCCATTCAGTAGCTCTGACAGCCTCTCACATGGCTCTGAACCTTGTGAAGACAGTAATACAAAAGAACACACTGAAGTCATCAATTTATTAATTAAAAAATTCTCATTGTTAATCCTTTGGGGCACAGATTAGTTTTCAGGAAAATTTATGTAGCTGCTGTACCTCATGGGCAAAGCTCCTAAAACCCACATAACCACACATATTTACAAAAGAGGAATATGTTCAAAAAAATTTTAGGTAAATGCCCACTTCTGTTATTGCCATGGCAACCGGAAATGAACCCTTCATGAATTTGAACTTTTGTGGCCAAAAATTTTTACAAAAAAAAAGGAAATAATGTTCGAGGTTCGCAAGACTAATACATACAGTACTGTACCCTAGACACACCACTAATACGATGAATAATTCAGAAGTGCCTTCTTCCTTACTCAAAATTTTCACTTCAAATGGACAGAAGCCACTTCTAGGTTACTCCTTTTTCTTTGGTTATGTTTATTATCTAAATTATCAACATTCACGTGGAATAAATTTCAGAAACATCACAAACTTTCACACTTTTTATTCAAGCCTTACTTTGAAGTAAGTATTGTATTAGAGGTGGTGATCATAATGCCAATTCTTACTTGGTTTTAACCACTTTATGGGCCTCTCCCCTTCCAGTGGTTGATGAGCACATGATGTGAAAAGAGTACCCTCATGGCCTGAATAAATGTTCTGCATGTGGTTAATCACCGACAGGAACTTTTCCAACATCAGTTCTGGGTTGCAATCTGGGGTCGATGATGCAGACCAATACAAATGGTTGATGATGCTCTTACACCATTCATTCAGGATTTCATTTCCTTTCTTTTTCCCAAGTGATGTGATTTTCTTTTTCAAAGCTGAGAAAACAAATATTCAATAAAGGAAAACAAAGTCAGATATGTCCACATAATCGATGTGATTTCAAAGAGCCTTTGTGGATTCAGAAAGGAAACCCTGATACCAACCTGAATATTAAACAGTGTTTCACAGTGTGTATGCAGACACCTATATTTAGTAGGTCACCCAAGCTAATCACACTTTACATGATGTTGCAGATGTTGAAGATAAATTACAGTAAAATAATATTCAACACAATTACGGTAGTATCCTCCAAGTTTCCAATGCTTCACAAGGCAAAATTCAACGTAATTTTTTTGCATAAATGCAATAATTTTTTGTCACGATCGCTAAAACAGCTGATATGTGGACATAGAAAACAATCTCTTAGCTCCTTGTCAAATATGGAAGAAAAATTGTACGTATTTTGTTTTGAAATTCTTTTTAGGAGCCATGAGTCGGTATAGGCTCAATATTCTCTTATACTAAAATAGGCTATCGTAGTCCTAGTTTCACTAAATCTGAAAAGTTAGCAGGGGCGGATCCAGGATTTCTGAAAAGGGGGGGGGGGGGCGAAGTTGTTCGACCTGTGATTAATGGCACTATACCATCTAAGCGGAGCGCCACCATTGGTTGGTGCGGAGCGAACAAGAAAATTTTTGACAAAGTAGACCTCCCAGATCGCCGGAAATAGCACTTCCCATGTCTTATTTTTGCGTTTTCTGCTTCATAAAATTTCATGTCTCAACTCTCAACACATTAATTTTTCTACAAGTTATTAACAGAAGACAGCTATCACAGGTACAGTGCCTTACTACAATGCATCCTGTTCAAGGCGTCTAATCAGATCTTTAGTAGTTTTGTTCTAACTTTGTGAATATTGACGCACTTCCTAATCAGATCTTTAGTAGTCATGTTCTAACTTGGTGAATATTTACGAACTTCCTTGAGAAATTTGTAACCCATACCTTAGTTCGACTTGATGCCAGGACCCAGGTACTACCTTGCATTGACATGTGGGCGTAAATGTACGTTTTATCACGTGCATGTTCCCCTCTGCCTAATTTCGTGTTCTGCGTGGACTCAGTGAGAAGGTGAAAATGGCCCAAAATGCACGAGACTTGGCAGCCCTGTCATTGTCTCGGGGTACGTCCAGGCAGTGTAATCAAGGCATTATTGTAGGCCTTACATAGTATCAAAACTGCACTGTAGGCCAATCTTAACGTCTTTCAAAGAAAAATCGAGGGATTAATTAACTGACAGAACAGCATTTGGCCATTTGGTATGCGTAGCATACCAGAAAATGTGGGTAAAAACACATCCCAGATGGCCGGAAAAGACACTTCTAAGGCCTTGTAATTCTCATGATTTTCCATACTAATTCTCTTTGCAGTGGTGTAGCTAGGATTGTTTGTTTGGGGGCTCTGGGGGCTGGAGATTTTTGTGGGGGGAACCCGTTTACTATCTAAGCGGAGCGCCACCATAAGTTGGCGCGGAGCGTACCAAGAAAATTTGAGATTTTAATACAACCCAGATCGCCGGATATGGCATTTGCCAGGCTTGATAGCAGCCATCAAGAAGTGCAATTTTTGTGAACAAAATGTAAAGTTTGATCTTATTTTATTAAACATTTCTGTGAGGACGGATTAGCTCAGCTGGTGGGATTTTTTTGTCCAAGTATGAATCCCGTTTTACTCAGTGGCGTACCCAGGGTTTCTCTCAAGGGGGGCATGCAGTATGTGATCGCCGGCCTGGTCGAGGGGTCTAAGGGGAGGGGGTGGCCCCCTCTCCTTTGAAATTTTTTGAAAAATTAGGTGTCCTTACATGCAATCTGGTGCCACATATGCTACTTTTTGAAGAAAAAAATTGTGTTAAAAAATTTACGTATTTTTAGGAACTAAAAACAAAAATCGGCATCAGTGTGGGGGGGGGGGGACACGGCCCAATCCCCCCCCCCCGTGTACGCCACTGCGTTAACTATCTAAGCGGAGCGCCACCATAGGTTGGCGCGGAGAGTTCCAAGAAAACTTGAGGTTTTAATACATCCCAGAGGGCCGGAAATGGCACTTGCCAGGCTTAAAAGCAGCCCCATCCCAACTGATGCGCACTTTCTCGTAAGGTATTTTTCGATTGGCTGATGGTATTGTATCGGTATTGTATCGTATTGATTGTATCCAATCATGTGTAGTAAGAAAGCATGCGTGTGAAGTTGTGAACTGTCCCAATCGACGTTCAAACTGATCTGCATGCGCTATGACTCCCATGCTTCGAGGTTGCTAATTGCAGCTTCATTCACTCCACTCTCTGTCCTTCTATCTCTTCTCCCTTCTTTACTCTCTTTTTCCCTTTCATTTTATTTTGCATTTTCAAAAGGGGGGCTGGGCCTGGTCGGCCCCCTTAGATCCGCCCTTGGTTAGTATCGTAGTGAGCTTCGTACCGAAAAATGACGAAAGTAGACCTTACAAAAACATTGCGAATTGCTGTTTGAGAGCCTCCTACACATGTGTCTCTCTTACATTTTTGGAAATTTATGCCCAATTTTTACCCTAGATACCTCTCCAGATCGTTACAGTTTCTCTTCAGCCCATACACTCATTTAGTGTGTGGAAGGCATCGATCATTCAAAAGAGGGAAGGCTCGAATTTTAGGGATAAAATCACTCTGTTTTAGAAGTCTTAAAATTTATTTGTCATATCAGCGGTCACAGAAAATAGAAAAGAAATATTTGGGGGGTTTTGCCTGCAATTTTACTGGCCTTTCGGAATTACTTTGGACATGTGTTGACACTCTGTCTAATGGACACAGTGTACCGTACTTGAGGCAAAAACTTGGAACCT
The DNA here is from genome assembly GCA_029531755.1 of Holothuria leucospilota. Lineage (NCBI taxonomy): Eukaryota > Metazoa > Echinodermata > Holothuroidea > Aspidochirotida > Holothuriidae > Holothuria > Holothuria leucospilota. The sequence continues at coordinate 2,520,718 of CM055972.1, forward strand.
CGTTTATCCGAATTTTTGCATTATCCGAACTACCTTCGTTCCCGATGCGTTCAGATAAACAGGGTTTTACTGGGATTTGATGTGAAGTCCTGTGATGAAAGGGAATAAGTTGCTGCTTACATTTGGATATGTGCCAGATGTCATAAAAATGTCGTATCTGAAGAGAAGTTAGATTTTCCCTGATCCACTTGGCAACTTGAAGGTGCCTGTCAGTTATGATGCACTCTATTGCTAGGCCTGCCATATTAGCTGCATCCAACATCCACTTCATACACCTCTTGAAACCCTCGAGCTCCATAGCATTACTGCTACTGACTTCATTTTTCTGAAAAGATAAAGAAAAAGATTAGCAGCAAACATCAGGCATACAAATAATATGAGCATGCTTTTTGCTGGTAAACAGCAAAGATTAGGCAAGCAAAAGAACATGAGCATGCTTTAGGCTGGTAAACTAAGATTTCTACGGACCATCACATATGTATTCCCCAATTAAAGAGGCAGTGTCAAACGGAGGGTGGTACGAGGAATTTTAGCAAAGGTACAATGTGCTCATACTAATTTTGAGGTTTCAAAAGTAACTGCACAGAAGCAATGCACTGTTCTTTGCAATGTTTGCATTTATTTGTATCTCCTGCAATTTTCAACTCACAATTTAGCACTTTGGTATTTACTGTAAATACTGACAGAGGAGTAAAGCAGATAATCTGCCTTTGAAAACCAACCTGAATAAGTTCAATGTTGAGTATTTGGTTTGTATTTAGTTCCATGAGAGTGTAACTCCCAAACTTTGCTGTGTGGCCTGGACTATCAGCCCTTGCATCGCCACCAAGAACCAAGGGGAAGTCTTCATCCATCAGGTCTGTGATTATTTTGTCCTGTCTGAACTCCCATCTTTTCAATATTGTTGGCTGAAGATATTGCACTTGGTGGGTGAAAAATGACCTTATTGTATGCGCTCTACAACGCAGGTGGGAGAGAACCCTGAATGTCTTTGTTGGACTTGCTCCAGCAAAGAGAACAGCAGCAGACAACAGCAAATTTCCTGCAGGGATGTTCTTGATGAAGGGCTGACTCCTCCATGTTCTCTTCCATGGGCAGAACAGACAGGACTGTTCGATGGTAACCATTGTCCCAACTACACTTCTCACAGATGCTGATGAAGTTTTCAGGCAGCTCAGGCAAACTGTAAACAGGGCAAGAAGGCATGACTCAAAGACAATGAATTTGTCCTCTTCCCATACCTTCTTTGGTTCCGAGTCACTGTAAAATAGAAGAAATATTGCATCATGACACTAACAGTGTATTTCAAGAAGTTGTGTACACCAGTGATATAAGTGTTCAAACTGATCAAGCCTGCTTTATTGTTGTTGTTGTTATCATTATTATTATTATTGCTCTGCACTGTGCCGGTGGTATTTGAAAGCCTCTTCCAGTTTGGAATCACAATCAATGATACCCAATTCATCAAATCACATAACTAAACATCTTTTCTTTTATATTTTAAGATCTTCGGAGGATTGTTGCCGCAGGAGATCACACCAATGGGTCCCCCTGAAAATCAGCAAAACAAAATGTGGGAAGATAATAATATGGGTAGAGCTAGTTCATGTTGTAAGGTATGGGCCAACCTTGTGGCACAACAAGCATGAACGAGGTATTTATTAACTGTTTCAGATGGGATGGAAGAATAATAAACAGACTATAAAATCACAATTTGATCATTTTGTTGTATAATATCCTAGCTTGGTTATCGGTTGGTCGTTAATAAATAAAATAAATAACATTACATAACGTGACGTAACGTAACGTAACATAACATAACATGACATGACATAAAATAACATAACATAAAATAAAATAGCTGGCCTAACTAAAAATTGTTTTTGTTTAATTCATTTAAATTCTTTTCTCTCTTTTCCCTTTTTTCCCTATCCATCGTTGCTTTGCTTTATTTTTCAATTACTTTATTCACTTTTTCTTGAGATGGGTTCCGTGTACCCCCGTGTACCCTTACAAAATATTGTGTGGCAAAAGTTCCAATACCACACGTGAAATACTGTGTCGAACTGTGCAAAACTATGGTGAGATGTGGAGAGGCGTGAAATTTCTGTGAATTTTTGCGTGACAATGTGTGTCATTAATAAACAGTTGACACACTCTTCCAAAGTGTCATGCATTGACCAGCATTTTCACAGTTTGGACATGAGGCAATGTGTGGAAAACCGAAAATCACGCTTTGACACATGTAACAGGAGGCAAACTGGGGTAAAGTAGGCAAAGTGTGAAGATGTGTGGAGATGTGTGGTGCTGAGTAAAGTAAATTCAATAGTTCGATGTCGTTCACTGGCATCGTTTGCCACACTTTGCCCTGGTTTGCCACATGTGTCAACTTGGCACAGCTTTCCCCACTTTGACCCCCGGCCAGATTTCAAAGTGTGACAATTATGCAGGGAAAAGTGTGGTCCTGTGTGTCAGATTGGTTCCAAGACCACATGTGTCACCACGCATAACCACACTTTTTTTCTTATGTATTTCATATGTTCTGCCACACGTGATTACGTGTGTTCACATGTGGCATGCCACACTTTTTTTGTAAGGGTACCGGGGAGGATGGATGACGGCAGATAAGGGATGTAGGCCTATTAGGATTTGGAAGAATTCTGCTCAAACCCTCCTGTAAAAGGAGCAACGATAACGTATAGGTACGTTTCCTACCATTAATGAGCTCGAAATGCGCCGAAAAGACCATTTAGCATTATGAATTTGGTGCCTCATTTTACATTGCAAAAGTTATCCATTATATTCACATTCACCCTTAATTTCTCTCACCTGTCAGTTTTTCTAGACCCACTGGTTGGGGTTCTGACACCAACCTACATTCCGTGGCAAAGCAACTGAGTCTTTTCCACACAATGAGGGAATATTAAAGAAAATCTTCATCTGGACAATGATGTTAAGTGTCCGTTATGGATCGTGATGAAAATCAAATCAAAGTGGTACCCTGGCGGCCTCTCCTCCTCCTCTTCCATACCCCCAGCCTCGTTTTATCATTTGTTCCTTCCTCCTTTTCGTCCTTATATTTCTCTCCCTAAGCTGATTTCTGCTGTCTCCGTCCTGGTCAGTCCTTCGATCCCAACAGTCCCCGCCTCCTATAACGCTCCTTTCAATTCCTTCCTTGTTCCGTCATCCTTCTCTCTTTCCCATGCAAAGTCTGCCGGCATGCAGGGCTTTATTCCTTGTCCATTTTCCGGCCTTACCAGCCCTTCATTTACTTTCTCAGGCCATTTCACTGCCTGTCTCAGTGATCGTCCCGTTGATATTTGAGCCAGTTTTCTTTTATCAAGCCGGCCATTTTCCTTCTCTCTATAGGGCCTTCCCTCCAATCGACATGATCAACAGTAATCCATTCTTACTATTTCTTTTTCTTTCCTTTTTTCTCTCCTTTGATTTTCCTTTTTTCGTTCATTCTGTATTCCCTTCTCCTTTTCCTTTTCCCCTCTCTTTCTTTCATTTTCGTTTTGATCGTTTCTCTTCATCTTTCCGTCGTTCTGATTTTATTTCGATTTTTTGGGGGGCGGGGCAGTTTTCCCTGTCCCTCGGCTACTCCCATAGCCCGATTTGCCTTCAGGGGCCCGTAACCCTCTCATATGAGGGGGTCCTTTCAATATCATTTGTGGTGACATTATTTGTGGGGTGGACTAATACGTGACACTACCTAAGCGGAGCGCCGCCACCACTAGCGTGTAGCCTACCGAGAAATTTTTGGCAAAAGTGCCGAAGCCGGCAGATTGCCAAAAATGCCACTTCTCAGTTTTCCCAATTGTATAAGACTATTCTACCTTTAATTATTTAGAAATTTTTTATCGTCTCTAAGAAAGGCAAGTCAGACACATTTTATACTGTTGAGTCACCAGTCATTTCGATGGCGTGGGTTCGAATCCCACCGCTGCCACCAGAATGTAAGCGTGGGGAACGGGCTGAATATAGCAGGCACTGGTTGGTGAGTTCGGAAACAGAGTGGTACGAGAGGAATTAGAACAGGAGATGTAGCTTGAGAAAGACATTTATTAAACACGAGGTACACGGTGACTAAGATACACGAAGAGCGTCCACTCCGGACGACGACCAAACCAAGACTGAACAAATAAGACAGATATATGCATACACCAAACCAGACTACAAAAGAACTTACGTAAGATAACACAACTAAACTAATTATACTAACAAAGACAACGGAATTTCTAACTAACATAGCTCCTTTGCACCAGCTGCACCCCTTATATTAATAGCCGGCAGGGATTGATGATGGAGCGGGCTTGAGGAAGGAGGGGCGGTTGGAGTATTGTGAGATTTTCCGGGACTTAATCCTGCAGAAAATAAAAATGGGAGTAGTACTCAGAATGGAAGGCAATTATAGAAATTTATAGCGACGAAGGTAGTAGAAAACTAAGGATAATACCCTCAAGGACGGGACGGTTGCCCCCCCCCCCCTCCTCACGCTACTTGTCCGTCCCATATTGTCACAAATAGAACTTTCCCTGATTTACAAATTACATCTAAACATTCTTTATTTTATAATCTCGCAAATTAACACTGATCGATGTGATAAAACTTGACTTTGAACATTTTGAGGGAGGGACATTGAAACTGCCCCCGTTGCGTTCGGCCATGGGTATTATAACTATGACTCACATACTGTTCAAAATGACAAAGGCGGAAAGTGTGGGTACTTTCCTCAAATTAAACACTGTGAGTAGTGAATTTCATGCTTATGGAAATTAAGGTACGCAAAATGCATTTCATCTGTTCATGGCACTGCTAATTATTTTAAAGTGTCAAGTGGCTAGCAATTAACCCGAAGATCATGTGCATATCCAGTTGAGCAAAACAAAAAAGCCAAGGTAATTCATTGATCGAAATCCAGAACTCCTTACACAATCACACCCATCCCCATTTCGCCTCAGTTGACCCCAAGGTTTCTGTGGCCTGACTGAGAAGCACTGATCCAACCGAAGGGCCACCATAGGTTATCGCGAAGCGCTTAAAATATTTATCTCTTTCATAGTCGAAAAAAGAACCTTCCCCTTTGAACAGGTGCAGATAATGATCGCCTTTTTAGTACTCTGTTTATAAGGCCTCAAAAATAACGCGATTAGATCCTGGTAACTAAAAAATATGTCAATGACGGGGCAGCTAAGTCCCTAAAGACGAATCTTCATGTGTTAGACGGGTTAAAAGAGTCCTCTGGCCTCACAAGTAATATTTCGAAATCCAGTCTTTTTCAACCTGGCCTTACGTAACTTGCAGTCCTGCATTTATTCATGACCTCGATATCATTTTCACGCATGGGCCAGTGACTGTACTTGGCATAACTTTTACACCAAACAGAGAGGAACTTATTGTTTCAATTATGTGCCTAACTTTTACTATTGAAAACTATTCTGAAAGGTTGGTCCTTCAGAGATATCACACCCATTGGTAGAAATGTAATTGTTAAAACATTTGCACTCTCCTAGCTTGTTTTCTTATTTCTTGTATTACCTAGTCCACCAATTTCCTTCATCAAAGAAACAGAAAGTGCGTATTCGATTTCATTTGGTCTGGAAATCCAGATAAAATAGAACCATCTGTGATTACAAATCCTGTATCTGAAGGTGGACTAAAAGTTTCCCGTATTCACAGTTTGATTAATAGCCTAAAATGTACATGGGTCAAAAGGTACAGACTGTACTATTTCAGAGGGCCTTTGGAAAAATTTTTGGGACATATCAGCTGTTGGAAAACAATTCTTTTTCCAGTGTAATCGTTCAAAAAATGACGTTGCTGATATCAACAATACTTTTATAAAGGGGGTGGTAACTGCATGGTGTAGCGTTTCCATTTACGATATACTGAGCCGACTGAAAAGTTTGGCAATCAAATTGTTTGGAATAATAGTTTTGTCCGAATCAATAATTCTACTGTTATGTACCAACAACTTTATAGAAAGAACGTGGTGTAAGAGACCTTTTCGATCAGGAAGGAAAACCACTAGATTTCCATAGATTTATGCATCGTTTCACATTGACAGATTCACACTCCTTTATTTTGATTTAATTCATAGTATACCCCGATCTAAGTTGGAAAATGGCCGGATTTGAGCTGGATGACTCACTAAATAGTTATCATTTGTTAGAGAAAATATTACAAGTCCCGCATGTTTCCCAATTTATTTATATACCAACTGCAGTGGTCAAGTGGTTAGAGCATCCGACTTGCAGCCGGAAGGTCTAGGGTTCAAATCCTGGCCGGGTTATACCAAAGACTTTAACCAGAAAGCCCAAAGGCTTAGTGATTCCTTGCCGAATGGGGATGCTTTGTTGCACTGAGGTTTATCCCTCAAATTTATCTTTCTTGACTACATCATTTTATGTTTTAACAACTTGACCTCTGCTGACCTCACATGACCTTTGAACCCCACCAAATATAACAAAAAAGAAAATCTGAAGTGTCTTGAAAGGGATTCAACTCCAATGGATCTTGCATCTTGAAAATTTTTGGAAAATTTTGCTTTTTGACCTCTGGTGACCCTAAATGACGATCTTAGGAATACTTGGGATATTTTGCTGTTTGACCTCTGGTGACTCCTGTTGACTATCTTGGGAATTCTTGGGAAATTTCACTTTTTGACCTCTGGTGACCCCCTATCATGATCTTGGGAATTCTTGGGATATCTTGCTTTTTGACCTCTGGTGACCCCATAACAATCTTGGGAATTCTTGGGAAATTTTGCTTTTGCTTTTTGGCCTCTGATAACTCCAGATTACAATCTTGGGAATTCTTGGGATATTTTGCTTTTTGACCTCTGGTGACCCCATATAACAATCTTGGGAATTCTTGGGAAATGTTGCTTTTTGACCTTTGGTAACCCAAGATGACCTTTGACCTCCACCAAATACAATAGGGTTCTTCCTTACATCATGACAAATCTATATACCAAATATGAAGTGTCGGTCATTCCTATCTTGAGATATCCTGATTACGAACTTTTCAGCTTTTTACCTCCAGTGACCTCAAATGACCTTTGACCTTCACCAAAAACAAATGTATTCTTCCTGTCAACATGACAAATCTATGTACCAAATAGGAAAAGTGTCGGTCATTACTATCTGGAGATATCGTGTTTACAAGTCGTTTACGAGGTTTTCGCAGTTTAACCTCTGGTGACCTCAGATGACCTTTGGCCTCTACCGAAAACAATAGGATTCTTCCTCTCAACATGACAAATCTATATGGGCAATTCCCATCTTGACATATCGTGCTTTCAAGGTTTTCAGTCTTTGACCTCTAGTGACCTCAAATGACCTTTGACCTCCACCAAAAACAATAGGATTCTTTCTCTCAAAATGACAAGTCTATATACCAAATATGAAAAGTGTCTGTCATTCCTATCTTGAGATAACGTCATTAACGAGCTTTTCGGCTTTTTAACTCCGGTGACCCCTAGTGACCTTTGACCTTCACCAAAAACAATAGCGCTCTTCCTCTCAACATGACAAATCTACAAACCAGATATGAAAAGTGTCGGTCATCCCTATCTCGAGATATCGCGATTACAAGGTTTTTGGGTTTTTGACCTATGGTGACCTCAGATGACCTTTGACCTCTACCAAAAACAAAAGGGTTCTTCCTCTCAACACGACAAATCCATACAGGCCACTCCTATCTTGAGATATCCTGATTTCAAGGTTTTCTGTCTTTGACCTCTGGTGACCTCAAATGACCTTTGACCTCCACCAAAAATAATAGGATTCTTTCTCTCAAGATGACAAACCTATATATCAAATATGAAAAGTGTCCGTCATTCCTATCTTGAGATATCGCGATTACGAGCTTTTCGGCTTTTTACCGCCGGTGACCTCAAATGACCTTTGACCTTTACCAAAAACAATAGGGTTCTTCCTCTCAACATGACAAATCTATATACCAAATGTGAAAAGTGTTGGTAATCGCTATCTGGAGATAGCGCGATTACAAGCTTTTTACGAGGTTTTCTCAATTTAACTTATGGTGACCTCAGATGACGTTTGACCTCTATCAAAAACAATAGGGTTCTTCCTCTCAACATGACAAATCTATATACCAAATATGAAAAGTGTCGGTCATCCCTATCTCAAGATAATGCGATTACAAGGTTTTCGGTTTTTGACCTCTGGTGACCTCCGATGACCTTCGACCTCCTTCAAAAACAATAGGGTTCTTTCTCTCAACATGACAAATCTATATACCAAATATGAAAAGTGTCGGTCAATCCTATCTTGAGATATCGCGATTACAAACAGCGTCACAAACACACATACACACACATACACACACATACACACACATACACACACGCAACCTACGAGAGTACCCTGTGGAGACATGAAAATGTACACAATTGAGGCTATACACACTAATCAGAAACCAGCTTTGTGAATCTGCCCTATGGAGACAGGCAAAAGAAGCTTGTTACGATGTTGAACAGCCCCACCTTTATGGATACACAACTTGTATGTGGTCTAACAACATCCAAGTGACCATTTTGTTTTGGAGTTTCTCTTAAAGGTGGGTAATTTTTCAAACTAACAGTGTACTGAGCAAACACAATGCAATAACTGCACATTATTTTGAAGAAATCAAAAGACATGATGATTGCATTGAGAATATTAAGGTCATACCAGCTCTCATCTGTACTGTATTAACCCCATCATAAGTAAGGTTAAGCATCCTAACATGATATACAGTACTAAGCATAAAGGCCTAGGCAGTACTGTTCATGTAGAGCTTAGCCATATGTTTATATCGGCTATATATAGTGCTCAATTTGCATTTGCAATATGATTTACAATGGCTAGACTGGTCAGACTTAATTATTCTGTGGAAAATTCCACTTTTCTGTACCTGATCAGTGTTTTCCACTGGGGTTTTAGAAGGGCGGCCTGCCCTTCAAGTTCTGAGATGAAATGACTGCCGGGTCCCTCAAAAATTGTCGCCGCCCGCAAAAAAAAAATATCCGCCCGTCTAAAAACACAGCCTCAGATTTGTTCTTTTAATATTTCTTAGCAATTACATGACTATTTCTATTTTAACCAATGTCCATGCACATTGCCTCCTAAGTAGGCCTAGGCCTATCGGCAGAAAAATAATGAGCAAAAAAAAGAGTATTCAATTTTTAAAATTTTTGGAGGAGAGGGCAACATCCCCTCCCCTAAGAGTACTCATAACCATTCCGTGATAGCGCACATGCTTCGCACGTGATCACCACCGTCCTTGTTTTGTAACTTAATTGTGGAGATCACTGCTGATTGCATACAGTCTAAGGTAGGCTATGACATTTGGAGAAACAACTAGATATCAGAGACGCCAAAGTCGGATGATTTTTTAGCGGTTGCAAATTTTTGACACCGCTGGTTTACTACAGCCTCACCTTGATTGCATGGTCATGGGCGTCAATCCTGGGGGGCAGGGGGACATGTCAACCGGCCACGTTTTGGAAATACACCCATTGACATTAGATTTTTACACAGTAAATTTTTGACGGAAGTGGCCATGTCCCCCCTACATTCGAGTAAATTGATTGACGCCCATGCGATTGGCGCAGATCATACCAGAAATTACCCTAGCTCAAAAAAAACAAAAAAGCAAAAAAAAAAAAGAAACTTAACAGATACGGCTAAAATTCATTTTTCTCAGAGAAAACAATGTACAATGCGGGAGATTCTTAGAAACATGGGAGAATTTTAAAAATACGGGAGATCTGGGTATGTAAGCGGGTGAGCGGGAGACAACCCGAAAATGCAGGTGACACCGGTCCAATGCTGGTGACTTGGCAGGTCTAAGATGGGAAGCAGCTATAGGCACATTCTCATCGTTAGCTTACGCTAGACAATTAAAGCGCTGTTATCATTAGGCCTATTGCTACTGCAGCAGAATCTCAAGATGTCAAAATTCTAGTCAATTTTAGTTCACTGTATGTTGGCTATCAATAATTATATTCAGTCTTGTCAGAAATAATCAACAGGAATAAAACCACCCAAATGGGGGCACAGTCAGAGTGCTAAATGGTTTTCAATGCAGTGAGCCAACCAAACAAACTAAGAGACACTAAAGATAGTCCTGAGAAGCTGCATGTATTTTTGAAGTTTTCCTCTAAAGCTAATATGGTATGAAGAACATCAAAGGGCAATCAGATCGATACAATAGGGTGTTTGTGTAATACATTAATAGCTAGGGAATACAGTTAATTTATCATTACCTCACTCACATATGGTAACCCTGCCATTAGTGCTTGGAGATTGCATAGTCAGGAGGTCATGAAACCTATATTCTTATCCCGGCCCAGTGGCGTAGCTAGGTATTTTTCGTGGGGGGGGGGGGGGCAAAAGCAAAAAAGTTCCGACAGACTATTATCTTGATAGTTGTACGATTCGAAATTCTGAGGACCTTTTTTTTTTTTTTTTTTTTGCTTTCCAGGCAATTTTGAGACCGACTTTTGATTTTCACGTTGACATATCGATGTGTTATTCTGCTTAAAAACATAAGAAGTGTTGTAAGTGTTTCAAATGAACTGTTTTTATTTATTTCCGACAGAGACTAGAAATTTCCGACAAAGGCCTTCGGTGGCTTTGTGGGGGGGGGGGCGACCACCCCCTGCCCCCCCCTCCAGCTACGCCACTGTGGCCTATAATAGAATAGCCTAAGCAAGCTGGAACCCAGTTTCTCTCTCCAGCTGCATGTTTATGTGTAACATGAGTCATATTCTGTACCATTGCCTAATAATGGTAATGTAGATGCTCACTGAGTATAGACTACAAAATATACACACATGCCTACATTCATTGACTAAAAGTCATGGCACCATGCCTCTTATGGATCCCTTGCAACCATACAGGTATCTTTCCAGGACCATTATTTAATTTCTCAAAATGATATAACCTTTGCACCCTAGTCTTGCATTTTAATTACGGTACCACTAAGTTAAAATGACCAATGCTTTAGTACTGCAAGGCTATGATAGTCAAGGACTGAGTGTGCACTACAGGTAGGCTATGTACCTGTAGCCCAAAATAAGATTTGTAACATTCCCAAGGCCACATTGATTACCTGCTGTGAACAGTGAAGCCTAACTAGCATAAGGCCATGCATGTACTGTACAACTAGTACAGTGGTCTTCATAAGATTCAGAGGCCTAGCTAAGTAACCTAGCTAGGTGATGGTGATGAGTGCTTCTCACAACTCGATCGGGACTTAAAATTTGCCCAATATGTTCCACCAAATTGCATCTGTAGGTACCCTCAAATATTCAGGGTGATTTGAGATACCACCAGTCTGCACCTTACTCAAAGTTTACTTTTCTTGTGTCCTATATACTGAACTGTATACTGACAAACAGTCCTGACTGATTGGTAAATGTTTTAAATTCGAGTTTGTGATCCATTCCCCTGCGTTTCAAGTAAACAGGTTTGCTATGCAGAAAAATTTAGAGCAATCCCAAATCTGCAAATTCCCCCCAGACAGTACTGTTATCCCTTTGCATGTGAAGAAAAGTAGATCGCTTTGAATTAAATTTCTTCTGTGTATAATTAGTACAAGATGTACATTATTTTCCACACCAGTGGTTTATATGCTATCACAACCTTAGAGAAAACATGCTCACTTAGTGTAAGACAGATCACACTTGAACATACTAGGACAAATGCATAATGAAAATACAAAATTGTGATCAAAGTTTGGCAATCGTGTATTAAAGGGGAAGAGCAGTCCCCCCAAATTGTAATTGTCTAGTAGTCTATCCTATTCCATGAATGGCTCTTGAGAATCATGTGACAATATTTTTCTCACTGAATGGTGAAATTTATGGGGTGTAACTCATTGCTTTACCTTGCATATGCAATATTAAACTGCTGAAATATAAAGAAAGTAGTGAGAATTAGCACATTGTTTCAAAATAAATAGGGGCAACTACACTTGACCTTTAATCCAAGAAAGTGCAGGCTGCAGTGTTTCCACTTTATCAGAAATTGGGCGGGACATGTATGACTTCGAAGATACTTCTTGGTGTTAACTTTCGGTAAAGAAAATAATTTTGAGATACTTTAATTGACCTTTGTTTAAATTAAATGCTCAGTTGTATACAGAAAAAGACAATGCAGCAAGAGTGCTTTATAAATTCTAAGGAGTGAGCATCAAATTTTTGAAAATTTTGAACTCTTAAAAATGTACGTGAGCTATGGAAACACTGCCTGCACAGCTCTTTGCCTCAGTTGCATCGGTCTGTTCCCATCTTAGCTATCCTGGCCTGGAGAACCATTCATTGTTGTCTCCGAGCAAAACAGAAGAAAAGGTTGCAACCCTAAAGGTAAAAGTACTGGTAATTATACCCTACATATTCCAGAGTTATCCATCATAGTCCTGACAAATCCATGATTCAGCGGTCTAGCTAGCTGCCTACAGACAACAGCATTACACATTAAAACCTCTCATGGTCTTATATGTAGTAACCTACTGTAAGTTAGTACTATACAGTACTAAATTACCAATGTACTTCTCTATTGTAATGTAAAACTTTCATAATCTCAAATAGACTCATCCTACCACTGATCTGTCCAGTGCCAGGGAAGATAAGATTTCCACGGACCACCAGATGGCATTTGCCTATGCCTTTGTCTGAGAATGTGCAATGAGATACCATTCTTGGCAGGCGTAAGGATGCATATTTATTGGTTCTTGGGCTATACAACAGCTACGAAATATCTGAGTTCAGCCATGAGTGCAGATCAAACAATTTAGTCACCTCTTTACCACAATTGACAACAATATTGGCATATATCAAAGTGTCACCCCAGGTGAGCATTGCTATGAAAGTTAACTTGATTCTTTTAGCTTTAGTGTTGTTATCAGTCATTCTTTTTACATTTATTTCTTGCATTTTTCTATTTCAAGGTTATGGGTATAGGTTGAGGGTTGGCCAGCAACAACCATTATGTTCCCGTACACAACATTGCATTATGTTTCCTGGGCTTTCATGTACTTGCCTTCAGAATTTCTTGTTTTAATAGACCAAAAGGGCTAAGACCTCACACCTCCCTGCAGCTGTTTTTAAATTCATTTGTAACAACCTATGGGCCTAGCCAGGATTTCATCTTGGTGGGAAGGGGGGGGGGACAGATGAAATGATGACTGACAGCTGTCCTACTGTAGGGAGGGGGTACCCCTCCCCTTTGGAAAATTTTGGCTTATAGAGGGTGGTCTAGACGTAAATGGTGCTACATGTGATGCTAGAGGTTTCCAGGGGTGCTATACCACTGTCCCCTCTCTCTTCCCTCTTCTTCCTCCCTTTTTTCTCTTTTTTTCCCTTTTTTTCTTCTCTTTTCCCCATTTGCAGGCAGGACCACTGCCCCCATCAGCCCCCTGGCTACGCCACTGGTAACAAACTGAAATGGTCAAACTGCCTGGAGTCCTGTGTTCACAATAACAATTCACCCACTTATTCCGCACACTACAATGAAATGTATTAGCAAGCAAATGCGTTGTTCTAGTTTGCAAAATTTCAACATAATAAATGCAGAAATAAAGTGTTTTGAAAGGTACGTCCAAGAAAAAGATTGAAATCCCCCAAAGGCATACTGTATGTTCAATTCACAAATGTCTGTTTTCCTTTTTTCTGACAGGAACAATTAACTATTTGGGCACCAAGAAACTTAACAACTGTAAGTACGTATACTATATAATATCACCCAGAGTCAACTTCGTTTAACTGTACAGCCTCCCTCCCTGCTCAGAACCCTTTCCCCAACTCTAGCCATGCCCAAACTATACACATGAATTTCTAAAGTAACTTGAGGTGCATGGTTTTCTCCGATGCATGATTCTTTAAATTCACATAGTGTGATAGGAGAATAATGACTATACAGTAGCTTAGTATTTTTTCTCTTTTCTTCAAATAAGCCAGTTCTGCAGCTGTGGCCTGAAGGCTAAAGATAATCTCAGTTAGCTGTTCTTAGAACCATATGCATAGGAAAAGGAGGCTGTCCACCCCTTCCCCTAAAAATGTGGCAGGATGATTGTTATGCTTCCGCCCCCACCTCAATTCAAGGATGAAACCCCCCAGTGGCCAAACAGACTTTTTCATGGGGGGGGGCAAAGTGTTGAAGTGGTGGGGCAGGAAGAAATGAGATCTAAGCTGAGCACCACCATCAGTTGGCACGTAGCATACAGAGAAAATTTTGGCTAAATATGCCTCTCAGATTGTAGGAAATGACATAAATCCATATACTTTGGTGTTTGTGAAGTTTTTGTCTCAAATACAGTTAATGACCAATAATTTTTTACCTTCAAATTTCAGGGCAAAGCATTTGACTGGGGGGGATCCCGCCCCCAGCCCCCACTGAAAACCCCTTATTTGTTCCCTCTGTGATAAAATGCCACAATGTTGCTGTAATTCATTTGCTTAATGTGACACTAAGTTGCATATACAGTATACAGTAAGACCCTCAACTACTCAAATTTCCAAACCAGACGTGCGAAGGAGCCAGTCTGCCATTACACTACAATTGCTTCCTTCATATCCTACTGTAACTTTTAATGTTTTATAAAATAACTGTCAATTTTTTGTTAGCAATTTATTAACTTCAATAAATGAAGAAATACAGGTATACTACTTGAGTAATAAACCCAAGAGAAAGACTAAATCCTATGAAGAAACAACTATATAAATGGACACCCAGCAAGAAAATTAAACATTGTGTAAGTACACAATGTCTACTATATAACCCAGACACAACCTCTAATCTAATACTGCACCCCCACTCCCTAGAACATCCACCCCACCCCACCCATCCCTTGATGGTGTTTAGCAATTGTACATGAACTTCTCAGACAGGGTAATAGTTTCCTATAATATAATCATATTAAAGAAAAAAATAAAGGGAAAAAAAATTGTATTGAGATAGGAGAAAAATGACTTCAGCTTCCATGCAGGTCCATAGCCAGACAAGGTTCTGGAGAGGAGGCCAAAATTTTTCCGGGGGGGGGGGACAAAAATTTTTTAAAGTCCTATAAAGATATACAGTATGCTCATACATATCTGTTTTCCTTTTTCTGATAGGAACAACTATGTTTACTTCAAGCAGTGGCGGCGGCACAGGGGGGGGGGGGCATGGGGGCGCATTCCCCCCTATGAAAATTTTTTGAAAATTTTAAAATGATCCCAAAAGACGATTAAGCTATAGATTTCTGTAGTGGGTAGGGTGAGGTGTACTTCAACCGAGTGATAGATCTATTTAATCATTTTCTATCACAAATGTTTCTCAAACTATCAGAATTTTTGCAAATCCTTCGCAAACTATCAAAAATTTCGCGCGCTCTGCACGCTTCAAACCTTACCACTGTGTTCTTATCATCAATATCTTCTGCTAGCAACTCCCAGAGAAGCACAGCAGCAAAAGTTGAAAGCTGTTCACGAATTAAAAGGTAAAAGACTGGCTTTTTGAGTGGCATGTAGGTTTGTTGGGCAATTGAAAGTGTCTCGATGCAGATTCTGAATGCAGGTTTTGTCATGGAAATCTCATTTAATGAAAAATTGTGCGCGCTTTGCACGCATGCTTTACGGTTTGCACTCCATCTCATGACCATTATTAACATAATAATACATGGAACTATAATCACAACGTTTGTAGGGGTCTAGCATCAATAAGCATCTTTCAATCTAAGTTGTAGCATGATTTAGAAAGTTGAAATTACGTATTTGCGATTATATATTTCCCAAAAAATTTTACCAAGCGCTTTGCGTGCAGCCATTATCGGTATAGATGGCAGACAGGTAGCCAAGGGGGTGAAGGGGGCAGCCGCCCCCTTGAGCATAATTTTGGTATTTTTTAATGTTTTTTTTACAATATTGCTAGTGTTTCCCCTATTTATATGCGATAAAATAGGCTTGGGAAGTGCCATTTCCAGCAATCTGGGAGGCACTTTGGGCCAAAATTTTCTTGTGCTTTGCGCCAATCCATGGTGGCACAAAGCGTTGAGAGTCTGTCTATGGGCTTCGCCCCCCTTGACAAATTACTGGCTACGCCGTTGATAGATGGTGATTTTTAATACACTTACGATAAAAAAACATTCTGAAAACGCCTTTTTCCTTCACCCCTTTTGCCATACCTATCAGGGAGGTCTAATATCACCTTCCTGCACCAATAGTCTCCCTCCCGCCCATTCCCCATTGCTGGAAGCTGTTCATCTGGATTTTCGTTCAAAATTAGTAAAAATACAATAGTTGTAAAGTGCTCTACTCTATATTATCATTTGGATGTCACGTAATAAGCATTATGTCATTGCTCCATTTTATGTACTTTATCCAGAGCTTCCGGAAGGCCCTATACAGGTATCTGCCAGCCTTAGATGCCTTTTTATAATGCACAATGAAGGGGAGGAAAAATTTCGTTATAGTCCAACAATGTTTCTGCGGACTCCACGCACATATTTTTGGGTAAAAACTTTGCCAATAGAAGGGCAGTAAAGTAGCCAAAAGGGAGTCTTCAGAAGGTTTCTTGACAACGTATTCTTCTCTCAGACAACATGCTCTCCTTTTTCACCTAACCAAAATTAGAATCAATAGATTATGGACATTTTCCAGCTATATATGATCAGCTCCAAAAGATAGCACCATTTTGCATCTAAGAAACTTTAAATAAGCAAACATTTCTCAAAGGGGAGGGGGTGTCCCCCTCCCCTTAGACCCCTCCCCTTAGACCCCTCCCCTAGGACGGCACCTTTTTGTAGTGACAAAGGAAAGATCCTCACTGCTATATTCAAAACGCAGGGCGCATAAAAAAGGAAATATTTAAGCGTCGCTACTCAGTTGGAAGAAACATCCAGCCAGTCGGAAAAATTAAGAATTCACTAAACTATGGACATTTTCCAGCCATACAGGTATGTGATCAGCTCCAAAAATATCATGAAGATAGCACCATCTTGCATCTAAGCAACTTTAAATAAACAAAAGTTTCTCAAAGGGGAGTGGGACACCCCTCCCAGGGGTCGAAATAAGCCTTCAGCCTTTGGGGGCCAGCCGGGCCCCTATCCCATGGAATCTAGGGGCCAAATGAGAAATCAAGGGGCCCAAAGTAACAAATAAAAAAAGGACTTTTAAAAGGATGTTTAAGTGTACAGGTGCTTTTATGTGCTTGGAAACGTGTAGATTAGGTATACAGTAGAGGCTGAAACTAGCCTGAAACTAATCTGTCCACACTGTCTTACTGACTACCAGTACTTAAAGGTCAAAAGCAGTCGTCCCAAACTTATTTTGAAACAATACCTAAATGTCATAAATTTCTCCTTATTTCTCTTCCAAGTATCTTTCAGATTTTAGGACATAAATATTGCATATTCAAGGTAAACCAAGAAGTTGCTCCTTGTAAATTTTACAATTGAGTGAGAAAAATACTGTCACATGATTCTCAAGAGCAATTCAGGAAATAGGATAGTCTACTATACAATTCTTTATTGGGGTGACTGCATTCTCCCTTTAACAACTGTACATGTTGCTTGTAATGTACATTTCAAAATTTTCTCGTTACTCCGGAATTTATTCAGCGGTAAAATGAAGGGCACTGTTCAATTCTCACCTACCATTCAGTCATGAATATTTTTCTGATCAACCCACCTGTAGGACGGCAGGTTTTGCAAATCCCCTCAGTCACTCATATTATTATTTATTGTAAACTGATTGGATAAGCTGGACATCATTCATATGTGCCGTCAAGGATCTAGATCTGCAGTGTGTACGTAACAGTAAAGTAGCCACCTTGTGATATTAGAACTGTACGCTACTGGATTACATACATGTGATAGATTTTTGACTGGCTTTCTCTGTACAAATAGGCTACTATGTTCGCAGAGTTTTGTAATAGCTAATAGTCCCAAAAATAATTTGTACTCATTCTTCCAAAAATAGAAAGACTTTGAGACTTTTGCAAGTGAACCAAGAGTTTCATCGACCCTTTCCTTTTTACACTGGTCATCAAAGCATGTACTTCCTACCATTGCAGTCTCTTGCATGCATTACATAGCATGTTTTTTGGGGTTCCCCCCCCCCACCCCCCCCCCCCCCCACCCCCCCCCCCCCCCACCCCCCCCCCCCCCCACCCCCCCCCCCCCCCACCCCCCCCCCCCCCCACCCCCCCCCCCCCCC
The DNA here is from genome assembly GCA_029531755.1 of Holothuria leucospilota. NCBI lineage: Eukaryota > Metazoa > Echinodermata > Holothuroidea > Aspidochirotida > Holothuriidae > Holothuria > Holothuria leucospilota. The sequence continues at coordinate 2,538,926 of CM055972.1, forward strand.
ACCCCCCCCCCCCCCCACCCCCCCCCCCCCCCACCCCCCCCCCCCCCCACCCCCCCCCCCCCCCACCCCCCCCCCCCCCCACCCCCCCCCCCCCCCACCCCCCCCCCCCCCCACCCCCCCCCCCCCCCACCCCCCCCCCATGCTGTCAACGTTTGTCTAAGGATACCAGGTTGTTTGAGGTCTGAAACCCGCCTCAGGCCTTTGTTTTACTCAGACAGTGGTTTGGAAAAAGGGTCACTTGTCCATCTCAGTGGTTGAAGAGTAGCGGAAGACTGAGAATTTCTGCTTGTTTGTCAGAGGGTGAAATAAAGAAGTGGTGCCGGGCCGTCCCCTAAACTTGTGCTTGCTAATAATATGCAGAGGCTGTGAGGATGCTGGTTTCCTGGAAAATGCTGGGGAAGGGGATGGGGACTATTTGTATGGCCAATACTTTCTGCAGGGGATGCTGTCTGAAATGTTTTCAAATAGCTGGTCTAGGGAGCAGGAAAAAGAAGCAATTAGCTGCCTTGCCCTTTCATCCACCTCATTATCTTCTAAATACAGTACCATATGAAAAAAGAGGCAAGTTCAGTGGGTGATGGATAGTTTTCAGTAAGTATAAAATGTGCTGCTTGAGACTTATAAATGCTGTACAAGTTAATGTATTAGTGTCAGAAATGCTCTCTTTTATGCCTTTGTGCTAGGGTATTGTACTGTATGAATCATGAATCAAAGGTCAGCAGATGTGCATGGCAGTAGACGGCTAGATAGCTAACACATTCTACTATGGAGCTGACCACCTCGGTGGTGGTAGCTATGCTACTACTATCATGCACATCATTCTTACAGCACAGTTTGTACAGTTGGCCTAAAACTGGGCACTTTACTTTTCTTAGAAAAAAAAAATGAATTGTAGGCTTGGGCGAGTAACTCTCCTTTCGAATCACCACTCCAAGTCAGAGTCGAACAGTGACTCGAACCACTTTCCTTGGAATGGCAACTCTTGGGGAATTCTGGATACTGTTAAAAGTATGCACCATGAAAACTCATATTGTAGAGTTAGGGAGGTCATGTATTCTGACCAATTATTGTAATATAACTGGCTCTTGTGGTCCCTTTCTTTATTGGATAACAAGTTTTCTCTTGAGTTGGCTTCTACAATTCTCCGATAATGACACTTTTGCACCTCAGCCGTTGAGAGGCCGGTAGTGTATAGCCAACTGGTGTATTAGTACTCACTGGTACTTTAGGGTAGTAATCAACAGTTTGTTGGTGCTGAGAATGTTTTCCTCCTTCAGTTATGACGTCATTGTAGGAGTTGCGACTCAAGAGTCGCAACTACTGTAATAGGGGCACAGTTACCTGAATTCAAAAATGGTAGAGTCGTCCAAGCCTACTGAATTGTGCTTTTAAATTTAAACAATCAAGGGATAATGCAAAGGTGCATTTCTACACCTCTTTCCAGGTGAAGGTATGTCAGCAACATGGAAAAAGTAATGTAACTTTTTCATATAAATAGCAGATTGGTATTATGTTTACTAAAAGCATCTTGTTGCCACGTGGGCTGTTATACTACATAATTTCACTGTTCAGCTCTTCAAAACTTTCCCCAGAATTCTTTTCTGGTTTTCAGAGCTTGCAGCTTCAAAGTTAGGCAAAATCTCCTGCAATATCGTGCTGTGTATCTTTCTTGCCTACTTTGGGAGTATGTACTGTACAATTCGCAGGCTGCCTCAAACTGTGTACATCTTTGCAAATGTATGGGAAACATCTTTAACCATTTCTAGATGAGGTGAATGTAACTGGGACATTATGATATGATCTAACAGACTACTTCAAAATGTTCAAATCTTTGCACATGTATGAGAAACATCTTTAACCAATTTTGGATGATCTGAACATACCTGGGGCACCGTGATTTGATGTTTGCCAGGCCCCCCCAAAATTGTGCATGTCCTAATAAAATGTGTAAGAATTAAGGACGACAATCGTTGCCGTGACCCCTGTTTGATACCTAGGCCCCCTAAAAATTTCATCCTAGCTACACCCTTGATTCACTCCCTAGATCAAACCACAAGTTGGCTAAAACTTGTTTGCTGCTTTACTGTAGGTAAATGCAGATGTGTGACTTTGATAACAAGTGACCAAAAAAGGTTGCTGTTGTGTTTAAGTCCCCCCTAAAAATTTCATCCTAGCTACTCCCTTGATGCACTCCCTAGATCAAACCACAAGTTGGCTAAAACTTGTTTGCTGCTCTGCTGTAGGTAAATGCACATCTGTGACCTGTGCTTTTATTAAGAAAATCCAAAAGTCACACTCTGACTTGCCTTCCAAATTACATTACATTGCCCCTTTAAATTAACGGTGACACCCGTGAAGGGAAGATTAGTATCAGTTAAAACGTTCCCTTTACACTGTTTTCACTTCCTCTCTCAATATTAGTATTATATGTATAGTATGCATGTCATGTCATTATTTAAGATGCTGTAATGCATGTGTATACTGTATACATACTGATGTTTATTCAAACAATATGCTTGGTGTCAGAATTTTGGTCTATTAATTAAAGATCGTGCTGTTGTTGAATAATATTTGTTTCCCTTGTAGAAGGTGGTTGATGTATTAAAAATATTGAAACCTGTTTATTCTACAGTACGTCATATACATATGCAGTAGTGATGATGAAATATCTATTGCACTGCACTATTAATTACATATCCTTTTTGCACATATATATCCCATATTGCACATTATTCCATACAGGCAATTCACCCTATATTACACTGTATATAGTTGAATTTTCCACAATCTTTTCAGTACACATATGTACAGTACCTTTAAAGATGTACAATCTAGTGTTAAAAGTCAGTGTAATAACTGCCGACACCTGTTCTGCAATATTTTTGTACACCATAGCACAGTACCAGTCAGTGGCAGGTTTGCTGTGTTATTGAATACCAGCTGAAACTGCTCCATATACATGTCAAGCTATGCTGATTACACCTTTATTTGCAAGTAGAGAAGGCCTCATCCAGGGGCTGTGAACATTATTGGTGTTTATGAATATAATTGATGACTTTTGGCAGAATTTTTATGGAGGCTGTGAGCTAGCTATTAGGACATAAGAGTGCTATGACTATATAAACTCTGTTAGAATGATCCAAGGGAGTATGTTATGGTGTCTTTAAAAGTCTGATTTTCACACAGAAACAGGGTTTTTAGAAAACAGCTGTGTGGAGTTTTGTCTGGGGCAGGACTGTTAATCTTCAGTATGGGGGGGTTGGGGGGTTGGGAGTGAAATTCTTCTTCAGTACCTTGTGACAGTGTGGAGGAAATGGAATGGAAGTCATAAAGTGTAAAATTCTTCTGTAAAATTCTGTTTGCTGGCTCAAACACTGCTGTATTAGTGGGTCAGATCAGTGTAAGTACTAGATACAGTACTATGTACATCATGGTGGCACCTCCCTCCAGTCCCCGCACTTGACGAGTTTTACATTACAATGCAAGTGTACATAGTATAAAGTCAGAATCAAAGAAAAGCATTGACCATGGAATTTAACTACATAATTATGCTGCAACTCATGAATTTACCCTATTGCACAAATTTTACCCATGATTCAACAGTGTTCATTATACACCTTTTCAATACATTTCATGTAACTTATCTTCATACAACTATTATATTACAATATTCCTTAAATTTCAGTTACTAGCCACATTGTCATACATTCATACATTTTTTTCCGAGTTGTAAGCAACATCACCCAATTCTTATACTTTTAGTGGAATCAGGACTCTAGGATTTCAAAATATATTTCACAGATGTTCGTGAAGCTGTCATCACCATACCATATCATGTTAGATTGCAAAGATACAAAATCCTGAAATACTAAAAGTTTATTAACTAATTCTTGAATTATTCTGGTAATACTCACATTCTCAGTTTTTTTTTTAATTTTTTACATGTTAATAACATGTTTTTCATAATTTCAGACTTTTTACTTACTGTATTACTTAACAAAGTTTAGTAATAGTTCATAGTTATACAAGATGTATGCAATATCTGTAGAGGTTTTTCTCGTGATGTCAGCACATTCCACCTTGGCTTGCCTGGCCATTACAGCTCATGCGCAGAAGGCGTGTTATTGATACATACATACAACTGGTCCCTAGATACAATTGTGATTTACACTGGATGCTTGGCGGTCAACAGAGAGATGTGCAAGTGGTGACATTGATGAAATACCACTAATTGTTTGGCATATATTTATCCGTCTTAGAGGATTTCCCTGATGTCACTGCATTGTGTTTCTCTCTGTTTGTTGGACATTTTGACTAGGTATTGGTAATATCAGCTAGTTGCAATATGGGTACCACACTAATTTTGACAGCCAATAGTTCATTGTATCACAATTGTTTCTCAAGTCCTGTTTTGCCTGCAAGCTTATATTGATAACACACCTTCTGCGCATGAGCTGAGGTGACGACTGCCAGCATGCAAAATTGAAACATGCTGCCACCATGTGAAAAGCCTCTGTATTTTGCAGGATATTTAGTCTTTTATTTATACTAGTGCATACAATGTGAAACTTACATTCTCCTGTTTTCTCCTTTTCTTATGCATATTTAACCCTGCATGCTGTTCTATTTTGTGTTCATACTCCTTCCTTTTGTACTGTTCATCTGTTATTACTAACACTCTACCTGGCAATTGCTGCCTGGGTTCAGAAAGGCGTAAGTATTCCTCTTTGAACTTTCACAATTCTCAGTGAAATTGACTCCTTGTAAATATTTTTCAAGGAAACAGAGAAACATAGATTGACAAAAAAATTGGTTATGTTGTCATATCACACATACATATACATTTACAGCAATCACAATTTGTATAGCATCACCTTTACAGTTCAGTTTGCTTCATTTTCATTTTCAGAGTCCCTTTTCTGTTTTATTTTTGTGGAAAATGTAAACTTCTCCCGGAGTAATTAATCGGGGCAGTTCTTTGGGGAGGGGGCCAGGGGACTTGTGTCCCTGAACACTTTGCCCCCACCTTCCCCAAATTTCCAAAATTTTCTCTTTCCTGGGAGTAGGAAAGTTTTAATAAAACATGGTACTGTAAAAATAGAATACTTAGGTACAAGTAAAAAGGAATGGGGATGTGCCTGTTCTTGCAATCCGCGTGGGAGCCATTTTTGCAAAAAATTTCTTGGTTTGCTAAGTGCCCACCAGTGGTGACACTTCACATAGATAGTGCCACGCATAAAAGTGCCCCGCCCCCAAATTTATTTTCCTGTGACTACAACTTAATTAAGATCAACACCTACTGTAGCCTCTTACACACATTCTGTTATGCTTTTTTGCATCTCTGGTAGTGATAGTGTTGTTTTGTATAATACCATATACAGTATATATTATATAGATGTACGTACTGTATGTATGGCTTGCATGTACTAGAGTGTTGAGTAGAAGATATAGATTTTGTTTGTTTGGTTGTTTTGTTTTTTTCTTAATTTTTTTTTAATTTTTTTTTTTTTTTGTAGTATTAGTTGTTGTTTTATACTCGTCCATGATTTTCTGCTTCATCTAACATTAATTTTTGCAAAGCATGGCCAGTTCATACTTCATGTTTATCAATGTACTGTACTGTACATAACAAAAAAGGGTAGAGCAGTGTTAAGTACATTAATGTTAATTATATCATACCCTGAATCTACATTGCCCCTCTCTTTCATCCTATAAATTTACACATGAATTCATCATTTACCCAGAATTCATTGTTTCAAATGTATTTATAATTTACAGTTCCCTGGTTTCCAAGGAAGATCAAGGATTTGGACAAGTTTGCCAACCAGATTCTAAGCTATGGAGCAGAGCTTGACAGTGATCATCCTGTGAGTTATGTTTTTTTTTTATTTTTGGTGGGTAGGGGGTATTTGTTGGTGGGGGGTGTATAAAAGGGTTTGGTATATTGGGGAGAGAGAGTAAGGTGAAAATTAAGCATGTACAAGTGAAGTGGGGCAAGTTGGGTCAAACTGTTGTTCATATCATGGGGGAGGGAGCAGGGACATATGAAGGGAGTGTAACAGTTAGGAGAGACATTTGGGGTAGACCTGCTATACATGGCTGGGGGTGGTAGGGCTATGATAGTGAAAATGAATGGAGGAGTGAAGAGCAGGTAAGTTGGTGGAAGATGTGTATGAGGTAGTGAGGCCAAAACTAACATGTAAGAAGTAAAGAAAAGCTTACTGCATGTTAAACTGTTTGAAATGCAAACCATCTTTACATGAAAAAGAAGACAGTGGCAGGCCTGCAAAGTTGATGGCCATACAGGTTGTATTTCAGTTATATTTTGGTGGTAATATTTATTTGTAGTGGTGGTTCTAAAAGTGAAGTCCCCCCCCCCCTTCCTGTGATATCACTGTGCTTTTTGGAGACCCAAACTTACCACAATGCATAACCTGGGATGGACTGCATAGTGAAAAACCTGTCAGTGGCAAAAATGGAAAAGAAAGAAAAATGGCTGCTCCTAAAGAATATCCACATACCTGTACCACTCAGTTTAATTGCAGTTTGAACAGCAATTTTCAATCAATGACTAGTCATGCAGAACACTATAAAAGTAGAATCTTACAAAGAGAGAAATGCTTCAGTAACTGGTATTTGCAAAAGTGAGATCTAGTTACTCACGACTACTGAACCATTTCAATTTAATTGGTCTGTCCATTAAAGTAAACAGGTTATGCGGCATGCAATACCTCTAGAGCAATTTACTGGAACAAGTTCCTTTATAATTGTCACAAACCTATAGAATTTGTTTAAAGGGTTTTGAAGAACTAAACAGTGATTGTGCAGGGATACTCTTGCACTTGGAAGTATTGAAAGTGGTTTTCACAGAGAGAGTCTTTTGGTAGGAATGCAAATTGGTCCTAAAAATTGAAAGTGGGGGGGGGGGGGGAGGAAAGTAGGGGTACTGGCAGAGCACTTTATGCTCTCCAATGATGCTGGATTAATGGGCAGGAGGAATGAGTGTATGCTGAAAGCACCAAAGACATGGGATTTTATTGCATTTAATGGATGTACAGTTATATTATCTGTGGAGATCTAGCAACTGGGTTACAGTAGGAATAAAATTGGATCCAGCTTATAGAGTAGTTTATCTCCAACAGACATGGTTAGCAAGTGGAAGCTGAGATCCTTGGATCATATCAGGTAGAAAGACAGATCTCTGTAGAAAGGCAGGTGATTTAAGAGACTGTGTAGGAACCATGCGGTAGGAAGAGGCATCCTAAGCTGTACAGCAGAATGACTGTGTGAAAACATGGATACTATAGGTGGGAGAATGGTGAAGCCAGCTTTTAAAAGTATGGGACAGGGATAAATGATAATAACATGATACCTTCTGTAGGCTGACAGTAGGAACAGCAACCACACAACAGCAGCAGCTGTACTGTAATCAGAATAGTGCATGTTTTTAGCATTTTTTCTAACAAACCCAAATTGTGGACACATTGCATATGCATTCTTCAAATGGTTTCATTCAAAGCAGAAATTTGCATGTGTGTGTGTGTGGGTGTGTGTGTGTGGGGGGAGGGGGGTGAGTGACTTGCACCCCTTTGGGTCTGTCAGTGTGGGGTGGAGAGTTCCACTGGCACTCTCAATAAATTGTTTATTATCTGAGTTGTTCTTAACCTGTTTGGTCCATAGGGGTTTACTGACCCAGTGTACCGAGCAAGACGGAAGGAATTTGCAGACATTGCCTTCAATTACAAACAGTGAGTAGCCTACATAATTACAGATATAACATAACCTATAGTCATGTGGGCTTCACACGCTTGACTGGAAGTGAAACATCTCAGCTTGGTAACCCTATCAGTAAGCGTCTTGTAGTGTGCATACATTTACTTCGCAGTAAAGAACTATGACTTGTAGCTAGTTTTGTCGGTTACACCTCTATGTTCCGACGGCTCTGTTCCGACATCTCTATACTCTGATAGTCTGCATGAAGGTCGATGCTAGGATAATGTTTAGGTTTTAACAGGTCTAATTCTTACCCTAACACTGACCTCTGTATAGACACTGACCCCAGTGTGGACTTGTCGGAATATAAAGATGTCGGAACAAAGAGATGTTGGAACAGAGAGCAGTCCTTGTTATGCCACATCAACTTTTGCTGAGCCTGCTTTTCATGTTTTTTGTGGCAGATGACAACATTCCTGCAGTGTGGGATATTTGCAGTTTTCTGATAGATGCTTATCAAACATCTTGAATTTTTAAATGATTGAAACTGTTTAGTAATGGTATGTAGAAAAGACTATAGAGGGCTGTCTGAATGCATAGAAATTTGCTGCTTAATGTATGACATTCAGTCACATGATTATACAGTATGACCAATGTACAGTAGGCTGCTGAGTTGCATATTGTTCAGTTCAGCAGGCACGTAGCCTCAGGGGGAACAAGGGGGGTATGTGCCCCCACCCCCCCCCCCCCCCAAATTTCTCAATATAAAAGGTCTTGCACTGAAGGAGGAAAAATTTGTTATGAGACCAGCATTTTTGGAATACAGTTATAATAAGGGAAAATCTTGCACCATTTTGCATATAGAGTCCTTGAAATGGGCAAAAATTTTCAAAGGGGGAAGGGCACCCCCTCTTCTTAGACCCCTCCCCCAGGCCAGAACTGATCTATTTGTCATTACAGTAAGTCCTGTGTGATTGTTTTATGTAGGGCACCATATAAATAAATTCTTTTACTTTTATTACAATTACATATCGAGCCCTTTTACAGCAGTCTGCTTACCTCTATCTGAAAAACTTTGGATTGCTTCAAACAAACATTTTCATTCTTGTGATGTACCTTAAATTTGTATTCCACCTTCTGTCAGGTGTCATAGATATATGTGAAGTGATGATTTCATTCTTTATTTGTTAGACCAATCATTCTTTTAGTAAAAATTTGTAATAGACGAGTTGGGAAACTTCGATACATGATGCATACTCGGAAGGAAAGTGTACCATAACAGAGACTGCATCCGTGCATGACAGATGTTTTGTGTAATTTACGTATACTTTTTGAGTTTAAAATTATGGTTCTTTGGACATCAAGCACCAGTCATAGAGAATTTCCTTTGGAGTAAATAGTCCTTTTTGAAGTTTTATTCCTTTTGACTTGAACCGATAACATTGGGCAGTATAACTGTATATTGTGGAAGACAAGCAAACTTAGTATCTGTACAAAAAAAACCCTGGACTTGATGTGTGGTATTACATGGTACAACAAAATCCAGTTTCCCAACTCATGTATTGCAATAACTTGTAATTTCATTCTTCATTTAGTGGACAGCCCATTCCACGGGTGACATATACTGAGGATGAAATCAAAACGTGGGAAACCATCTTTGAAAAGCTGACAGAACTGTATCCTACTCACGCATGCCGAGAGTTCAATCACATCTTCCCGCTTCTTGAGGAGAACTGCGGGTTCAGGAAAGACAACATCCCACAACTAGAGGACATATCAAACTTTTTGAAAGGTGAGTCATTAGTACCATTAGGCTATAGGTTGTTCAGAGAGTCTATCCTTTAGGGCTGTCAATTTCCATTTAACCTCATAAACGTTTAAACGGTCGGAATAAACGTTCGTTAACCGTTTAAACGGTGTCCATATTCCGAATCAACAGTGTAATGCATTACTCGCCCTATTGACTATGACTATGAACAACGATATTCCCAATATGCACAAGCTTTCAACACATGTACGTCGAGATCTAGCGATCATTCCACCGACTTATTTTTTAATTCAGTCAAATTTACCAATGAAGAAAACCAAGTGTCGAATTCACAGTCATTAAATGTACGTTTGATCATCAGGCTAATTCGAATTTGATCATAGGGCCGAAATGTACGCAAACACCAATACTTACTCGTAAGGCCATGTCAGTGCTCTGTATTGTACAGAAGTCCAAGTGAAATGCACGATGAAAGCACAGTAGAGTCTACTCAGGGTAACACCTGCCACGAGGTAAAGTATGTTTTGCCTTTTCCCTATCGAGGTATAACAGAAAAGCAAAACGTGAATACATTACCTCCCGGTAGGCGTTACCCTGACTGTAGAGTCAGAGCATCTGTATAGGTTTGTAATTGCGTGCTAAGACATTAGGCTATGCACCTGCTCTCTACAGGAGCTGACGTACATCGCAACAACATTGGGCATGGTATGGAAAATGGCAGCATTTTTTCAATCGCTGCTTGAACTGCTAAATTACCAGTTGTTACATCGAAGTTTGCAGTAGTTTACAGCAGTTAACTTAATGTAAAACGTGCATGTTAATTTGTGTGAATTTAAGTGTGCCTTGTACTTTTATGATTTACGTAATATGGATGTCTGAATCGTAATCCCGGCCCGATGAGCTGTACACGAAAGTTTTACACACTAACTCAATTGACTCGATCGTAGGTGCAGGTGAGGCCAGACCCGCACTGGCCCCATTGATATGACTTGTGCACAGCTTTCATACATTGAACAGATATTTACTTATGGATATATAGTGCGTACATAAATTACGTACTGCTATACGAAGCACTCAAAACAAACACATGTAATCCTACACACTCTATTCATTCATAGGTAAAGCATGGTAGGATGGTGTGAGATACATGTGGGCTGCCTCATTTTTTCCCACGAGGTTATGGGCAAATTTGATTTTCAAAACTTCTATTTCCAAGAAGCTGATTGGTCCATTGGCATAATTTGCCCAAACCCTGTGGGGAAAAAATTGCGCATGCAGGCTTCTAAGTATTTCTGTTTTACTGTTCGTTCTGTGAGCAACTTGGACTATTATTACGGTCTAAACTGAGAAAGTGTGAATTGTGGTCAAGCTTTATATTGTGTACGCGTACTAATAAGCAGATTTGGGCTAGCTTTGAACGAGATAAAGGCACTGCATTTTGTTAAGGGGAATTAGTAGGTCTTACTGCGATTAGGTGAAAATCAATTCAATAACGGAATTATATGCTATGATTGGAGAGTCACCGACAGCTTTATTTGGGCACTGAATGGGCAAATAAACATCGTTGTTAAATGGGAGACATCAAAGAAAACATGGGGGAACAAAAAGTGCTAAACTTTTTGTCGTTCTTTTGAAAGGGAAAGCCTTTTAAACATTTGGTAGAATTAGGCGCCGTTTAAACAGCCGACCGATTGTTTAACCGTTTCAATGGTTAAACGTGACAGCCCTACTATCCTTGCAAGAAAACCTGTGTCACTTGTTCCAAGTACATGCTTGATAACATGCTTCCATGGCACGTTGTTTTGTACAGGGATGCAGTGTTGTAAAGAGTCACGACTCAAGTCACTACTTTTCAAAAGGGAAATGACTCGAGTAATTGTAAATTTCCTCATAGAAATAATACGACTTGAGTCACATTGAAAGAAGTAAATGAGTAAAAGACTCAACTCTACTGCAAAACTGAGTGACTCGTTACAACACAGCAGGGATGTGCTCAGGATTTTTTTTTCGGAATGCTGTTCATTGATCATTATCGTGGTGGATGTAGGTAAGGGGGTGTCTGCTTTCTCCATGTAGAATTCTGAAGTTTTCATCTTGATGAAAGAGATTTGCCCATGTCATATTGAAATATAGTGTTAGATAGGGGTTTTTGTGCCACCCATTGCTGCCCTGTAAGAGCAACATCCCGTTTTTTTTTTCTTTTTTTTTTTTTTTTTTTGTGAAAGTTATGTTGTAACTTCTGGTTCACACATGTAAGTAGGTAGTATTTAGTATCACCTCATTACAATAAATGAAGGCAGAGACTAATTGTATCCTCAGATTTTCTCTCCGTGAGGGAAAATCAGAAAGTCATAACAATTTAAGTCCATTGTCAAGGGGACGGGAAAGGGAGTTGGCAACCAGAAAAAAGTTGCATTACCCCCTAAAAAATTTGGAGAAAACACATTACAATTACCTTAACATGTCTTAACATCTCTTCCCCTTAAAAAAAAAAACTTGCCAGGTGGCAGCTATTTTCCATGCCCCCCCCCTCTCAGATGCTAACATCTTGAGATCTTTTAGGGATCTTATTTTCCTCTTAAGTCTTAGTCATTATGAACATTATTTTTTGCTTAGTTTATATAAGATAGAACTTGAGATAAGGACCAGGGAAAAAATATTAAATATGATGAAAAGCCCTACTGCTCTGTTTACTTTGCATCAACAGATTGCACAGGATTTTCCCTCAGACCAGTTGCAGGCCTCCTCTCATCTCGTGATTTTTTGGCAGGATTAGCATTCCGTGTTTTCCACAGCACTCAATATATCCGTCATGGTTCCAAACCCATGTACACTCCTGAGCCGTAAGTATACTATCACTGTTAGCTTAGACTACCCTTATGTCTGATTCCATTTTTATTTGTCTACCATCCAATATTTTTATATCCCTGGGAAGTACTTGACGTTCCTTTCTTCATGAAGCACTTCGTCAAGCGTGTTTTATGACTTAAATGTAGGAAAGTTTCTACCACCACATTTTCGAGAGTTTATCCTTGAAGTGACAAATAGAGCTCCAATAATGCAAACTAAGACAGAAATGACTTATCAACCTTCAGAATTAATCATGAGATAAAGTGTTACCCTGGCTGTAAAGAGGCTATCTTTTGGGTAGAATATTTCAATAAATGAGTTTCTGTTTTGGGGTTTTTGAAAAGGTGGTGGTTGGAATAATTCCAATAAATATTCCCTAACAAGGAAATGTCACCTTGCATAAAGTGCAGATCTCTATTGAGGCTCAAGGCACACAGCCAAAGTACCTACGTGTAAACAGTTTTATGACTGTATAAGTATGGAGTGTGAAAAGGGACCTCAGTTATAACAAAGACAAAAATTAGTTGTTCAGGTATTAGAGTTGTTTACATTATTGTACATTAGTGTTGCATAAGTGTGTAGCTTAACCACCTGCTTGAATTAGGTGGGTATTTTGTTAGGCACCCAGGCTATCATCTTATTTGGCAGTACTTGCCATCAGAGTAGTTTCCCTAGCCAGTAAAGTTAATTTTCAGTAGGAAACAAATCGAGAGACCTCCAATCCATTTTAGTGAAGGCTTGCTGAAATGTGACAAAATTACATTGAAAGACAGAAAGAGACTCAAAAATCCAAGGTGACTAAGTGTCTTCTCTTGCCTTCTTACAAAAGACCTAATTGTTATCATTAACATTTACCCGCGGCGGGAAAAAGGAGGTAACATGGGAACCTCGTTCCCGGGAAATGTTGATCACTCACAGGAAATTTTTGAGCAAAGAAAAAAAAACAGTCAGCAAAAAGATGAATAGAGAGAGGAAAAAAGAAAGGTGGAAAGGGAAAGGGAAATATGACAAGAAATGAGACGCATCCAGCAACAAAACATCGTATGTGAACCAGGGATGTAGCTAGCCAAATTTGAGTGCTGGGTAATTGTCTGATCTGGGGAAAGCACCTCACCCCACCCCATAGCATCTACCCCATTTTTCAGCCATTAATTTTTCATTTTTCCCTCATTAATTTTTCATTTTTCCCTCATTTTAATTTAGATAGTAAATTTAGGGCTAATTTTAGGTCTTGGTAGGCAGATTTGTGGTGGGCGGGGAGACGTGTGTTTGCCTGGAGTGCCGGAATATCGAGTGCTGGGTGTCACCGCCCAGCACCGCCTCCGGTAGCTACATCCCTGATGCGAACCATGAATGGTACACTGGCAATCGCTGTAAAATGGGCCATCAAATCGGGTCAATTGGGTCTTCATTTTTCAAAAAGCTTCAGCTTCTGAGGGGGCACATCCCCCTTAGACTACCCCCTCTGCCACATACCATGGAATTTATGTTCCCGGGAAGTAAATGTTTTTTCTAACCGTCGCGTTTACCATAGGCAGTTGCTGGTATTTTTCATTGGTGAGACATTGCCACAGGTTTGCCACAGTGCTTCACAGGTTTTTGATAAAAAGTGAGGTAAGCACTGAAATCCACTGTCAACAAGGATTCTGAGACAAAACCTGTACATGGAAATGAAGGCTAGAAAATGTTTGTCAACCTTCATTGTCAAACCTGTGTCCAGAGTTTTCCAAATACACAGGTTTGCCCTGTTTTCACCCATAAAAAGTCATATTTTCTCTCACTTGTGTTCTAGCTTGGTTACAGGTATGTACAGTAGGTAAACACAGGTAAATTCTTTTTAATATGAGGATGGCAATGTGAAAGTCCCAGCTGGGTAATGCCCTCTTGAACTACTCTTCTCAGGACAAATTCCACCTGGAAAATTTCCACCAAGACATGTCACATCCTGGACAATACCCCAGGATAATTCCCACCCATAACAATTACTCTTAAGAAAATGTCCTCCATCAGAAATTTGGAATTTTCTAGGTTGAAAATTGTCTGGAAGAATTCTACCATTATTATGCAATAAATATGTTTCATCTTTACCTACAGGAATATCAGTGAACTCTTAGTAGCTTAAAACAAAGGATCTCTTTGGGAAGACTGTCATTTTACCATTTTGATTCTTTTTTTGTAGGGATGTTTGCCATGAGCTTCTGGGACATGTCCCTCTCTTTGCTGATCCAATGTTTGCTCAGTTTTCACAGGTAAATTTCTTTAGGGTCAAGTGATGTCTAAAGTCTATAATTACAAGAACATATATTTTAGAAGTTTGAAAAGAGTTATAGTGAGTTAGATGAGATTTTAAGGTTTTGAGGTTTTTAATTGGTTTAAGTCAGGCCAGCCACAGCCTTATTTCCAGTTGTGGCTCACTGGCTTGTTTTCCCTACTCCATTGCTTAAGCTGAGCACCAAGCACACTGGCAGTAGGTTCCATTTTTAAAGTCTTTGGTATGACCCGGCCTGGAGTCGAACCCAGACCTTTCGGCTGCAAGTCGAATGCTCTAACCACTATAGGTTGGAAAATGAATTTCATTCATCGAACTCCCTTTTTCATAGCTTACTCTGTTGCTGAGATACAAAATGTTGAAAGTTATTCACTTAATTTGAAATAGTTGATTGTGCAATAAATTGTGATGTACTTTTTGTACAAATCACATAACATGTTTTTGTTTCCTGTTGAAATTAAGATGTTTGTATGTCCCTGAAACATTTACTGTTCCTTTTTTAGCTCATACCAGCATGCCGGTGTGAGCTATTGTGATCACGCGGCGTCACTCTGTCTGTCTGTCTGTCTGTCTATCCTATCCTATCCTATCTGTCCTATCTATCCTATCTATGCCCAAGTGTTCCTTGGGTGGTGGGCCATTTGGGGTGTTCAGGAATTTTTGGTCCAAGGTCCAATGTGGACCCTAGGGCCCATTTTATGAAATTCTGCAAAATGCTTCTCCTCCTACAGATTCTCTTGTTCAATTTTGATGGTTTGTCATAATGTTACTCTGTTATTGGTCCCTTCAGGGTGTTCAGGAATATTGGGTCCAAGGCCCAAGATGGACCATTGGGTCCATTTTGTGAAATATTGCAAAGTAATTAATTTCTTCACTATTTAATGTTTAAAGAGAGGTAACAGCCTCTCATTATAATGCTTGGTTAGTGATCTCAGTATGGTGTTCTTCAATTTTGGTCTAAGGTCCCATGTGGGCCCCAATGGCTCATTTTATGAAATTTTACAAAATACTTTTTCTCCTACAAATTGTGTTGTACAGTGTTGATGATTTGTCATAATGAAGCTCTGTTAATGTTTTTTACAAATTACTTCTCCAATTTGGGATGAAGAATACTTTTGATACCTTTCGAACCAATTTTGTGCAACCCCTCTATTTTACCAGTCTCACAAAATCACTTTACTACCTATTTTTCTTTGTACTGCACCCTCTTTAAAACTGTCTGTGTAGAAGAGGTCAATCCTGTGCAGTTGTTTAGGTTAGTTTAAAGGGAGCTGCTTAATGGGATTTCCATTGTGTGTGCATTGTCAGAGCATGTGGGTGTCATAATGATTTTAGGGTGTACAGAAATTTTGGGTCCAAGGCCCAATGTACCCTAGGGTCCATTTTGTGAAATATTGCAAAATGGTCAATTCCTCCTCCAGTTAATGTTAAACAGAGTTGAAGGCCTGTCATAATGATGCTTGGTTAGTGATCTGTTTATGGTGTTCTGGAAGTTTGGGTCTAAGGTCCCATATGAGCCCTATGGCCCTTTTTATGACATTTTGCAAATTGCTTACTCCTGCAGATTCTCTTGTACAATGTTGATGGTTTGTCATAATTATATTCAGGTAGTGGTACCTTCAGGGTGTTTAACAAGTTGGGGTCCAAGGCACAAGATGGACCATAGGGTCCATTTTGTGTAGTATTGCAACTGATTAACTTTTCCTCCAGTTAATGTTTAACAGAGTTGACGGTCTGTTATAATGATGCTTTGTTAGTGATCTCTTTCTGGTTTTGTGGAATTTTGGTCCAAAATCCCATGTGGACCCTATGGCTCTTTTATGAAATGTGCAAAAGTGCATCTTTAACTACAGATTCTCTTGTACAATGTTGATGGTTTGTCATGATACTTGAAATTTGGGGTCCAAGGCTGAAGATGGGCCCTAGGGGCTTTTGCTTTCTTAAATTGTATTCATGAAACAACTTTCAAAGCAAAGATAGCATGACAAATTTTTTGTGACATTTGGGAAGGTGCCATCAGGGTTTGTGAGATTTGACGTCATTTAAAGTCATATGATGCTTGTACTAACAAAGATTAGAAGCCAGGGACCCTTAATTGGTTGAAGGTGTGAGCTTCAGCACCATTGGTACTCTAGTGTAGCATGTTGTACGGAGAGGGCTTATATAGCCAAATTACCCTGTAACTGTAAGGCAGTGACCACAATTTGGCACAAGGTGCAGTGGCTTTCAAAGAAGCAAATGTAAACAAAGCCAGTACAGTAAAACCCCGTTTATCCGAACCCCGTTTATCCGAAACCCCGTTTATCCGAACTAGCCGTCAGATTTAACAACAATAATAGTCAACACAATTACAAGAGTATACACCAAGTTTTAAGTGCTTTACAAGGCAAAATTCAACGTAAATTTTTGCAGAAATGTACTAATTTTTCTCGGGACTTTAAAAGTCATGGAAAGATGTCACGATGGCTAAAACAGCCGACATGTGGACATAGAAAACAATCTGTTATCTCTTTGTCAAATTTGGAAGAAACATCGTACGTATTTGCTTTGAAATTCTTGTTAGGAGCCATGGGTCGGTATAGGCTCAATATCCTCTCATACAAAAATATGTTAGGCTAGCGTAAGTCTTAGTTTCACTAAATCTGAAAAGTTAGTAACGTAGTGAGGTTCATACCTAAAAATAATGAAAGTAGACCTTACAAAAACAGTGCGAACTGCTGTTTGAGAGTCTCCTACACATGTGTCTCTAACATTTTTTGAAATTTTTGCAGAATTTATACTCTAGATACCTCTCCAGATCGTTACAGCTTTTCTTCAGCACACACATTCATTTAGTGTGTAGAAAGCACTGGTCATTCAGACGAGCGAAGGCTCAAATTTTGGGAATGAAATCTCTCCGTTTTAGACGTCTTAAAATTTATTTGTCATATCATCGGTCACAGAAAATAGTAACGAAATATTTTGGGGGAGTTTGTCTGCAATTTTAAGCCTTTTCGGAATTATTTTGGAAATGTGTTGACACACTGTCTTATGGACCCAGTGTACCCTACTTAAGGCAAAAACTTGGAACCTCGTTTATCCGAACTTTTTCGTTATCCGAACAACCTTCGGTCCCGATGTGTTCGGATAAGCGGGGTTTTACTGTAATTTTAATAGTACAAGAATGACATCAGAAATTATTGGGTAGTCTACCATTTTAAACTGAGTGAATAAGCTACATTTTATATCTCAGCTCAAGAATGTCCTGTGAAGATGGGAATTAGACCATTTGGATGCAGTTTTCAAGTTTTGTAACATATATTTTTGAAATTTTAGACTTTAGGTACATGTTAAGGGGAAACACAATCATCAGAATTACAATACCCCTGCTCTACTCTTACCCCACATAAAATTCTTATTTTTTTTGTAGCTCTTTCAAATCATGAAATAGTATTCTTGGTGATTACTGAGTTGCAAAATTCCTAAATTAGAGTGCTGAATTACAGAATTCTTATTTGTGTGTACCTTTTTTTTAATTGCATAACAACATTTTTGATAATGACTGAATTTCACTTTCATGCAAGATGTTCTTGCTGATGTTCTTGCTTACAATTTGCCTACAGTATAATATGCAGTGAAGGTACATGTAAAGAAGGTCTATAGTGTACAGTTCGTACTTTGTAAACTGTGGCAGTATTTTCCTGAGTTTTACATACTGATGCTAAACTTGTTTTATGTATTAAACCTTGTTGTCATATCATTAGGACAACCTTGGATCAAGAAGCATTAGTTTTCTTTTAAAAAGTGACAAGATCATAGACTTGGAAAAGAGGAATGCATGACCCTTAACCCAGGAGAACAATCTAGTTATGAAAGAGATGGTATTGGAGTTAAAGTGGTTCTCACTGGTTTTCACCAGTACCAGTTAAGATGTAACACCAATTGCTTGGAAATTAATTTGAATTTTGTCCTGGATTGACCTACTGACCAACTTGTGACCATGCCAAACTAAGCATTTTCCCAACTATTACAGCATAAATGACATTCTACTCACACTAGGAGTCTGGTACTCATTCTCATCATTAGAGACACTACACTAGTACTCGTATTCTTGACGCTGAACTCGTATCACAAGTCAGATACAGTTTTTATCCAACAATAGAGACACAACACTCGTGCTGGTACTCATGACGTTGTACTCACACTAGAGTTTTTATCCAACAATAGAGACACAACACTCGTGCTGGTACTCATGACGTTGTACTCACACTAGAGTCTGGTACTCATTCTCATCATTAGAGACACTACACTAGTACTCGTATTCTTGACGCTGAACTCGTATCACAAGTCAGATACAGTTTTTATCCAACAGTAGAGACACAACACTCGTGCTGGTACTCATGATGTTGTACTCACACTAGAGTCTTGTACTCATTCTCATCATTAGAGACACTACACCAGTACTCATATTCTTGACATTGAACATGTACCACAAGTCAGGTACATTTTGTATCCAACATCTGAGACACACTTGTACTCATACTTACGGTGTTGTACTCGCACAACCAGTCTGCAATACTAGTTGTGTTAGAGTCCAATAGTTCTTTATTTGGTATTTTTGTCTGATTTTAGCTTCATATTTCATACTTATGATCTTCTTCTTTTCCACACAGGAAATTGGTCTAGCCTCATTGGGTGCACCTGACAGTTACATTGAGAAATTAGCTACAGTAAGTAAAAACCAGTAGGAGACTTTAATCATTGCTAAATGCACACAAGGGATCATGGGAACTGGGTTGGGAGTATAAACAACATAGTAGTAGCACCAGCACTAAGCTGGCACATTGTTTATACTCCCAGTTACTGTGGTTCCTTGGGTGCATTTAGCAAAGATTAAAGTCTGCTATTATTGCAACTCTAAAGATGCATGTAAAATATATAAATGTACATTATTTAGATTACTCATAATTTATACATTGAATAAAGCTGTAAAACTCTTATTGTCAAATTCAGTCCCCAGTGCAGTAAGACACAGTGCTTGCTTCAGATTAAAAGCTGCTTTGTGAAGCCATAAGATATTTGAATGGAAACAGGAAAAATGTTTTATGGTTTACTGTGGTAGGGGAAAGGGGACTGGGGTGAATAATTCATAACTATATAGTCTTGTTATGGGTTATTTGTGGCAGCAGTTAGTGGGGCAAACTAGACCTTTACAAATGCTTGAGTTTGAGTGGGGAATGGGTCATTTTTGAGACTGTGGAAGTTAGTACTAAATTTTGTCATTTCATACAAGGATCATGGAATAGTGCTTTAATTTCATTGGTAGGATATGTATATCTATAAACTTCATAGTTGTCTTTTCTAGTCTTTTAGTTCATCTTAAACTCATACTCATGGAGTAATGGAAACAATCTACCATATGTTATGCACAAGAAAATAACAACAAGAAATAATTCATCTGATGGTATTGAGAATGTGTAACTTCTTGGTCTGGATTGTGTATGGTGTCAAGATTTCATGGATTTTTCTCTCCACCATCTTATTCAAGTGCTATTGGTTCACAGTGGAGTTCGGTCTGTGCCGTCAAGATGGAGAAGAGAAAGCATATGGAGCTGGCCTTCTTTCATCATTTGGAGAGCTGCAAGTAGGATATAATTTGAATGTTTTACATTAAGAGTGTGTTAAACATTTCCTGTCCCAGATAGCGGGGTGTAGACTTAACCACCTACAACTATTCTCTTTCCCTTAAGTTTTACACATGATGACACTTGTACTGAAGGCTGAAGGAAAATGTGACTGTGGTTTGAGACCATAGCAATTGAAGTCAGGGAGAATGATGATGAGGGATCTGGACTGAAACCCTCATGTAGCTATCTGTATTGCAGGAGAGCAATGGTGTGTCATACAAAAATTGCATACTTACTTTACCCCAAGAATTGACCAAGGAACCTATAAGTTTTCAAAGTCGGGAATATATAACAAACACCTAAGGCACTAGGACTAATCTCTGTTGTTGAAATTACTCCTAATCTTTCCAAAAAACAAAAGCAGATAAATGACATTTAATTTATTAGTTAATGCACACTGTTGCTATGGAGATGTGTGTATCATCTAGTTTTTAGAAATAAAGCTGGAGCACCCTCATTTTTGTGGTTTCACTCATTAAACACACAGGGATACACTGTCAGCAGCATTCTCCCTTACTTCAATTTCTGTGTTTGGGACTCAACATGGTACAAAGAGGTTTTGGGTTAAACACAAATACTGCCCTCTACTCTGTTACAGCTGGTATGTATATTTCTTCCCTGCTGGTAAAAGTTCTTTGCTCCCTCTTACATCACATATCACATCATTGAAACTGTTACAGAGAAGTTTAATTCAGCCCTTCAGTGTCTCCATCACTTCATGGCACAACAATGCAATCCATTTAGGGTTCCTTGGGAGATGCAATTCAAAGTGGCATCAAATGATTGTATTGACCTAATACATGTACACAGGGTGTAATTGTATCAGAGATGCCACTTTCCAGATTTTAATCTGAAATCAGATTTTTTTAGAATGCCCATCAGAAATTCAGATTTTTTGACATCAGAAAACACTTTTTTGTTTCTCAGATTTTTGGTCAAATTTACAAAAAAAGTCTGCTCTGTTGCATGACCTGAGAGTTAGTTCAACATAAGCCACTGATAGTAGCAAATGTATTTGGTGCACCAAGTACCTTATGCAGATGGCACTGCATGGAGAATGCTTAAGTACTGGACAGACTTTGTGTATTAGTTTACTGTGATTGTCCATCCGACAGTTTGACACCTTTACAAAATTTTCAGATTTTTTGGGTAAATGCTGGTAGCATCTCTGTTTTATTCAATTTTTATCCAAACACCCTTTTAAGTCTGAATGACATCTACTAGTTTTGATTGGTTCTATTTGGCTGTAAATTCACATAGTGGTTTTGAATGGACTTTGTGATCAGTGGAATGGTCCTAAATGGTTTCATCCTAGTTTGACTAGAAAATGTTGTAAAACTCAGCTTTTCGTGAATGGAATTTTGTGTGTTGTAGGAGCTGTAACAAGGTGATATTCTAACATTGGTATTTGAAACACCCAGCAATCAAGCAGATTAGGTTTTTAAGCCCCAGCCTTGTCACAGCAAGGATGGACTTTATCCTAGAGCAATCTGAGATTTCTCATGGGAACCTATTTTAAAAAAGATAGTAAATGCAAATTTTAGACTTAATTGGTGGCTGACGCTATCAGAAAGAAGATGAAATTTAAAAGAAGGGTTTATTTTAAAGCTAAAGTTAAGTCTTGATGTGTGTTGATGAAGAACAAAATACAAGCATTCTGGTAAAACTTGTATGGAAACTGTTTGTGTTGTTACAAGATATTAGCAGAAAGTTATTATATTTTCAATCCAAGGAGAATTTGAATGATGCACAAGTGACATCATTTCCTTATATTTATTAATATTCCTGTGTTATGCTTTAAACTTTACAGAAAATTTGCTCCTCCATAGTGTCATGCTTTCCTATTGTGGATGTAGAGGCATGGGATTTGTCAGATTTCACATTCCCTTTGGGTAGACTCATATTTGTATCTATTTTAAGGGTCAAAACAATGGATTGAAAAGCAATGAAAACAGCGTTGATTATCATTGTGAGGAAATGGCATAACTACTGCTTGCTTCAAGTTTACTTTCAGTAACAAAGGTAGTAACTTTGTCTGCTAATACCCATAGAACCACACATCTAGAAATTGTATGAAAATTTTACCAGAAGGAGATCCTCATGAATATTAAGTATAATTTTTTTGCATTAACCCTTGCTTTACAAGTCAAAGATATCACCCTTATATGGTTGCATTGGCTATCAATCAATTAATCAGTCAATCAACTTCTCTTCAAGCTACCTTGAAGTAAGGAAAGATACTCCAAATAATCAGAATTGAGAGGGTGTGGGGAGTGGGCGGAGTTCATTAGGGAGTGGGCAGGGTTCACTAGATGGAAGATGGCAGGATGGAAGGTAACCCTAATTCTACCTTAGAATAATCCTTATCCTAAACCTAATCCTGTATTTAACTCAAATTCCAACCCTATCTGTAACCCAAAGTAGATTCCTTGTCAAGTGTACCTTCGGTCTAATGAACCTTTGATCTAGTGAGCCTTCATTGTACAGGGTTTTCCCCATGAGGAGTCTGTGGTATTCTCACATTTGAGGTTCATAGGTTTTGTTTGGCAAGGAAACAAGCATGGATCTACCAGTGGCATTTGTAACATATATTTCAGCTGTGAGAATGTTTTGGGTTGTAAAATTAAAACAGGGATTGGAGTCATTGCCTCAGAATTACCAAGCCCACCCTGTGGTAATTGACCTGGGTTGCTGGATCTCATAGGAAGGGATGGAGATGACCCTTCCAGTGTAGGTGTATTGTTCAATTATTTGACATATTTGATAAATATCATAACCATTTTGTTCTCACAGTACTGCCTGACTGATAAGCCTGAAAAGATTCCCTTTGATCCAGTTGTGACAGCTGAAACCAAGTATCCAATCACAGAATTCCAACCACGATACTTTGTGTCCGAGAGCTTTGAAGATGCAAAGGAGAAAATGAGGTTTGTGTACTTTTTTAAAAAAAAAAAGCATGTTGAAATTCTCAATTGTTGAGAGAGGGTAATTCAAAATATTGACAACTTGTCGTGCTTAGCTGTTTGGATAAGTCTAGTCTTTTGAGTTGTGATGTTAGCACCTGTCCAATTGCCACACTGTGTAGCCAGTGATAAGACATGCACAGAAAACATGGTAATGGTACCTGTGAACATCAGGAAATAGATACACGACAAAATGGCCTCGCTTAAAATTGTCAAGTGTTACTTATCTACTTTGCCTGTTGGTGTACAGTTCAGGTGAAGTAGCTAATCCTAAGAAAAAAATTACTGACTGAAAAATGTTTTCTCAGAAATGCATTTTAGAGCTCTGTGTGCTTGAAATGGCCCAAGGCGATCGAGTTGGTAACATTGTATACCCCAGTAAGATGAAAGGTTGGTGGGGTTTGAAAAATAGCTTTTTTAATACAGTCAGGACGACATGTGCAATGGTGATGCAATAAATAATTGGTGGACTAAATATCCAAGAAAGAGAGAAGAGGATTGAAAAGGGTGGTTTCAGTGGAAAACATGTCTTGTATAGGAAGCTTGCATCCACTGAGCTTGCATCCACTGTAAGGTCAAAAGGTCAAAATTCTGGGAAGCAGTGGTTAACGTGGGGGACAAACAAATACCATGCAGTACAGCTGTGCATTTACAGAGTATATATCATGTTTCATATTGTACTATAAACTGGCAACTGCTTGGTTGCCTTGCAACAATAAGCTATCATGCGTGACCTCCCAAGCTCCTAAATAGAATTTGTAGACACTAAGACAGGCTCTGGGTACGATGATTGAAGGTAACGTACAAACTCTTCAGAGTTTCCAGCTGACATGGAAACCATGGAGAACCTGGAAAACGAGTTTCCCTTTTCCCATTCAGGGAAGAAAGGGGAATTTGTAGAAAACTTGCTTCAAATTAATGAAATGTCAGGGAATTAGACTGACCTTAAGAAGGAAGTGATTGTCAGCTACATTATGTTTCATATCCAAATAGCAATGAAGAGGCAGTAATCTAGAAATTAGGGGAAATAAATATCTGCGATATTTGAAAAATTTTCAGGAAAGAGTCAAGGTAGTAATTAGGGTATTTCTTCTTTGTGAAAAAAGGGTGAGAGCACTTCTGTTGCAGAAAGCCAGTGAAGGAGGAAAGAGGGAAAACAGTTACAGCAAAAGGGTAATACCAGGTTTTGTGGTTCTTTAGATGAAACATTAGGTAAATGGTACCCTCCTAACTTTATGCCAGGGTTAGTGTCCAAAGGATTTATAGGTGCAAAATCTTTTAAACCTTAAAATGGGCTCATAAAGTGTAGGCTAATACTCTATTGTATGTCATGAAGTAATCTTTGTGGTATGTTGAATGAAATTTCTAGCACATAAAAGTTTATTGAATATTTCTTTCTCTTACACTTGTGGAAACTTCCTACAAGGGTTTCAGTTGTTGCCAAACTGTGATGGTTTGTCTTGATTTAAATAGGTCTTACGCTGCAACTATCCCAAGGCCATTTTCAGTCAGATATGACCCCTATACCCAGTCAGTGGTTGTGCTAGACAAGAAGGAGCAGTTGAGTGATGTTCTGGACAACATGCAAGGTAAGGTCACAGCAACAGTCTTCATAGATTGGTCATTTCATTCCCTCCGTAGCATACTGATAAATAGCCAATCCCTGCATTCAGTGCTATTTCAAATCGGGCATAGTTTTCAAGATTAATTCGTCACTAAGCCAATCATGGTTACCTTCTCATCAGCATGTCATACAATGGTATTGATGTTTGAATCTGTACTGTTGATTACTTGATGATCAGTTTTCCTTCTAGAATGGTAGCCTTGAATACAGTTAGTTTTATTACATTATGGGATATTTCATGTTAGGGTTGTGATCGTGCAGGGATTAACGGCAAAACGATCGCATGGTGAATAAACTAGTAAAAAGCTACTTGCAATTTATCACAGAATTTTTTTCTCCCTTACTGCTATCCACTTCAAGATGTGTGAATTTTGCCATTCCTTGTCCATCTTACCTTCTGACAAATCTTTTTTGTTTCATTCTTACCATCTATAAATCTCAGTGTTTTAATGCCAGTCTTTCCCAAACCTAATTAGGCCTACATGTCCTTGAAACTTAATACAGTAGGCCCAAAAGTATGTACCCAAAGCTTCTGCACACTGAATGGGCAATAATCCTGGTCAATTGCTGAGTGATTGCAACATTGTACAATTACACAGTTAATAGTTTTGTTACACATCAGCAGTTCTATTTCATGTGATGGTTTTGGCTGTCCCATTGCTATGCTGCCAGTGATGGCTCATGCCCAGCATGCTTTGCTAATTTTTAGGCTCCCTCCCACCCTCTCCCCCCAACCTTAACACTCTCCCCCGACCCCCATCCTAAACTGGACCATACTGAAGGAAAGATTGCAATGTTTCAGATGCCATCGGCAATGTTTCGGTGGCAGTGGCAATGTTTCGGTGGATGGCAATGTTTCGGTATGCCATCTGGTGTTGTATGAAATTTCAGTTCCTCAGCAAAAAAGCTGTAAAGTAACTGGAAGTTAGAAAATTTTTGTTGTGTTGATTTGGTTTAATACCAATTTTGTGAAATGGCATAGTTTTGTGAAAACTGGCTTCAATTATGTCTATATATTGACAGTAATCTCCAATAAGCCTTACTGTCCCCACAACATGATAACAAACTGTTACCCTCTACAGAGCCATCTAACAGCTTGCCAAGTCTGTGGTTTGCAGTGAAATCACTTGTACAAGTGGAGGGTACAATTTTGGTTTTTTTGGCCGAATCATACATAGCTATCAGTTCAATGAAACTTGTTGCAGGTGAGGGCACTATATACAGTTATGATGAATTGAATGTTTGGCTGTCATAGTGTCCAAACTAATAGGAAGACATATGACACCTGTCACTTGGGTAAATAGCTTTTAACTAGTGCTTGATTTAAAGTGAGAGACAATATTGCTCATGTGTATTATTAAGCATTGCATAACCTTTTTTATGGCTATCTGATATAGCTACAATGCTGGACAATATTTTGTGCGACAAAACACTGTACTACCCTGTAATTTGTTCTGAGAGCTAGTGATGGTTTGGAACTTGATACAAAGTACATTCTGCTTTTTCAAACATTGAGGGAGGAATGAAAGGGAAGATACTATGGGGAATTTGTCCAAGGTCAGGAACTAGGCCAACTATTTTGTCCAGAAGTTAGCTTTCTTTAAACATTAGGCATTATGTTAAAACTTCAGGCTGCAGCTGCATCAGCCAAGCTGCAGGCTGCAGCCAAGCTTTGTTACACATAACAATGACAAGATGAATATAGTCCTGCTATTGTACTAAGTCAAAACAAAGCATGGCTGTAGCTCCTGCAACTTGGCTGAGGCAGCTGCAGGTTGGATACTTTGACAGGTACCTAAATGTCCTGTAGAGAATGTTGCTGGCTGAAGAAATTTCTGTTTTACTCCCCCCCCCCCCCCCATCCCTGCCCGTTTTTACTTCTAAATTTAAAGGGAATCCACTTTCAGTTCTTAAAATAACATAACAGCTTACAAGTTTTGGGGAGGTACAACCTGAACTCCAAATTGCATGGTCAAATTTTTTAAATACCCCTTTTGATTGCACAAAAACAGTTTTTTTCCAGATGCAAAATGTGAACTAAGCATATGCAGGCTTCAAAGTGATCCTATATTTCCTATAATTTCCTATAAATTTCAAAAAATCCTATATTTCTTATATTTGTATGATTTTAGGCTTGTTTTCCTATATTCTCCTATACTTTTCTGATCTTGTCAAAGAAATGTTTTTCTTTTATATGGTGTTTTGGGGTGAAAATTTCAGATGGATTCTTTTTCCAAGATAGTTTGTAGACTCAGAGTGGCTTATTCAGACCGGTAGCAAGGTATAGATGCCAAGTATCTTAATTAGATGCAAGTACACAATGGCCAATTATAGGATTGAGAAATATTCTCATATGAAACAGCATTGGGCACTAATGAACACTTATTTCATCACTCATAAATGTTCCACTCTCACACCTGTGATTTTAAGTACTCTATGATTTCATCTCTTTGAGGGAATTGTAGTGGTATGGTCAAGTGCTGGATTAGAGCCTTTTGCCTGGCATCCCCTGTAGTCATGCAATCCTCCACATTTTAAATGCCTTACCTATGCTTTGCATACACAGATAGCTGGTCTGTGATATAACTAATTTTCTTTCATTCAAAATATTGTAGTACAGTGGTTCAAAAGACCAATATTTTCCCTGCCATCTAACAGCTTTCCTCAAACTGAGGATCACTATGAGATCAGTTGATTGTTCAAAGTGTACAATTACAATTTTCCCCTAAAGAATAAGAACTTAGTGCTTTGAGAAAATTAAGAATCTCACTGTAATGTTTACAAGTTTACAATGTGCAGAACTCGA
The DNA here is from genome assembly GCA_029531755.1 of Holothuria leucospilota. Lineage (NCBI taxonomy): Eukaryota > Metazoa > Echinodermata > Holothuroidea > Aspidochirotida > Holothuriidae > Holothuria > Holothuria leucospilota. The sequence continues at coordinate 2,566,585 of CM055972.1, forward strand.
AGGAGATTTTCCCTAAACTCCACAAGAAGCTTTGTGGTAGGTCTCTGTATGCCACATCAATTTGTCCAACAGACCAAAGTGGAAAGTCTAATCCATGTATGGGTCTGGTGCTGCATTGCCCTTCATTGGTGACAAGTGGGGGCACTTGCCAAGTTGTCCTTTCCCTAATTTTGTCATGTAATTTCCTCAGTTGAGATTTTAGATGTTAAGTATGTTAATGCACAGACAGTTTTGCACACTGTAGGCATCTTGACATATGTGGACTACACTGTTCTGCCAAGTTGTATAGATTCAAAGTGAGCTATGGCATTTTTAGGTTGAGGGACCATTGGGTCATGCCCACTTTCCTTCCCTAATGCTGATTTTTTCTTTTAATTTAGTAACCTAAAATCTGATTTTGAAAATAAATTTTACTTCAAAAAGATAACATATTTAGCACCAGATTGCATGTAAGCACACCCAATCATTCAAAAATTTTCGAAAGGGAGGGGGACACCCCTCCCCTTAGATCCCACCCCATGTTGGTAATCACAAAATAAACTGCATGGTCCCCATGAGAAAGTTCTGGCAATGCCACTGGGAAAGTGAGTTTGAAGGTATTCATAACAACCATACAGTTGTCATAGGCCTGTGATCTTGGTCTGACTATCATCACCCATGTGTCACATATTATATCAAGATTGACTAGCAATACAGTGTATAGTTTGTAGTGAAATGTTGTATTGAGAGACCATTTCCTGTTATTTAAGCAGCAAAAAATTCAAAAATTTTCTCACCTCAACCCCATTATTATTGGAGCTGAGGTGAATTCTGTCTGTGTACTTTACTTACTGTGTACTTTTACATTAACTACCCATCCATTCAAAGCACCATGATGGTCACATTCTGTGTTCTCACCTTCTGATATTGCAAATTTTGGTGCCTTTTTGGTATGCACAAATAATAAGATTTATGGATACTTTATCCCGGGGTCAAAATATTCAAATACACCACCTTCAGGGGATGTGCTCTTTCCCTTCCACCAAAATATTTAGGTGTTTGTCTTAATTCCATGATGATGGTAGAACCACACTTTTCTGCCACATAGCACACTTGTGATACTGTTAATCACATCTGTATCATTTAAACAGTATAGTTCATTAGTTTCCTAAGGTGCCATGTTTTCCTCATCCACAACTTTGAGGAATTTTGAAGATAATTAGAACCGCCAGTGCATGACATTCCTATATTTACTCTATATTTTCCTGGAAAAATCCTATAAAACCCTATATATTCATCAGTATCCTTCCTATAAAACCTCCTATATTTCTGTGCTGGACCACTTTGAAGCTTGCATATGACTTTTAACTATAGTTTAGTGACTTTTTACTTAAATGTAGTTAAAACTTGAGCAGTAGGGTAGACTTAATACATTTTGCAGGTCTTTGCATTCCACTGTGAAAGTGTAAAGTGAAATGACATTTCTTTACTGGTTAGCTGTGCTATTGTTTAAAATGCCTATACAGCATATAAATGTCAAGTTAGTTTTGATAAATGTCGGACCCTTGCTACCCAGCTGATAATATTTATGGGTGTCGGTAGATACATGCTGGTACAACTGTAAAGGCTATCACATCTTTTGCCTGAAGATTCTGTTGGCTTTCCATACTGTGTAATACGTTTTGACATTCTACATTGACCGTAAAATAGACCTACATGGTGTCAGTATCTTGGTGAAAGCATCCTTGACAAAAAGCAGGGATAGACATATATACCGCATCAACTTTTGAGCGACATGTGTCCTTCACAAAGAGCAGGCATGAATGGCTATTTAAGTGTGGGCCATGAGCAGATGTAATCACTCGGGTGCTCAAGATAATATTCAAACTACAGTACAGCTCAGAATAAAGTGGACGTTAGTTACGTTAATCGTTAGAAATTTTGCGTTAGAAAAAAACCTTCCTGCCGATACGAGTCTAACGTTAGTAACGATCACGATAGTTGCGTTACTATCGTTAGAGGGGCAACTCTACTGCTAGTAACGCTAGAATCGTTATTTGCAGTAAACGTCTGCTTTTCCTAACGCTACTAGTGTTAACTGCGTTAACCCGACTAAAATTCTGTAACGTCGATTTTATCTCTGGTCTGCACGTTTGTGATAGCACGTGCAATAACGATCGGGCTTAAACTACTACGATGAAATGGTTTACAGTCATCATTTGCACGCACTTGTTTAAAAGTGTTGGGCCTTACAGATGAAAATCTCTCTTAATCAATCGACTTTCGACGGAAGGTACGAAAGCTTTGGGAACATTGCCAACTATAAAGGAAATGTATTCATAATTGCAAGGAGAAACATCAATGTAAATGGCGGCCCTCGCTTTTCTCTCTTTGTATGATGTAAAAAAAACATGAAATTTTAGGCTAACTGATGTAATTTTCAAAGGTCACGCAATTGAAAATTTCCTCTTTTCTTTCAACGTGCGAAACTTTTTCGAACCATTAAAAAAATCGTTCCCTTACGGAAGGATTTGCAAACCCGCAAAAATATTCCCGAAGGTGCGGAAATATTTTCGACGGAAGGCACGAAAGTATTTGAAACGTTCCAGATATTTTCTTTCCAAACTTACGAAACTTAGATTATTCATAATTACAAAGAGATTTTCGAAAGTAAATGACGGCCCTCCCTTTTTCTTTCTTTTTATATAAAAGACTCATGAAGTTGCACGCTAACCGATGTAATTTTGAAAGCTCACGCAACTAATTTTTTTTTTTTTTTTGAATATGCCAAAAATTTCGAACATTTGAAGAAGATACCGTTCCGTTACGGGAAGGATATTCAAAGGGCGACAATATTTCCGAACGTGCGGAAATATTTTTAAAGGCAGAGGTGCACGAGCATTTGGAACGTTCCAGATTTCTTCTTTCCAAATTTAAGAAATTTATTTATATTTTCAAAGGCCACGCAATTATTTTTTTCATGGTGCAAAATCTTTCTCGAACGTTAAAACAAATGTACTGTTCCGTTACGGGAAGGATTAGCAAAGGCGCATGAATATTTCCGTGCATGCGGAAATATTTTTTAAAGGAAGAGGTACACAAGCATTTGCAACGTTCCAGAATTTTCCTTTCCAAACTTACGAAATTCCTGCAATATTTCCGAACATGCGAAAATATGTGCGACGGAAGGTACGAAAGCTTTTGAAACCTTCCAGTTTTTTCTTTCCCAACTTACGAAATTTATTCATAATTTCAATGAGATTTTCGAAAGTAATTGGGTCCTCAATAAATAATAAATATTTTGAAAGAGGTGCACAGCATTTGGAAGGTTCAAAGAAAGGGCCGCCATTTACTTGGTGGGGGTCGGTGGAGGGGCGAACCGCTTCTGCCTGAAAATACCTGCATTACCTAAAGTACGTTCCGATTTTTCTACATACCTTCCAAAGAAATAGCTTTGCCCTCTCCACTTGGGTGGGGCTGAATTCCCCCACCCCACCCATTCTCATGAACCACTCGTTTGAGAAAATTCTCTTACCTTGAAAAGTATGAAAGGTAATCAGCCGTCCCGAACCGCCATTCTTTAAATATATATCCTACTATTTCCTAGTTTGAGAAACGAGCGGCGCGTTCGTCTGTGTATTAATTCACCTTCAGAGAATACAAGTTGGATTCCCCTGTCGTTTTAACGGTCATGGATGGGTGTGTCCTTACCCATCCGCTCGGGGAACCGCAAATTACGGTATACAATATTCCGCGGCAATACGGAGGCCGAATGACCTAATGAAACAACAACCCACTGCATTGTCCTATTTTTCAGCCCATCATTGTACTGCCGTACATCGTATAGCCCCTGCCGGCCCACATCATTCGCTTACACTTTCTATCTAGCCCGTTGGTACATAACAAATGTATACCACAGGTACTGACTGTATACAATTCCATGAGAAACCTTGGAATTTCCCAGGCACCTGCAATGGTCTACACTCATTTGCATGCAACGTTCTGTGCATTGCATTGCATTCTGTGCATTACCTTACGAAGTAAATTTCGTATCCTGGGTAACGTGTCGCTCTAAACAGCCTGATGCGTTACGTACTAGCTGCCATGGGCAGATGGTCGAAAATTCAGCATGAATATTATCAGCAAAATCAGCCATCACGAGCTAATTTTTGTATCATATCTTACTTTTGGGTGCAGAATAAGTCTACTCTTAAGAAAAGTATTCGGTAAGAGTTTGGTATTGGACAATATTTCGCTTATGTGTAAATTTCAAGATGGCGCCGACTGTCGAAGGCTGGAAAAAAATTTGAGGCGATGTGCGTGACGTCACGTAAACGTACGAGAACTAAATGGGCATACGACTTCCAAAAAAAGGTTACGCAAAAATGGGCGCTGGCCCATTTATGAATTCCCAGCCATTTGCAGTGGCATTCACTGTATAATAAATGCATTTCATACAACAAGTGGTGGTGCGTGAACATTAACGTTGTACAGTGTATGTAGATCAGTGTACAGAACTGGGCCCAAGTGTGAATATGAACGGCAATGCACATGTCTAGACTTGCATGGCTGGAGCCCATAGCGTATAATGCGTGTGACAGTGCAGATATAGTTTCCCAGGGGCCGGGTTAAAATTCGGATCACTCTAGCACAGTACCCTCGGGTGAATTGATGGGGGATTCGGGCAAAGACATGGTAGGAATACAGTATCGTATTACATTCCGCTGTAAGGCCCTGAATCGGAAATTCTGGAGCAAAGTCTTGAAAATTGATTGCCGAAATTGTCATCTTTATCTCTCTCACTAAATGGAATATAATTGGATTAACGTTTTTCCTAAGGAATCGGACTTCAAAGGTTTTGTAAAATAGGTAAGATTAAAAATTTAAGCAATTGCGTCGTAGAGGGTAGGGTATATAGGGAGGTTGGTTAGAATTATTATTTATTGCGGGACCTTTAAATCCTATCAGTTAACCTGAAACTTCATGAATCTTTTATATACAAAGAAAGAACCGGGGGGGGGGGGGGTCTTCTGCCATTTACTATCGAGTTTCCCTTGCAATTATGATTACACAATTCGTTAGTTTCAAAGGAAAAAATCTGGAACTTTCCAAAAGCTTTCGTACCTACAGTCGCAAATATTTCCAGGCGTTTGGAAATATTTTTGCGCGTCTGCTAATCCTTCCCATAACGGAACTTTTTTAACGTTCAAAAAAATTTGGCACCTTCAAAGAAAAAAAATATCAATTGCGCAGCGCTGTGAAAATTACATCAGCCTAAAACTAAAACGGGAGGGCCACCATTTTCTTTTGAAAATCTCTTTGCAATTATGAATAAATTTTGTAAGTTTGGAAAGAAAGAAGCTGGAGCGTTTTACATGCTTTCGTACTTTTCATCGTAAATTATTTCTGCACGTTCGGAAATATTTTTGCGCGTTTGCAAAATAATCCTTCCCGTCACGGAACGATTTTTTTCAAACATTCGAAAAAATGTCAGCATGTTTAGAAAAAGATCATTTTCGTGACTTGCGTGACCTTCTAAAATTATATCAGTTAGCCTGAAACTTCATGATTTTTTTTATATATATACAAAGAAAGAAAAACGGGGGAGGCCATTTACTCTAGAGTTTCCCTTGCAGTTATGATTACACAGTTCGTTAGTTTAAAGGAAAAAATCCGGAACTTTCCAAAAGCTTTTGTACCTACAGTCGCAAATACTTCCAAGCGTTTGGAAATATCTTTGCCCCGCTGCTAATCCTGCCCATAACGGATTTTTTTTTTTAACGTTCCAAAAAATTTGGCACCTTCAAAGAAAAAGAAAAAAAATATCAATTGCGCAGCGCTTTGAAAATTACATCAGCCTAAAACTAAAACGGGAGGGTCACCATTTTGTTTTGAAAATCTCTTTGCAACTATGAATAAATTTTGTAAGTTTGGAAAGAAAGAATCTGGAACGCTTTACATGCTTTCGTACTTTGCATCGTAAATTATTTCCGCACGTTCGGAAATATTTTTGCGCGTTTGCAAAATAATCCTTCCCATAACGGAACGATATTTTCAGACATTCGAAAAAATGTCCAAATGTTTAAAAAAAAAAAAATCTACTGCATGACTTGCGTGACTCCTAAAAATTATATCAGTTAGCCTGAAACTTCATGTATTTTTTTATATGTATACAAAGGAAGAAAAACGGAGGGCGGCCATTTACTCTGGAGTTTTCCTTGTAATTATGATTATGCAATTCGTTAGTTTCAAAGGGAAAAATCTGGAACTTTCCAAAAGCATTCGTACCTACGGTCGCAAATATTTCCAAGTGTTTGGAAATATTGTCGCGCCTCTGCTAATCCTTCCGGTATAAACGGAACTTTTTTTTAACGTTCAAAAAAAATTCGCACCTTCATGGAAAAAGAAAAAAATTATCAATTGCACAGCGCTTTGAAAATTACATCAGCCTAAAACTAAAACGGGAGGAGCACCATTTTCTTTTGAAAATCTCTTTGCAAATTTGAATAAACTTTGTAAGTTTGGAATGAAAGAATCTGGAACGTTTTACATGCTTTCGTACCTTCCGTCACAATTAGGCTTATTTCCGCACGTTCGGAAATATTTTTGATCGTTTGAAAATTCCTCCTGTAACGGAACGATTTTTTTTAAATATTCCAAAAAATGTCCACGTTTAAAAAAATCAATTGCGTGACCTCTGAAACTTATCAGTTTGCCTGAAACTTCATGATTTTTTTTATATACAAAGAAAGAAAAAGGGAAGGGCCGCCATTTACTCTCGAGTTTCTCTTGCAATTATGAATACAATTTGCAAATTTCAAAGAAAAAACTCTGGAACATTTCAAAAGCTTCCGTACCTACAGTCGCAAATATTTACACACGTTCGGAAATATTGTCGCACCTTTGCTGATCCTTCCCGTAACGAACTTTTTTTTAACGATCGAAAAAATGTTCGCACCTTCAAAGAAAAAGAAAAAATGTATCAATTTCGCGGCCCTTTGAAAATTACATCAGTCTAAAACTAAAATGGGAGGGCCACAATTTTCTTTTGAAAATCTCTTTGCAATTATGAATAACTTTTGTAAGTTTTGAAAGAAAGAATCTGGAACGTTCTACATGCTTTCGTACCTTCCCTCGCAAATATTTCCGCATGTTCAGAAATATTCTTGATCGTTTGAAAATCCCTCCCATAACGGAACAATTTTTTTTTCGAACGTTCGAAAAAATTTCCGCATGTTTAAAAAAAACTGCACTCGTAACACGCTAGAGTATGTACGTCAAAAGTGAAGCATAAATACGAAACCTGCTGTGAAGGTAAGTATAAGTACATAACAACTGGCGATACCGTGCGTAATTTGAAGGACTGACAGAAGTGCTGTATCTACCGTAGGCTAGCCACAGTACGGGTTCTGCTTACCGGCCAAGCCAAATGCATGTATCACAAGTAGCGTTACGAACGCCATTGCATGGCTTCGCCATTACCTGCCAAAGCCGATGCTGTTGTATGTTATCTCTTGCAATAACGCAAATAACGATACAATCGTTACTTGAATGAAGGCCGTACACCTGCCGAGAGCTCTAACGCAGGTAACGATTCACGTTGCAAACGCAAGTATCGATAGTTGCGTTACCATATCTTCAACAGTAACGCAACTAACGATGGAAACGTTAGAGCTCTAACGATTAACGCAACTAACGTCCACTTTATTCTGAGCTGTACTGTAGGTGTATTTGACATCTTTTGATTAATCAACAAACCTTCGTTCATGGCATTGATGGCCTTTTCTTCAGGGCCATTATGGAATTTATGGGCTACTTTACTTTGTCCTGGGGTGAGTACAAGGGATGTGGTCCATACTAGTTACTCTAACAATATTGGGCCCTCAAAGCAAAGTCTCATCCCTTTTTAGCTGGAAATTGGAAAATTATGACTGAGTGTATTTTCAAATTAGGTGCTAACTCACAAAAATATGGACACTGTATTCCACACCTTTAACCAGTTAACTGCGGAATTAATATATTGTAACTTTCATCCCACTGCGGAATTAATTTTCGCAAAAATGCCACTTTTCGTTTATTTCAACTTTACACTGGAAAAGTAATACACTGTAAATATTTACCACAAAAATTTGTCATCTCCTTCTTTTTCTTCTTTGTTTTTGAAGCAAATAAAAGCAAATGACAGTGTTTGTAACTTATTTGTAGAGGTGCCTCCATCTTTCAGAAGCTTTTTAGGTAAAATTATTCCAAATTGGTACAAAAGTCACGCTTTGTATGGTAAATTCCAAAGCATGGTGCTGCACGAAGTGGTTTCTCACACTCCCTACACTCGTAAATAGTTTCCTTCCTCTTATCTCTGGAAGCACAGACATGGCATCTGCGGTCCCACACTTGTAGTGGTAGCGTAGCGGTAGCCTGTGAGAAATTGTAAACAGCGCAGCACGTGCAAGAACACTTCCGGGTTCCACGTGCTTGATCAACGTCTCAGTTAGAAGACGGATATATTCGTTCTACGCATTAGTGGACAGACAGACAGGCCAGAACGTTCGCTGTGCACAGTGAACGATCTTTCCAGGGTGTATCGTTGATTGGCTGGGTGTTATATGACGTATTTCGGTGCATATATTACAAGACGGATATATCCGTCATACGCAGTAGCATGAAGTTACGCCATGATGGATATATCCGTCATACCCAGTTAACTGGTTAATTGTGTGGGTGGAGTTGGCTTGGTGGTGGAGTGTAAAGCTATGCATACTAGAGGTCCCCAGATCAAATCCCGGTGGAACCACTTGGAAATTTTCTGGGGACTAAACTTTGCTTGTTCAGTGTAGCAGTTCACAGTTTCAGGAAGTTGTCCAATCCAGTAAGTTGTCCGATTAAGGAAGTTGTCTGATTAAGGAAGTTGTAAGCTTTGCGTGATAATAGCTGTTGAGTAGTGGTACAGAGCAGTGAGCAATGAATTTCTACCCCCTCCCAGCCTTTGGGAAAGCGGCTGAAGACAGGGGATACATTCATGTCCATCGGATGGGGACATTCAATGGCAGTCCCAGAGCAGGACTGGGAGCAGTTTGTACATGCCTGCCTTGTTCACTTTTGAGCACTAGTTGAAAAGAGGTGGCAAACCTCGCTGGTGTTCATCCACCCTCACTCTCGTTTAGGGTCCTCGAAGAGCCAGTTGGCTTCCTGACCCTCAAACATTAAACTTAATTTCCATTAGCTGGCCTTAGAACTTAGACCTTTTGAACAGATTTTCAATTTTGAAAAGGCAGAGTATTGGGAATTCAGATGTATTGTTGTTGGGTACCATCGCTACTTGGATCCATGCTAGGGGTTCAATAATATTATTGAAACCAGATGTCTCACAGTTTGGGTGGTTAATAGGAAGGGAGGGGGAGATTGGACCTTGAATTTGTACTTAGAAAGCATGCATTTCTCTCCAAAGTGTATATATTGTGGTTGCAGAATGTTAACAGTATTACCCCTGTAAATTTTCATGGATTACAGTATGTAAGTCCTTGAATTTTAAAATTTGACTTAACATTGACAAATATCTGCAAGTGACATTAACAGAAATTCACTGCTCCCTGCAGAAATTTCATAATTGATATGATAACATACCAGAAGTGAGGAAAGGAATGCCGTAGTAGACATCATAAGTTAGTTTTAATGCTGGAAACAATATTCTTTAATTAAGTGCTGATTGCAGTAGGCTGGATGAAAACTAAAAATGGTACTTTGAAAATGGCAGTAATGACACCAGGGTTTGCCTCAGGGGAAGGAGTGGGGAAAAGTTCCAAAGGTGCAATATGTTGGCTGAAACTGTTAAGACAAATGTTTTCTCATTTCAGGTGACCTGAATATCCTGCGTGATGCATTGCAGAAGGTTTCATAAATCACCAAGAGCGCGGTGTAAGGTGGGACCGCTGTATATTCTGGAGTGGGGAGTGGATGGTTGGGGGGGGGGGGAAGGAATGACATATTCAAGTTATTTTAGAAGACATTTTTTACCAGAAGGTAGCATAAGTAAATTGCTTCGTTGTACAAAGCTAACTTAGTTTATCAAGCATGATGTAGCATCTCATGCAAAGTTATACCAAGATGGGAATTTGATTGCCTCTTATCTCTGTACATTTGTAATATCAAGGCTGACTTTTAGAATGTTTATACTAGATACAAGAGGATATATTGTAAGTGAAAAAAATCAGTTACTGATTGTCAGTTTGCCACTCCGTCATGCAAAGTACTCCAATCAGGAATGTCTGTGAAAAAAAACTGAACTTTTTACTTATTAATTTTCAGGTATTAATCAGGTAATCAAGGTCAAACCTTTTTGTCAGTAATATCTCAGAAATAAGCAATAAATGTCTAATCATATTCCAACTGAGCAAGTCCCATTTTGATATTGTGAATATTAATCATAGCACGTCTAGATTTGTGGAGAGAGTTGCTTCAAGAGAAACTTAAAGTGAGCACTAACCAGCTAGTAAACTTTCATTTTTTCACTCTCATTAGCACCAGTGTTGTGTGTTGTTAACATGCCATGGTACCACTTGCCCATTAATGTCATGAAAGTCTCAGACCTTTAAATTCACTCCACGAAATTGTTTTGTCCCTTGTAAATACCGAGTTAAAGATAACTTGCCTTCAAAATACCAGCTTGTAACATTTTGTAAAGTAAACCATTCTGTGATTTGATCCAGTGGCTGACCAGATGAAATTGCACAAATTAGTGTAAATGTTCTTAATCTTTTCATGAATATTTTTTCATTGATGAGACTTGCATTCAACCAGCTAAGATTTTTATGTGTGTCTGTCACTTCATAAATTCCTGTTGTTTTAAAACCTTCCTCTTAAAGACATTTTCTTTTCTAGTAACACATTCCTTACTCTTTCCGCTACTTTTTCTTACTTTCAGTAACCATGGAAACATTTGCAGCTAATAAAAATGAGGGGTTATGATAAATAGTGCCTAAATAGACCCAAAGGCTCATTATTTTTGTGAAATTCTATTAAAGAGGCTTTTCAAATCGTATTTTCTATTTTTCTGTTTGGCTACTTCTTGATATTAATTAGATAGAACACACATTGTATTTTTTGGAATGCTTTTTCAAAGTTATTTTGAGGTCAAATGAAGAGAAATTTTTAGTAAGTCCGCTTTAAAGTATTCCATAGAAATAGATAAATATACTTATTCTGCATGTGTGCCTTAAAGAGATGAAATATATCCTATATTTAGTAAGAAAAATATTTTAACGAATTAGGGTAGGGTTTGGCAATATATGAAAGATAAAATACCAGTAAGTTTATCATTCTCTGAGTCCAGGAGTGTAATGTTATGTAAGAAGAACAGAAAAATTTGGCATAACAGTACAGGATGTAGGCTGTTTGTCTTCAACGGAAAGTTTGTCCATTTAACTGTGCATACCATGTAATCACATTATTTGTGGTAGTTCTGTCAAGGATGCTAATTACTCTGCAACAGTTGTTCAAACGTTGACTATTCTTTAAGCTTTCATGTCAGGAAACATTGATAAATGTTTTTTAATTGGATGCCATTCCAAAATTGTATTTTTGCCCCAAACAGTGATGCTTGCTGAATTTATACATAGTCAACCACAGGTTTCATTATTGTATTGTAATGTGAAAGCTCATACTGTCCTTACGACTGCCAGCAGTAGCAACAGTATTCCAACACATCAGTCCCTAATGAAGGTACGGTACAATGCTCTGATGTGTCTTTTTCATTAGGTTTCCATTTCCTAGGACATAATTTTGAGTGTACAGTAGTTGTACTGCAAAAGACGTTTAAAAACTTACTTTTGGTTTATACTGTATAGAATTAACTTATCAATCTGTTTGATATGATATTCTTGTTGAAAGTTAATTGCCATTTGAATTTTATTGAAAGAGGTCACTAACAGAATTTCAGGTAAAATTATGGTATTTTACAACTTTTTATGCAGTGATTTGTTTCTAACACTTTTCTTTAAGATGCACGTGTTTGGTTGACAAGACGCAGTAATAATTGATTATTGTAATCATGAATTATATGAAAATGTTTCTTTGTTTGTGTTTTCATTGTTTCAATAAATATTTGTATCTTTCTTGTTACTAAAATCACAGAGTAAGTTGTAAAGTTAAGGAATTTTATTGTGTTAATAAAAATTTCCAAAAAGAGAATTATAAATACATGGACATAAATACCGTAGCATTAAACATAACATGTTTATCTTTACTGAAGGAGGTGTATGGAGAGTGAAATTTCATTTTATGGAATACATTTTCAGTAAATTCATATTTATTGAGTTTTTTCTTCATTTTTGTTATATTATATGCCACAACCATTGTTGGAACTTTGTGATGAAGTGAGGTCCCATTTTCTTTGCCTGACCCCTATTCTGCAGTTAATCTGGAAGTACTTTTCAAAATGTAGCAAAACATCAAACAAGACTCAAGATTTTAGATAAGTTTCTGCTAGTGGGTGAAGTGTGGTGAGTTTGTTTGCTGTATGGTAATTACAAAAAATGTAGTAATATTTTTTTTTTGAAGGAAAAACTTAATAATAATACCACCACCACAAAAACAATAGTTATCAAATTTGATTTACTTTTTGAAAGGCCACTTCAGTAGATTGCTTTGGATAAAAAACCCACCTTACTTTGACCCAGCCGGACATCAAACCCCAAACCGCCTGGTTGCCAAGTTTCATTGCTTCAAAAAATATTGAAAATATTGACCGACTGCAGCAGCCAAGTGGTTAGAGCATCCGACTTGCAGCCGGAAGGTGTAGGGTTCAAATCCTGGCCGGGTCATACCAAAGACTCTAAAAATGGAACCTACTGCCTTTGTGTTTGGTGCTCAGCATAAGCAATGGAGTAGGGAAAACAAACCAGTGAGCCACAACTGGAAAAAAGGCCGTGGTCGTCTCGACTTGAACCAATTGGTTGGAAACTGGGACGTTAAACCTCATCTAACTAACTTTATCGCTTCAAATGCCACTACCTTTATCCACTCGGCTACAGCACTGTATGGTAGTGCTATGGTTGGTTGGATGACTAAATTGTGGTAGTCCCTGATGTCACTACGGTACAGATCCTTGTAGTGTTACCTCAAGAAATTGACCAGATAAAGATGGCAAAGTTTTAAATTGTTTTGAATGAGATTTGGTGATATCAAAGCTTAGACTGTACATTGTATCTGTGACAAAGAATCTACTTCAATAGAATGGCAGATAGTCTCAAACATCAAATTGAATTTCGGTGGTTTTGATTTTGTGGCCACATTTCAGATTCTCAATTTTGCTTGCATCGTAAAACATCTCTGCTGTGGGAAGGGGGGGTGGAAGTGACAGAGATGCCACTTTTCAGATTTTAGTCTGAAATCAGATTTTTTTGGAATGCCCATCAAAAATTCAGATTTTTTTGACATCAGAAAACACTTTTTTGATTCCCAATTTTTTGGTCAAATTTACAAAAAAGTCTGCTCTGTTGCATGATCCGAGAGTTAGTCCAACATAAACCACTGATAGTAGCAAATGTATTTGTTGTACCAAGTACCTTATGCAGATGGCACTGCATGGAGAATTGTTAAGTACTGGACAGACTTTGTATACTAGTTTACTGTGATTGTCTATCCGGCAGTTTGACACCTTTACAAAATTTTCAGATTTTTTGGGTAAATGCTGGTAGCATCTCTGAAGTCAATGTTACTGATTGGGTCCTGGGGAGGGGATGTCCCCTCACCTTTGGAAATTTTTTGACTATTTAAAGTGCCCTAGATGCAAAATGGGACAAACTTTGAAATAATTTCATTGTATTAAATGCCATATTTTGCCAGCATGTCATCAAAAGTGGGGATGAGTGCGGGCCCACCCCCTTTTCCTATGCCTATGAAATTATGGGATACTAATAGTTTGCTAAGTTAAATCTGTGCACTTGAATCATGGTGAATACTCCATTGGCAGCTGGCAGTTTGTGAACATGGTGTGCCACCTTACTGGTGGTGTTAAATAACATGCCTCTAGTGTTATCTAGACCACTTGTAGGTATATGGAAAGACTTTTCACAAGGGTGGGGGTGGGGAAAGGGGGAAGAAGGTATTCGCCCTGGAATTTTCAGGAATATTAAAAAAATAATGTGAACGTTGCAAGCTCTGGGACTCCACAGCACATTTTGTTCCGGGGGGGGGGGGGGGAGGCATACAAGCTCCCCCTCTAACCTCATGTACGCCCATGTCAGACAATCCGGACCCCAAAACATGAAATCACTGTTAAAAGGGTTTGCTCCCAAGTGTCAACGTCAAGGTGCATGGCGATTAGAGCACTGTGTACTTTTAGAGGACTTCATAAAGTGGTCTTCAGAAATACCAATACCGCCAGGCGCGGATGCAAGGGGGGGGGGCGCTTTCCTGGCCTCAGTCCCCCTCTTTTGCCACATCAACAATAACAAATACGCGAAAATTAGCATAATTTTAATCTAGGAGAATATTCAAGGGGGCTTCCACCCCCCCCCCCTTTTTGAAATGTCTGGATCCGTGCCTGAAAGCGGTTGTTTCTATGATTGTATACATGAAGATGTAACGCAGTTTTGTGCATGAACATGAAAGAAGAAAAGCCAATCTCTAGCAGCACATGACGTCTCATGACATTAATCTGAGTAGTTCTCATTTTGTTTTCATCAGAGCACAATATGTCTCTCTTACTTTGAACCCCTCCTAGAGAATTATTTGAAAATGTGAAAATATTATATAATATGTATAATATTTTTTTTTGATTGTTTTTATTTTTTACGAGGGCGTTTTGAAAGAAGTGTGCTAAAGACGAGGTGAATTTGCCGTAAACGGCTGCTATTCCGGTCTTTGAATTATCTACCTAGCGATGAAATGTCCTTCATTTCCACTATTTGATAATATGACGTGATACTTTGCTGATAGTTTAGGTACAGGACGACTTTGCCACCGGTAGTTGCCGTAACTCACAACAAGCAGTAGTGGCGCCAGGAGGGGACAGGGGCCATGGACCCCCCCCCCCCCGTCGGGGAAGCCTGGTCTCCCCGTCGGGGATTTTTCCAAATTCTTTGGGAAGCCGTAATCTAAGAATGGTCCGATGGTACGCTAAAATATGAAGTCGCCGACGACGGCCAGTCGCTCCAACGATTTACTTAATTTTGATTTAAATTAGGGAATTGATTTAAATTAGGGCATACCATTAAATTAGGGCATACCATTAAAAAAACTCAAGTTTTCAAAATTTGCTCAGCTAAAACCTAATTTTTCAAATTTTCTTTAATAAAAGTTTCGGAATTTTCTCTGATAGAAACCGAAAAAATCAGGTGGTTGTCCTCACAAAATTGTTCCATGCGTTTGTTGCTTTTGTCTGTGTATTCTGTGTAAACGTTTGAATTGCCCTAGCTGTCATTCAGTTGCCCCACCCTCACCCCACCATATAGAAAAATACTGGATCCGCCCATGCAGTATGTAACTCACTTCTTAAGAGTAAGAAATTCTAAGCGCCGACTAAATATTGCCTCGTTTCACAAGTACATAGATATATCGATGATATCAATAGACGAGTTTGAGAATGTTTTCGCACAATGGGGTGGTGGCGCCAGGTGGGGAAAGGGGGACCATAGCCCCGTCGGGGAAGTCTGCATGTCCCCCTGTCCGGTGAATTTCCCAATTTCGCCGCGGAACCGTAGTAGGCCTAGGTACGATTAAATATGTAGTCCCCAGCGACGACCAGTCGCCCTGATGATTCAACTGATCTTACTCTTAAATAGGACAAACCCCCTTAGTCAATAAAAACCCCAAATTTTCATCAATAAGAAGCCAAATTTTCTAGTTTTTTTAATAAAAGCACCAGATTTTTAAGTTTTCTTCAACAGAATAGCAAAAGGCGCCAAAAATTTTCTTACAACATCCTTAGGGCAACCCGTCGCTTCGGGCTTCGGGTTGCTGCCATACCCCCTATCGGGCAAATCCTCCCGCCACTCCTGGCACAGTGCATCATGGGAGTGAGTCAAAGGTGAAGTGTACCACACGCACACAGGCGAGCGATATTCAAGGTACAGCTGACCTTTGGCCCCGCTAGAAGTACCGCATTACCGAACACACGTATTCCAAGATCAATGACATTCGTAAATATATGATGAGCATTTCTTTGGTTATATTAACGACCGGTGAAAAATCCTGGTCAAAAATCAACATTTCACTTTTTCAGTTTAACCAGGATTCCTTGTTGTTTTAAACAGTATATGTTTGGATTATCGGTGACCGCGATCGTGGTTATATAAAACCTGGATGGTTTCCAGAGTCTGTATATTGCATACATGTGTTCACAAGATCGACCCCTAATTACCCAATTTTAAATGACACACATATTGTCATTTTTTCACTAATGACCAACTTAAAACCAGAAAAAAAAAGATTTTAGGTGATTTACCAAGTTCATTGCATCAAATCATGCAAACTTGAAAAAAGTGGAGTAGATCATGACAGTAAAAGTTCAGTGTTTTCTTGCAAACAGGGATATCGGAATAACGAATGGATTATTGGATATAGAGAGTCGGTGGACAGGGTCATGAAAACGTGTTTCCATCACATAGCGGGCTGTTCCTGGACATCTCCTTCTGGACAATTTCCATCCTGTCAATTCCCAACCGGACAATCCCCGACCCACAACTTAACCATTCCAAAAATTCCATTTCCAAAATAACCAATTTCTCTTCGAACAATTCTCACCCTGAATAATTTTAATGTTCTGTGGGGGATATTGTCTGAGTAATTGCGATGTGTGGGAAAAGTTCAACGGGAAATTGTCCGGATGGGAATTCTCCCGGGAAGTTGTCCGAGGGTATTGTCCGTGAGACCTTGTCCGGGAACTTGCGCGTTAAACCTAGATGTTCCGACGAAGAGATGGAGCACACTACCCAGGGCTAGAATCTCTTTGAAAACTGGCGGTTCGTGTTTTTTCAATCTCATTTTGGCTCACATTGGGCAACTTCATTAAATCATATTTTTTAGCTTTTCTTAACTTTTACCTTACGGGACTTGCCAGATTTTACTTTTGTCACGGTCGCGTGAGTATTCAAATGAACAATTTCAACGAGGTATCTCTTGTTCTTCACAGTGGGACTCAAGCAAACTTAGCTTATATGGTTAAACAGGTACAGACACATCCCATTCGAAATCATCCCGCAAAAAAGACGAAGTTGAAACAGTCTTTAATAACTTTATCCCACTCCTACTACTGATTGCTTTTTTTCGAAAATTAAGTATTTATAATAATAAAAGGAAATACCCGAAATGTTGATTGTGCAGTACTTTTCTGATTTAGTGAGCGCAGTAGCTCCTTCTTCATCTTCAAGTTCAAGGGTCGGGTAATCTTTGCGAATATAATGTTTTAATAACTAACGTAACTTCCGTAACTAATTTTCACCACAGCCATATTTCAAAGTATATAATAGCTTGATAACCTCCTAGCTACCTGTCTGGTGTTCCACGGACATCCCCTCCCAACGTTTACAGTAAAACACCGCGCCCATTGACAGGACAGGTATACCCTTGAAACCCCGAGGTGGAAGAGGCATTACAAGTGAGATGAAGATCCTTGCCCAAAGCCACAACGTTTATAATGAACTATATGCAATCCCATACAAAAAACATTGGTATTGGTACACTCATTGTTAGCTTAAGAAGGCAATACATAACACACTGATTTGAATGAAAATTTCCAGATGCCTTGACTTTTAAACGCTTAAGTTCAAGACTAATACCTCGCAACTGAATGACCTAAATCATGGCACTTAGTATAGTTACCGTATATGTTCCTTCTAATTGTTTAAACTGCTGTTTATCTTGTTTTATAGCATACTTGATTGTATCAGAAGCAGGCCCGTAGCCAGACAAGGTGCTGAAGGGGGGGGCGAAAAAGCTTCTAGGGGGGCAAAAAATTTTCCAGAGGGGGAGAAACATTAAAATCCATTACGGCAATGGTAATTTTTGATCTTCTAGGGGGCGAAAAATTTTCCAAGGGGGGATTCGCCCCTTGCCCCCCCCCTTGACTACGGGCCTCATCAGAAGCTGGTCTGTGGTATACGATATTTGAAGTACAGTTTATATAGTACAAACGTGGCCGATTTCAGTCTGGCAAATTAACTCCCATCATAGTTCAAGGCTCCGTTTTTTAAGCAAATGCTATGTTGACTTTTGTTTTGACTTAAAGAGGGATTTGCATCACCCTAAGTATGACTTTTACTTGGTGGTAAGCCCCGCCCATAATTGTCTTTACTGCTTCTCCTTGTGCAGACACAAACATAGTTAACTGCTGAAAGCCACATCTTGCCGGTGAGCATAAAAGACCCCATGTGTTATCAAAACATTCTCTGTGCATGCTGTGTAATATAAGCTGCTCAGTCTGCATCTTTTGAATTTTGTAACTCTGATGTCAATCAAAGAGTAGTCACCAACTGAGACTTTTGCTTACCCCTATGTAAAAGTCATACTTGGGGTGATGCAAATCCGTCTTTAGAATGCCCAAAACTTGTATTAATATTCCTCCGAATATCCCTTTAAATCTGAATTCATTGTGGACGTATGAGAACGCACATAGAACTGAAAGACATCGTCTTGTCCTAGGCAGTGGGCAGTACGTCGCCCCAAAATTTGCTTTGAAAAATCAGCAAATTCTTGCAAATCTCCTCTTATTGCATTACAAGCACCTCTGAAGATGTTTTGAACATAACTATTGCAAGGTAAAGCCAGGAGAAATTTTCCTTGAATTTCACAATTCACTAACAAAAACATTGTCACATATCAAAATAGGCCATTCATGAACTAGAGTGACGTGGCATACTAACTCGATCTGATTGGGGTGACTGCCTATTGCCTTTTTAACTTTACCCATTTGTTAGGATAGACCTAATTGCCCTGTAACCTCGTACACAATCCTTTACTGTAGACATGTTTAGACGGTTACACCTCTATGTTCCGACACACGTAGGCCTACGTAATCCTAATACTCTCATCATAACCTAATCATAAACTAACACTTATCCTAAAAGGCTTACACACACCTACACTGTTCGTAATACCAGGGGCGTCGGGACAGGGAACACTCCCCCGTTTTGACCACACAAGGAGCTGGAAGACAGCTCCCAGGACCATATCTGTGTGAGGTGGTACCATACCAAAACCACAATCTTGTCAATAACTGACAAACTGCAGAAATTTGGAGACTGTAATTATACTCCTATGTAAGCCTTTGCACTATTTTTGAAGAATTCTGCTTCAGAGTGAAAAAGAAATTGCGATTAATGTAGCCTAGCATCAAAAAGAATATAACAGCTGTTAGTTAAATTTCTACTTCTTGACTTATGACAATGTTCTTACCCACATTTACGCATTACATATTACTGTCAGTATTCTGCGTTGAACACTAGTATAATACCCTCTCTTAATTTGTAAATATTATGAATATGTATTTCACAAAATGTCACCATGGCGACAACTCTCTTACTACCGTGATCGAGCTCATAACATATAGAGCAAATTGATGCCCACTCGGAGCGGGCGAGCGGGTATATACTAGCAAGTTTAATATATTGATTAGATACACAAGCTGCTAGGGGCGAGGTATTCTTGCTCTGAAGAAGCCTGAAACACTGCCCTGGACGGGAATGCTGACTAATGAATTAATTTATCAACAGCGATTCGTAGTCTGTTGGGACTGTTTGTGTGTAGACCTAAAAGTATAAACGACCTTTAAATACAAGGCAGAATCCATACAACAGTAAGTCTTGTTTTTTTATTTTATTACTTGTCTCTGACTTTAACTAGTAACAGCAGATGTGACGGACTACACTGCTCCCAACAGACATTTCACATATGTTTCATTAAAACAGAAGGAGCAAGGACGGCATGCAATCAACACGGAAATTTGTAAGTACACTGTTGGTACTGTATATTCAATAAAGCCACATTCATAAGTCGGTAGGGGAGGCGCGGGCTTTTTATTAAATATATTAAGGATATATGCGTCTTAGATATATAGGCCTACTGGTATAAGCCTAGCCCTTTTAAATTGGACATGGGTATACTGCAATGCGGTTGTCGTCATACAGTAGGTTACATACAAATTATGCCGCAAAATTAATATTGCCAAGGTGTGTTTGACATCCATACCTATAGCCTTTTAAATTTATGAATATCGGTTCAGGGTAGGCTTACTATAGTTAGCCTACTATATCGTCATAAATAGCAACTATCTGATTGGTTTCAAATCTTGGATAATCTTCACGCTTTTTCACACTCGTCATTTAGCCTATCTAAAAGGTTGGCAGGGTGGTACAGACATGCAACCAGGGGGAGCAGTAGTGGAGCCACGGGGGTGTCAGGGGCATGTAGCTCCGTCGGGGAAACTTTCTGATCTCGTCTAGGATCCTTAATGGGTACGATTAAGTACGTAATTCCCGATGGCGACCAGTCACCCTGACGAATTTCTTGGTTTTGCTCTTAAGAAGGGTAGATTGTTCAAGAGAAGCACATTTTTTGTTTAATTGTTCTCAATAGACCCCCAATTTTTGGATATTATTCCAATAGAAACCTCACAAGTTTCTGCATGCTATACGCGCGCCAAGAATTTTGCTTTCACCATCATTTCTGCCACCCCTTGTCTTTTTTGGGGGTCGGATTGCTGGTCTGGCACCCTGGAGTTATGTCTTCTGTAGGGCAAATATACTGGCGTCACTCCTGGGGTATGGGGTTGTGTTTTCAGGGGGAGAAATGCGTTAAGTTTTTTAACGTGAATTTTTGTTCTCGGAAATGTCTAGGGGCGAGGCTTTTTATAGGGGTGGCGATAAACGTTAAGGCAGGAGTGAAGTTTTGCCCTCAAAAACTTTCTAGGGGTGAGACTTTCTCGGGGCTCAGCGGGAACCCCAGGATTAAGTCTCGCCTTCGGTACAGTTTCTGAGAAAAGAACTTTACTATTGTCTTAACGTATCTCTACCTGAAAACTGAACATCCTACTCTAAAATATTTCAAACTTTCAACACCATGTCCTGCCTGGGTAATGAGCCAGCATTTATACAACTTAACATGCGAGCTAAAGGTATGTTACATATCACTTCCATGTGACAGCATAGTTTATATCAATGTATTCATGGCAAAAAAGTAATAAAAGACTTATGAAATTAGTTTCAGACTGGCAATAAGGAATGTCATCTTTTAACAATCTGTTTGTGAGTTATCACAACGTCATTAAAAAGTTCGAATGAACTAGGTATTAAAAGGCCAGTTTCAGAGCTTTTTTCACGTGACGTCGGGCTCTGTTCGATCGCCACATTGAAGCTGCAGCTAGAAATTCATGTTCACATGGAAGATTGAAGGTAAGGGCATGTAGATACCGTAAAGATGTGATATGATGAACGCTGTATGAACCGTCAAAATGCGTATTCAGCAAACAGAGAGGCAGTGATGCCGGCGAACGTCATCCATGCATAGGCCTGTTTAGTTTGAGGGAACCAATCACTACTTATCGCAAATAGACTGGACCCTACAACCGGGCATTTTTACGTATAGCAGAAAAATCTTCGAATCATCGTCGGTAGGAATTGTTGTCGTTACTTTAATCGGTATCGAAAAGCTACAATCATATTAGCTTTTAGTAATGATTGCCGCGATATATGTACGTCTGCCTTAAACCTAGACAGACGCATTAACTGAATGGGCTTGCAGTTGAGTCAATTACTCATCGTGGAGGCTCCGTGGGCAAAACACTAGATAGCGTTTAGAACTTGCACTATAACACCCTAGGGAAAGGTACCACTTTTGTCATCTTCGGATAGGGGGCGCTACATAGCCAATGCTCACTACAGAAGCCCGTCATGGGCGTTATATTGTGGCCATCATTAAAACTGTATTAGTAATAATTGCTGAAAATCCTCACCCCACTAGGGTTCATTTCATTAGACGCAAGAGATCATTAACATAAAAGGAAGACTACTCAGCTTTTTAGGTAGTTAGTAGGCCCCATGTCCGTTCTTCCTGGGTGACGAGTGGTTAGGTTTGCCTAGTTGATACACAACACTGCAGTGCCTGCTGTTGGGTATTTGTGGATAACTACTCTGTACGTAGCTTTATGACATTAAATATGAAATTAATAGTCTGGAGAGGAGGGGTGTCACCATTTTGTTAGTAAATAACTTGAAACACAATTTATTTAATTAGGAGAATGCATAATGTTTGCATCAAAATGAAAACGAATTGCTGGATAGCCTAAACCCGAACTAAATGATTTCTTTGTAATCAGTGAGTGTCACACCAAAAAAGTGCATGAAATTAAACTGATATGATAAACCGTGACATAAAGTCCGTCCAAACTTGATTGACATAGATGTAAAAAAGCCAAAAAGAGTACTTTTAAATGCTCTTATTAGGAACCACTTATCACGTGCATTTTCGTTACCATAGTAACGCCATTAGTATCTAACAATGTTTGGAGGCTTAATAGTTGGCTAGCTTATACATTTCACTTATTAACGGTCCAAAGGTACATGGTAACCTGGTAACGTGATCATTTTATTTGTACAATTACTTTCTCCCGGGAAAATATCTGAAACCTACTGAAATAAACCTCTCGCGTATTTCACAGAACGTTTTTGTAGGTCTAACACGTGCAAAGTTGTATATTTACAATGAATTGCATTTTACGGTGAAGTGCGTATGTTTAAGTGTTAACGATAAGAAGTGGAATCCCCGACGGAGATTAGTCTAGCTGACCGACAATTTACCTATTTTTACTTTCAACTGTTAAAGGAGGACAGTATTGAATGTTTTCAGCGCGTTTGTAGGGTGGCAGGGTTTCGTTGTTTCGATGCCTTTAACCAGGGAGTAACTCCCTGCTTTAACTATATTCCATTCCATACAGAGTTTAATTATTTTGAAAAACCAAAGATCAAACACTAAAGAATTAGGCCTACTACAGAATACAACAAAAGTGTGCTTGAGTTAGTTTCCAGAATTTGGCAGCACTTTTGTCGTATTCTTTTGGTATTTTCTTTATTATTATTTTTGTTTTGTTACAATACAGACATTAACAGAAATTATTAAAAGTGTACCAATAGTATAGCGCCCTTCCTAAGACAGTAAAGTAAAGATCGCCCAAACCGACACCTGCATTATATTGTGTTATGCTATGGTGAAGTCCAGGATACAAAATTACTTCACATTAGTCAACACTGTATACTTCAGAACCACTCCGACCCTTATTATCTCATTTTTTTACAAAATTCACATTAAGGCCTGTATACACGCGCAACATTTGCAAAACTTTCTAAAAACACTTCCAAAACATCCACTGGCACAGATCCAAAAACATGCTTGTTTTCGGTTTGTTGCACAGTGTAGACAGGGTATACAACACGTTTTGAGAACGTTTTGAAAATGTTGCAGAAGAAATGCTCTGTCAATTCTTTTCAAAACATTTTCAAAACATTTTTCAAATTGTTGCTACCCTATATCTACACTGTGCAACAAACCGAAAACAAGCCTGTTTTGGGTTTGTCGCAAGTGAAGGGTTTTGAGAATGCTTTAAAAAATGTTGCTTGTGTACACAGGTCTTTGAGGACGTTGGGTAAACCCATAAGGCTATCACTATCTATCTTAAAGTGTACCTAAAGTCTAAAATTTCAAAACATAATTATGTTACAAAGCTTAAAAATGTAACCAAATGGTCCAACTCTCATCTTCACAGGACATTCCTGACCTGAGATATAAAATACTGAAGCTTATTCACTTAATTTTAAAATGGGAGATTGCGCAGTAATTTGTGATGTCATTCTTGTACTACTCAAATTACAGTCTTTGTTGTTCTTTGTTTTTTCGAAAGCCACTGTACCTTGTGCCAAAATTTTATAGGGTGACTTGGCTATGTAAGTCCTCTCTGTACAACATACCATGCAACGGAACTGTAATTGTTTTAAGGTCCTGTAAAACATTTTAATTTCAAAAGGAAACAAAAGCAGTTCATGTGAGTTGTACAAGCAGGACTTCACAAATTATTGCGCAATCGACTATTTCAAATTAAGTGAATAAATTTCAACATTTTATACCTCAGTAATGGAGTAAACTATGAAAATGGGGGTTTGATGAATGAAATTCATTTTCCACACTCTAAAATATATATTCTTGTAATTCTAGACTTTAGATCCACTTTAAATCTGAGTGCATTGAGAAAAAGAAAACAAAGCATTGCTCCTCAATGAGAGTAGTTAACGTAATAAGTTCTGCAAGTTGCAAGTTCACCTTGTGGTAACATAAAGTGCTGGTATCTAGAAAACCACACATAGGAACTGACTGACAATCGCACCAGGGTTCTGTTGCATAAAGGGTTAAGATCGATCTCAAGTTTGAGTCAGTGAATGCACAGTTAAGTATTGAAACTTCACAAAGACATTGAGCAGAATAGTTTCTCATGATGTTCACACCCTCTGCCAATGCATTTAAGGCCAAGTAAAAAAAATATATGTTCCCCGTCCGGAATTTTTCAGAAAAGGAGGATGCGCGCCCCCCCCCCCTTTTAGGCACGTGTCAAAACTGCCTGAAAAAGAAGACAAAAAAGTTTCATGCACAACTAAAGTAAACTTGTCTTGTAGTTATCAAATCACATTCGTGCCATGCTCGGTGAAGTTTCGGTAAAAACAGACTGTAGTCGAGGTGTCCAGTCGTTCCTTTTTATGTATCAATAAGGAATATCGCCTCAATTTGTGGAAAAGTCCAGAAGGTGCTGAAATTAAACGTGATTTCCGGTGTTCAAAAATAATAAAAGAAAGAATGTGGCCCCCAAAAAGGATGCGGACGGGGACGGGAAACATGTTATTTATTTTACTTGGCCTACTCCAAAACGCCCCATCATAGTAGTAACAAAAACATGCATATGGAAAGTGAGACAGCTAATTAATCCAAGGCAAATGTACGAAAATCACATTGGTATTACCCAAAAGCTGCATTTCACTAATAAATTCAACAGATCTACTTTTCTATGCTACTGTATTAAAATATTACATTAACTAGATGCAGTTTGCAGCTGACAGGATTGTTCTAAGTGTGGAAATAGTATGGGATCCATGTTAATTAATGCATACTGTATATGGGTCCCTATACATCTTTTAGTCTGGCTGTTGTACAGCATGCTGGTAAATTGAAACAAACCTCATGCTTTCCAGGTTTTCAACTACTCTTCATGGCTTCTTAAATCCTATTCCCAGACGGCTGAGTGTTTGATAAATCTTGTGCCCAAACAGTATATGTGGGTTTCTAGTTTTATATGCAACATGACACTGCACAAAACTCAACGTTTTGTGGTCTCCTTCATAGACATGTGCTATGTGCAGTGTTGTGATAGACGGCTCCATACACAAGGCTCTTACTGCACTGCACCCATCATGCATCTTTAGGTGTGAACTTATAGACAGCATTGTTTTTTTCTTTTCAGAAAAGCCTAACAAGTTTTCAGCATATAAAGTATGTAAATAAGACAGCTAGGCAGGCTATAATATGTTCTGCTGCTAGGTCTGAAAGTCCACTGCTTAATTTAAGACCCATGGGTAAACGTAGAGGTATAACATGGCCTATCTTTGATTTTGACACTTGGTTTAAGTACTGCATGTATTGTAGATCCATGTCGGTATTCCATTGAGTAACAGCTCATCATATCGACACTGTTCACTTTCAAGACATTGTAAATGAAGGGTTCCACAGTCTAAAGCTAGTATCTCACGAGGAAAAAATCACTTGCGTATGGTTTGCGACTAAATTTCGCAAATTCGCCAAATATTAGTAAAACAGTAGCAAAACTGTCGTCTGTATTCGCAGGAATCGCAAAAGCATCGCCAGTGGTTTTAAACATGTTCAAAAGTTAATGCGACGAGTTTGCGAAAGTCGAACTCGAAATGATAGCAAAGTGTTAGTAAGACATTCTCACTAATGTAGCACTACTGTAGAACTACCGTCGCTCGTTTTGAAGAGTCGTTCCTAGGCCGAATGGCCTCTGGTTTTTCCTAGGTTGTTTCACGACATTAGTGATAAGTTAGTGCGAAGTTAGTGCTAATATTTTGCGACTGTTTGAGGTAGCTTTGGCGTTCCCGTCTTCACGTGAGACATACTCACTTGATTCGCAAGTTTATTTTTGCGACTTTTGCGTTTTTGAAAATGCAATAGTCGCGACAATAAACGTGCGAATTTGTCTTCGTGAGATTGTAACTCTACTCAAGAAAACAAATTCGCACGTTTGATTTAGCGACTATTTTGCGTTCCAAAACGCAATAGTCGCATTAATAAACGTGCGAATTTGTCTTCGTGAGATACTGGCTTAACTCTCATCACAAAGGTTCCTTATGAAAATTATTCATCACAATAAAAAATTCAGGTGCTGCCACCTGTTGGCTGAAAGTTTGACACAAATTTTCAACAAGTCATGCTTGTTGATTTCTTATACAGATTATGAGGAGCTTCAACTTCTGTAATAATCTTCAGAGTAGGTACAGTTCAGTACTCCTTAAGTACGTATTGCTATGGTACTAGAGTTGCCAAATGTCCAGTGTGTCCACATCCTTAAGGTCCTTTACAATATGCCCACAATTGTTGCCAAATGAGCCAACTATCTCCATCTCCAAGCTTGAATTGCGGAGTACATACAGAGTGCTATTCCAATTCTGAAGATCACGTAGGGTTGACCAAGGCTTCCTGTACTACCTGTAGTGAGGAGAATGATAAATATCCGTGAATGCAAATTAAAGGAATTTGCCAGTGACAAAAACCAGTACCTTTAAAAAATGCAGAAAATTTTACTCTTCTAGAAGGTGAAAACCCCATCTCAATAGCTTGTAGCGTTTGGAAGATACACATTTCAAAGAAATGCAATTTTTTTCTCAAGACGAAGTGCATTATGGGAAATCTGTGATGTCTCGCGGCACATTAATTTGAGAAAGCATTGAATTTCTTTATGATATTGACACCACTGTAGGTAATATTTAGCAACTTTGTTTGCTATGCCCTACATATGGTGTTTATACTAAATCTACATGGAAAGATATTCAAACATTCCGGCAGTATCATATTTCAAGGACAACACAACATTCAATTATAAGGAAAAACAAAAGAAATCTGAGGCAATGTGCCCACTTTACACAACATTCTGTGACCTTGATGAGAAGTGGAGGTATTTTTGGACAAAAATAAGTAGTCTTTAACGTTAGATATCTCGAGTTAGGAAAAGAGTATTGCTACGGGGTTTGAAGGGCATGAACTGGAATTTTTTTTTGTCTTTCACACAGGATCCTAATGAAAAGACACTGGAAAATGCCTTTAATTCAACAATGGTAGTTTTAAGTTCATTGAACAAGGTGTGTGTGTGTAAGGGGATGGGGTGTGGGAGGATCTTAATATATTGAACCACATGAATGCTTCTATGTTAAAAATAAAGCAGTACTGGCTTCCCTTGGCAGAGGAATACCAATTTTTTCATTTTTATAGCACGGTACTGTTTATTTTTTGTTGGAATGAACCCCCATCCCTCTTGACACCTTTGTACCCATTCCAGAAGATGTGAGACGGCTATTCACAGCTCATTTTAAGTGGAATGCTCTTTGTATGTTCAAAAAGAACCATTAAGAGTTGATTATTAATTAAATAAGCAAAGTTCTGGTCGTCTCGGAGCTCTTGCAAAACTTTACTCCAGTGAAGCACATCCTTACGTTCTTCTTCTCCTTCTCCCTCTCCCTCTCCCTCGTTCGACCAAGTCGGATCCCAGTTGAATCCAGTTAGACCCCAGTACAACACAGTTGAATCCTAGTTGAGCCCGGTTGGATTTGCAACTGGGTTCAACTGGAATTTGAACCGGGGAATTCAAGGCCAAGCTCGAGGGTTCAGGCTCTCGGGCAGTAATTTTAATTGGTTCGGACAGTATATAACCTATTTCGGTGCGGTGCGGTTTGAATATGTCCGTCGTTCATCATTTGAAGTTCTTTCCACTTTTTCTGAATAACCGAAGAGCAATAATAAGCGGTATAACTACCGACAACTGAGAAACAATCGATAAACCGCTAACCGAAAACGCCGCACTTCCAGGTCTTAGGAACTATTAAAGCTGTTGAGTAAGCGCACAGCCGGATAAGTCTTACTTCCGGTGACAAATAGTCACGTCCGAGATTCAATGCCAAATGTAGCACAAACAATGTATTTAGGTTGAAAATACTGGTCGAAGCAATTATCCCAGCGGAAGCTTGAGATTTCGCAAAATTCAGCACAAATAATGCAAACGGCATAACTTTAGCTATTGTATCGCCCAACAAATTTCCTTGAAAAACAAACCTTTGGACGATTATATTTTATACATCTATAGACAAACTAAGGTCAGAGGTACAACATAGGGGAGAGTCTGTTCAGAGGTCTATAGTCACATCTCGGTGCTACGCAGGTACGGACACTACGGTTTTGAAGTTCTCACCTCAAAAAGGTACTTCAGCTTCTTTTTAATCGTTTTAGTATACGATAATGATGTACAAGGGCTGATTTTATGGACTATTCCGGCTCCTCAAGTTCAATTTTAAAATTAAAAAAAAAATTGTCTTAATGTAGTGGTTAGTTTTAACCTACATATAGATTAGACCCTAATTATGTAAGTCAGTCTCCTACGGCAACTTGTATTTACACCCATTTAGGCCTAGTATTATACTGTTAAATAGGCCTACATTTCGAAATATCATTGTTTGTACTTAATAAATGCTGACTAATTTGTCCTTGCAGGCAGCTTTATTCTCCATAAATCGATTAAGCCAGCGGAATAACAGAAACATCTGGTTATTGTTCAGTGTCAGTAATAAACGATGAAAAGCATTATTCGGCTTCTTGAATGTTTATTGAGTGACAATAAATTGTTTATTGAGTGATAATAAAATGATCGTCCTCCTGTTGAACTTCTACTTTCAATGAAACGTACAGATGTATTTATGTATTGCACGTGGAAGTAATCACGTGCGTGGCCATCCACTGGTATAGGTCTACGGTGATAATTTATTAACTCGCGCTTTTGAAAATCGTTATATATAGTTGGCCTATTGTTCAGGGAGTTGCTATTAGAACGGCAGCTCTTTCCTTTGTACGCACCTAGTTGCCACCACGTTCACTTGTTATGTCTTGGACCTGAAGATTCAATTGACTTATAAGCTATTATTTGTATTTAACAAAAGGTTAATGTCGTCTGCTACGTAGAAAAATAAGGCCGACAAATTCTGTCCTTTGCTGTTTCGTTGCCAGTCGCTTTTCTTAAAAATTAATTTGCAACTCCTAACGCAATCTAATGCTTACGACAGTAAACACAATTAATTTTATGTATCTTATTGAACATGGATACACCGACTTTCGCAAATAGCGAAACTGCCCAAAATATTATAATACTACAGTATATTATAGTCGTACACCTCTTTCAATGTAGACATTTCCGGCGCACTGCGTCAGCGTAAGACCTTGTTCTTACATACACCAGGGAGCTGCTAGCAGCTCCCTGCAAACACGTTATTCTTAGACTCAGTGGAGATTAGGATTAGTTTGATTTATTATGCAGTGTTTCTTACATGATCGTCGGTAACATGTTTTGGATCAAAGCATATTTAGTCTTAATCCTATTCATAGGGTATAAGTAGGTATAAATAAGTTTTACTTGGGGATCATGGTGTGAATTGAAGAGGATCAGACAAAGAACTTGAAAGTGGGTTTCCTAAACTCTAATTATCATTTATGAATTGGTAATCTCCTCGTGGTTAAGTATCTAACAATATTACCATCAATTAAAGTTTTCGATGTGTCTCCTAATAGTGACTTTTGTTCTGGTTTTTGTATATGCGTATTCATCATATGAACATTTCATCCCCCAACTTGACCAACCGTAATGATATTCTAAGGCAAAGGTGGCAGACTATAGGAATACGTAGTATGATAATTCAGGGGAGCAATTCTCTGTTTGCGATTGGGGGACGAAAATACATAGGCCTAGAATATACACGTGAACATGAAACTGTGCACGCCAAGCGCGAAACCCAAAATGGGTGGGGTCCAGGGGCCCGCCTTAGGGCCACTGGTGGGGTCCAGGGGCAAAGCCTCGGTGGAGGTCCAGGGGCGAAGCCCCCGGAGGCTTCTGGGTTTTCGTATTTCAGAAGCCTCAGGAAAACTGTTTCGAATGGAAATTTTCCAGTGTAATGCTCCTGGATTTTAATACGGTACATTTAGACTTGTAAGAAGGGTTAGTTTGAGCACAAAGTTAATATTACTGACGTGCTTTACTGGAGGAGCTGAGATATATTTTAAATGTAAAAAAGAAGCCAGGGACAGAGTTCAATAGTTATCCGAGACGACCAGAAATCGGTGGCTTACTTAATTGATCAACTGTAAATGGTTCATTGTTAAGAACATACAAAGAGTACAGATATTCCACTTACAAGCAGCCGTGACTAACCCGTGACTAGTTTTTGTAAGGTTGTGCGCATGTCTGGAAATTGTCAGCCCTTCATAATGGTTCAGCCTTGGATGTAACTTAATTTCATACAGCTTCGATCAATAGAGATCTAAATACGATGGCCGTTGTATAATGGTAATTGTTGTCATCAAAGGAATGTCAAAAGTGAAATTAGTTTTATCAATAAAAATTAACGCCGTGTTCCAGAGGTATAGGCAAAGAGCTATTGGCCATACATCCGCATTTTTACTAAGAAAAATGACCAAGTACTGAAAATATTTGAGTATTAGAATTAACATTGGGGGGGGGGCTAAATTACGGTTTCTCCATCCCCGTCCCCTTGCTCCCCCGGGATTTGAGCCACTGACATGACTGATAAGAAGAGGTACAGGGGTTCTTTGTTCGCATCGTTGTAAGTCTAAACATGGGTTTCAACTCCCTAGTCTATAATTGAACTACAGTCCAGTAGTCTCTTACAGCTTTCTGATTTGTCTAGAGAATTCTTATTTGAATGTGCTGTTTAACACAGGAGAACAACATGCAGCCTGCAGGTCTTATGCGGGTAGTGAATAAATTACTGCAATCGAGACACACAGTGAGGTGCCCACTTGACGGTACTTTACTGTCGTTGAATAACTTCAGGGCGGTTTCCGTCTAGGGTGCATCAAAATTCCGAAACGTCTTTTAGAACTGCATACCCAACGCATGCAGACAATCATAGCAATTCCCAGGCAAATCACAAAGTCAGCCAAGCATTGAAAGAGGCTTTTAAAACGGGGTCTACCCGATATTCATAAGGTTTTCATTCATAAGGGTCAATGTTCATAAGGTTCTTTAATCATAAGGCTCAGTATTCATAAGGGTCGTTATTCATTAAGGTCGTTATTCATAAAGGTCGTTATTCATAATCGTAAAAAGGTTCGTTGTTCATAACGTTTGTCATTCATAATAGAAAAAAAGGTTCGTTATTCATAATAGGAAAAACCGTTCGATATTCACAATCGGAAAATAGGTTCGATATTCATAATTGGAAAAAAGGTTCGCTACTCGTAACTGGGAAAAAGGTTTGATATTCATACTAGGAAAAAGGGATCAACATTCATAACATGGGAAAAGGCGTTTTTCCAGCTTTAAAGGCTTCCTGTATCTCGTGGAAGGGGGCACACTCTTAAAACAGGGATGATAGGCCAATGTGTTGTCGACAACATGTTGACGGCGTTTTTATTTGGTCTTTTAAGATTGGCTGTAATTGGCCTTTCAAAAATTTTTGGGATTATGAATAGGTAATCTTATTCTCGATTATGAACAACGAACTCTTTTTCCGGTTATGAATAGCGAACAACCCTTTTTGTAATTATGAATAGTCAACCCTTTTTATTATGAATAATGAACCCCTTTTTTGATTATGAACATTGAATCTTTTTTCGATTATGAACAACGAGCCTTATTCTCGATTATGAATAGCGAACCTTATGAATAATGAACCTTTTTTATCATTTATTTTTATGAATAACGAAACCTTATGAAAAATGAACCTTATTTTTACCGTCATCATGTTATGAATAACGACCCTGTATATGAACAATGAACCTTATGAATAAGAACCCTTCTGAATATCGGGCTGTCCCCTTCGACACAGTCATTTCCTGGTTTGCGAAGTTAAGCCGTGCGCATACACGGTGCGATTATGCTAAAGAAAAAGTTCTCCAGATATGCCGCAGTACGAACATTCATCTTGACGCGTGTATACCTTAACGACACAACTAGCTATGATTTTTTCGCAGAGTAGGCTATCGTAGGTAATCAGGGCCTGTCGCACAATTTGTTTTGAACATGTTCATTGCATGATAGCAAATTATGTTACGATAATGGTATTTACTACGATATATCTTCCAAGGTGAGTGCAATACTGCATGAGATCGCATGTCGTGTCGAGAGGTAAGAAATCGTAGGCTTTTTTGTTACATTTTGGAGAGATCGGAGGCATTTAATTTTAACAGAAACCCGGTTTAAAATATAAATGTCATGTAGGCTACACACTGTTTGCATCACATACATCTGATGCAAACCTCACCTTCAGCCATCAGGGAAAATTTTCCTGATGGCTGAGGGTGAGGTTTGCATCAGATGTGTCTGATTATTTCATGGCACCCGACGACAAAACTGGACCAGTTTCGTCGTCGGGTGCCATGAAGTATGGCATCCCCGACGGCAATCAGTCGTGTACCTTTTTGCTCTCATGGAGGGCAGATTTCTACAGCTGCTATGACAACCTAAAATTTTTAAATTTCTTAGTAAGAAAACCCCTAGCTTTTCAATTTTTTGTCAATAGTAAAAATCCCGAATGTTTCAATAAAAATCCGAAATTTTCGGTGCACAAAGCGCACCCAAAATTTCGCGTTTGTCATTCTTCCGGTAACGCGTCACCTTTGTGTTGTACGGGTTGCTCCCTCTCCTCCGTTGGGGTAGTCTGGCTCCTCTGTAGGGTAAATCCTCGCGCCACCTCTATTTTCCTCCTGGAGAGACATCATTGATGTTGGATCCCCTTGGGCAAAATCGGACCTACTTATACTCTCAGAATTTCTGCACAAAGAGCATCAACTTTTCGCAATTAAAGCAAGTGATCTCAAGAGGTCGCAAGAGATTTGCTATGACAAAATTCTGCATAAAAACTGAAGAGATCGCAAGATTACGCCAGAAAATCCGGTCGTCGTGGCCCACGTGCTCACTTGGGGTTGTTTCTTAGGCCACATGCCCAGTTTCGATTTATTCTTGCAGAACCTTGCTAGTTATTGCAAAGTCCGTGCGCACTTAACGGAAATTGCTAGACTATGTGAATATTCGTAATTGCCCAGGTTTTCCATTAGCCATTAGACCTCTTGGAGTGTCATCATCTTCAAAAATAAGAAAACATTAAAAACGCATTTCAATTAGAAGTAGATGTAAAACACTTAGAGTACTGACTGAAAACCTGTACATTCCTGTCGATTGCTATTTTCCTGGGCATCAAAAGTATGTTACGTCCCTGGCTAAAACCACAACTCAACCGTCCCAGCTGTGCAAGCCCAATCCCTATGTCCACAGTTTTGACCAGTGCCCCAAGCATATTTTGTTTTTACTGGGCTTTGGAGAACATAAACCTACTCCTAAATCTTTCAAGCGGTAAAATTGCAACCGCAAGGAAACCTCAGCCTACCTCAACTTACCCCAAGCTTGCGGACAGCTAAGATCGCCAGGTGGTCACTAGACTCGAGCTATATGAAAAATCTCTTTTAGTGCGGTCCGCGAAACTGCATACCGTAGGCCTAAAGCTTACTGTCTCCTCATTTTAGGAAATTTCAGCGTAACGAAAAGACCGTGAACATGCAAAACACTGGTATTTCACAAAGAATATAGGCATGTTGAAGTTCTGCAGCCCTCGGAAGAGTAAAATGAACCTCAGTAATGGCAGCATTATCAAGATCGCCCACACCCACATACTTCTCACCTCTCCGTTCCACAATACCGAAACTGTAGTAGCTAATATAGCTGGTCTGCGTGCGCCGTTAGAGGTTCACATGAATCTCTAAATTGCTTTTCTGTGCATTTTGGACCTCAGTTGAGGCCCAGGTGGTCAAACAAGAGAGCATCGTCTCTTTCGGGATATCACGAACCAGACCAACGCACATCTTAAGTCTAGAACAGTTGAGTTCTTATTTGTCTACACATGCATGCAGGGCCTGGTTTATCTTTGTGGGGGCCCCTGGGCACAAACTAATGAGGGGGCCCCTTCGACTATAATTCTCTACAAGACTACAGTGGTGCAAGTCACGAAAGTGTAGCAAAGGTTGTGGTCACTTTCATCCCCCAACACAAACCGCACACACTCGAAATAAACTCCATAGATTTCCTTCTTACGTACATGTAAGCCTACAAAACGAAAAACACTAGCACAGTTGATCTTCACAAACTACCCAAAAAACACAATAATGTAATTTTGTGGAGCGACCTTTTTGTGGGGGCCCTGGGCCTGTCCCCCACTGGTCCATGCTTAAATCCACCCCTGGATGCATACAAAAAAT
The DNA here is from genome assembly GCA_029531755.1 of Holothuria leucospilota. Lineage (NCBI taxonomy): Eukaryota > Metazoa > Echinodermata > Holothuroidea > Aspidochirotida > Holothuriidae > Holothuria > Holothuria leucospilota. The sequence continues at coordinate 2,601,130 of CM055972.1, forward strand.
GAACCAGCGATTGACAGTTTTATTTCCAAAAGCATGGATACAAATAAACCTATATGATTTCCCCTTACGCTAATTAATGCTGCAAAAGCTATACTCAAACTGTAGATGTCTGTTGATTTGCATGGTATTTGAGTTTGTAACATATCTAACATATTATCTTCTTGGCAAACTGGCAAAGTTCAACGACGATACGGAGCATGCAGGGAGTTTTATCTGCCAAATCCCTAAATGTTGCGCTATAGCTGTACTTAATATAGGATCTCCCTGATCAAATATCGCAGCATGACTATTTGTTTTGCTTTTAATAACTGAATAATGATCGAACTAATAAATATGGTCAATCAATTCAAAATATGTCTCTTTCGTTTCAGGTCTGAAACACATCACGTAGCTCTACCAACCTGTGTAGCCTACAGTAAGAGCGACTCTTGACAACTCAACCACAAACTGACGTAGCGTACTTCGTAGTCGTACCGAAGTGAAATAAAGCCCAAACAGAAAACAACCATGAACCCGGAAGCTCCAAGTGTTGATCAAATTTTAGAAGAAACTGACCAAAGGCCCAAAGATATTCGGGAATCGTTCAACATTTTGCAGTCTCTTGTCAGACGTTATTTCATTCAAAGAGGCTTCGAATGCTCGACGGAAGAGGGCAGAGATGCTTACATTGTCCCAGACAGGTTTTTACGATTTCACGATTTCAGCATGGTGGAGTTAGCGAGGTACCACAATCTGATCTGTCTTATGAAAACTATGGAATCGATGGAGATTGTGAGCTCTCAGTTTCGATCCTGGCTGGAGACTACCAATTTTGGTCATTTCCAATGGCTTATCGATGTGTATGAAATGGTAAGTTGTATTGCATGCATGCAGACTAGAAATTAGTTAATTTAAGAACCAATATATTAATAATAACCGGCTAGACAAAGTCAGTTGGAAATTTGGAGCTCTGCCCAGATGCAATTTGAAAAATAAAACCTTTCTGCCTTTCCCCTACTTTACCCCAGTCTGTGGAAAGGTACACGGGACAATCACACTCACGAGTTTTGCCCGTAGCATTTCTGCTTACCCCTCCCCTGGTACTTTTGAAATCCTGGTGGCTCCACTTAGGCGCTAAATAAGCAATTTTCATGGGGGGGGGGGGTCAGAAACGCAAACTACTAGTGTGGATCATAGGGCGAGTAATGCATAGCTATTGAGGGCAGCATATCCTGGACATTGCTACTAAAGTGGGCGCATCTGCAGGGGAAGTGACAGGTTCGTGCTTACACTTGAACCCATGCACTTGAGGACGTGTACTTATGAAAAGTGTTGGACCGCTTGTCAGTTTTCAATATCGGTATTGGCCAGGATTGCCCAGGTTCGTCCTGTATCGGCACTGATAAAATTTACCTAAAATGCCAATACTGCCTAACTGATATTTCTCGTCCTACACTTCATCTGTTCACGAAAACGGTACACTAAGTTTAGTATGTTTTGACTACATGTTCCAATATTTTATCTCGTGAAAATGACATAACACTTTAGCGATAGTGCCGAATAGCTTAATAGTCAACTTTTATTGATAGCTCTAATGTATACTATGAACTCTGAAAAATAGGACAATGTTTTAGATTATATTTTCGTGGTTGAAAATTTGTCCTTCGACAACGACATTTTTTTTTTATCAAAAAAAAAATGCAGCTGATTTTCCATGATGGACCTATATTCTGTGAAGCCGATTCTTTGTAATTCAGCTGATTCTGCTTGACCATAAGCACGAAATATCTTAATTTGCATGTCAAATACATCGACCAGACATTGCCCAATGTGGTAGACTTGAGTTTTTTCAAACAGCAAACACAATATTCATACCTGTTCGTGACAGGCCGTGCTGTCAGCTAAATAGCTGAATAATGAAATAAAACTATGCAAAAGGCGATGCATATGCAACGGCAATGAAAGGGGAAGATAGTACATACATTTGAATAATATTTTGGACTAAATACACCCTTTCAATGGACGAAATGACGTTCTTTGTCTCCGACAGTGGTAGCCTGAACCTACACATTTGAGGTTATGAATATAATGATGTATAATTATAATTTCCACTGGTTAAGGGAGATATCAAGCGGCCAGCCACGCAGGCTACCGAGGAAAGGTTTTTGAACAGGGGTAAAGGGCAACTAATGCTACCGTATAACTTATTGTGGTGTAGATAAGATGAAGATGAATTTATGTCGTTGAGATTCATATCACGTTCAGGGTACACAGTAGTACAATAAGTTCCAAATGACCTTGGATTGCTTATCCTCAGAGCATGCGCATTTGAGATAATGAGTCGATAAAATTATATCGTTATTTTGTGACTGATGATAATTATTAGTCATATAAACCAACGTCTTCTTCAGTTTTATATGTTTTTTTTCCTATTTGTTAGGAGTGTTCCAATATTTACACTTCCTGTTTGGGACTTCAGCCCGAGAATCTGTTATCAACCATTAACAATGAAAACGAGATCAACGACATTCGTAGATATTTGTTACATGTCATCGAGGCTTTCGAAAAACTTCAGCGAACACGCACAAAGCAAGTAACGTTACAACAACAAGACGACTCCGTCGAATCAGGTTCGGCTGACTTGAGAGATTTAGATGTTAATTGGAAGGAACTTGTGAATGCCAGAGAACAACTTCCGTATTTTGAAATGCTGGACGGACTATTTGTAAAAGTAAATGAATAACTCTGCGTTTCTTTATTTAAAGGTGAATGGAGACCTTGCGATATTTTTCTGTGGATGTGGTAAATACTGGGCAGGCCTGTAGCCAAGGATTAAGAGATGAAAGGGGCGGGACTGCGAGGGGAATAATCGACCAGGATCATTTTTCAAAGCTTAAAATCGTGTTGGCAAATTGATTTGTTTAAATCAGGCGCAGATCCAAGGGGGGGGGGCTTTCCTGGGCTCAGACCCTTTTTCGCCACATCAATAATAACAAATACGCGAAAATTAGCATAATGTTATTCTAGGAGAATATATGAGGGGGCTTTCAGCCCGCCCCCACCCTTTTTCGAAATGTCTGGATCCGCGCCTGTAAATAGAGGTGCTTTGCCGTCGGCAGTGGGAAGGAGCACGTCTCCGTACATCCATTGGCTAGGGGCTTGATTTAGGTGATTCGCATTTTCTTTGTGGAGTTTATCATTCTATGTACGCATAAATCTTATATAAGGAACGGGCACAGAATCGGAACTTGAATAAGTCAATGAACGGGTAAAAGTAACGTTTTAACAAACATTTCATGCATAGCGCCATCCTTAGCACATCTTTTTACAAACTTACTATTAGAATCAAATTGTAAATATAGAAAAAACTTTCTGAAATATTACGCATTTCTCTTCCAGTAAAACTCTTCCAAAGTTGCAAGGGCGATTTTAAAGATGGACATTGAACAAAAACATTGTAATGATGTTTAAGCCCTTACACTGCTATGTATGTAGCATCCGACTTGCAGCCGGAAGGTCTGGGGTTCGACTCCTGGCCGGCTCATACCAAAGACTTAAAAAATGGAACCTGCCATTGTGCTTGATGCTCAGTATAAGCAAAGGAGTAGGAAAAACAAGCCAGTGAGCCACAACTGGAAAAAAGGCCGTGGCCGGCCCGACTTAAACCAATTGGTTAGAAACTAAGCCGTAAAACCTCATCTAACTCTATGTATGTAAGTTGGGGTTTTTATATTATCATGTGAAGTGGAGATTGTGTTCTATTGAAAGCTCAAGAGTAGCTACCTATGACAAACAACAGCAACAACAAACACCACAAAAAGGTATATGTAGACAGATATTTTCTTTTCGCTTGAAATAAATGAAATGAAATGAGATATATACCCCTACCTGGTACTTACCCGAGTAACATATATTCTTTCCTTTTTGCACTTGTATATACTGGTATATAAAACATTGCACTTAAACCTGAATCGAGCTTATATCGGTATATAGGCTAATCAGTACATAAGAAAAAGGAGGTATGTCTACTTCACACCTGTGCACGGGTCTATAACAGAACTGCAATCAGTTATAAATTTTGAACACAGGCGAAGGGTTAGGGTTAGATGAAGTTTAACGTCCCAGTTTCCAACCAATTGGTTCAAGTCGAGACGACCACGGCCTTTTTTTCAGTTGTGGCTCACTGGCTTGTTTTCCCTACTCCATTGTTTATGCTGAGCACCAAGCACGAAGGCAGTAGGTTCCATTTTTTAAAGTCTTTGGTATGACCCGGCCAGGATTTGAACCCTAGACCTTCCGGCTGCAGGTCGGATGTTCTAACCACTTGACCACTGCAGTCGGTCACAGGCGTAGGGAAGCTGTTCGAGACTGTGGGAGGGGGTTGAACGATGTTTCGGACTGCCGTCCTGGGGAGAGGTCTAAGAGGAGGGTTGTCCCCCTCCCCTATGTAAAATTTTTGAATAACTGTACATAATATAATAATATAATTAATAGTCAAATGTATAATCAAGCGTATACCGATATATAACATATTTGTATCGGGAGGGGGTCAGAGAAGGTAATAAATCCCATTTCCCAGTCTAAAGGAGGTCCGTGAGGCATGCCCCACCAAAACGTGTGAAAAAGAAAAACAACAAATTTTACAGTACATTTAATGTGACAATATGACAAATACTCTGCATTCAAACGCAATGACGATACAATAAAGCTAATGGGAAAAAATAGAGGGATGTTCACCCACCTTCGACGACGCTATTCTACAACTGTATAGGAAATGTTCGCTCATCAAGCTGTACGGTTCTAAATTGTTGAATTGTTTCTGCAAACCCGCACCTACTATAGCTTACTGTACTTTTCTCCGATTTGAATGCAAGTCATAGCCTTCTGTGGTACATAATTTGTTTGCGACTCACGGAGTTTTGAACAGCTTTGCCGAAAATCTGTGATGATTGGATAGGCACAGATAATGATCAGAAAATTTATGATGTCTGGAGAATACATGTCGACGGTATATACATAATGAAAAGGGGGGAAATTGAGCAATATTCACAATATTTTGTTACCCATTGTGTTACGAATTCAGCAGGCCCGTAGCCAGGCAAGGTGCTGAAGGGGGGCGAAAAAGCTTCTAGGGGGCCAAAAATTTTCCAGAGGGGAACGAAACATACTAAAATGCGTTACGGCAATGCTAATTTTTGATCGGGGGGGGGCGAAAAATTTCCAAGGGGGCTTCGCCCCCCTTTGCCCCCTTGACTACCGGCCTAGAATTCAGCATCATGTTGATTTCAGTACTTGGTTTTCTTTGCATGTTTAGCAGAACAGGATCTTACGAGAAATAACTTCATGATGCTGGAATGTACAAAACTAAATATAAACTGGTAAAGGTTAGACACGGATGTTTTTCTTTTGACAGTATCTTCCTCGATGTTTATTTCAGTTGAATAAAAAAGGCTATAGGCCCATGCCTAAATATAGATCCCATGACATGTTGTTACAATAGGCAACAAAGATTAATATATCCCCAACACAGGCTTACAATTAAGGCGGGGGTTGGGGATCCAACCCCCCCCCCCCTCATTCGGAAGGAAATTTGCTATTTTCGGGCAAAATGTAAGTGTATTCATGCAAAAATGCTTTGAATTTTTGGGCAAAAGTGCTACAGCACCATTTATTGGACGCATGCGCAGGCTCGTACAATAGACGAGTTGGGAAATGTTTCCACGCAATGCAGCATGGGAATGGATCAAAGGTGAAGTGTACCACGCTTACAGTGTGCCAGCGCGGGTGTTGCATGCTGAGCTTGCAGAGCTTAACACGTTGCCCGTTGTCATGGTACACTTGACCTTGTGACCCGACCGGAAGTACCGAATTTCTCAACACGTCTATTATGATCCTCAAGCTTGTGTGTTTTTGCTTTTATAACTTTCTCATGTTTATTTAACCTTGTAACAATTTATGTGAATCTTGCAGATTAGTTGTGTTTTGTAAATATTAGAAAGAATTGTAAGCAATAGAACTCAACCTTTGAAAAATTTCCAACTTTTTTGGCTGCAATTTCTCTTGAAGTATAATCAGTGCAATGTATACTAGAGCGATTTTTAGAAAACTGATCTGCGATTTCTGTAAGTTGAAGAGGAATATAGAAAAGTGGATAAGTATCGACTACTTCTGTCCTTTTCAGTCCCTTAAAATAACAACTGCTTGATCTTACTTATTTTCAATTAGGACTTAAACGCCATTACACTTGAATTGGAATTGGTTGAATATTTTTTCTAACCCTTCGAGCTTGCAATCACCCATGTTCAGGCCGAAACTGAGGGGGTGGGGACAGAGGGCCAAGGGTCAGAGCCCCCTTAAAAATTTTCGCCTCTATGAGATTTCAAACTACTATTGCCCTAATGCATTTAAGCATATCATGCCTCCAAAAATATTTGGCCCCTAGGAACTTATCTCTCCTCCCCCTTCCCCCTGCCCAGTGCCATGTCTGGCTCCGGACTTGACCATATTTGTGGTACTTGCCTACGTTTGTATTCCTTTCTGTTGTACAAATGTTCACTTGAGAACAAACTATGAATAAAGGTGTCAGCATTTTTCAATTCTCTACAGAAGTAAATGAAACAGTCCCTTGCCCCCTTGCATTGTTGGCACTGAACATTTAAAAGTGAAATAGGGCACATCACTAAAAAGGTATAGGTAGGTTTAAGTTAATCTTGAGAGTGAAACTTGGCACAGTTTTTGGGTGGTTTTCTCTCATTTCTTTTGCCGGGATTGTAGCTAACCAGTTGTATACAAAGCATTTTTCTAAGGGCTCTTTGCATGGAGCTATCATCAGTGGGTGTCTGATGGGGGAGGGGGGAGATAAGAAAACCACAAAGGTGTGACAAATGGAAAGGTTATGATATTACAACTCCTTGCATAGATCTCTATTGCCCCTTCTTTTCAACGCTAGGAAAATTATTTATTGTAACTTAACGCCAAAACAGTTATAATAGCCTACTGCAATTTTTGTAACTGACAGCAAATCATATTAAGTAAAATCGCCAAGGGAGCACCTAAATTTTATAGTCCATCTCCATATTCCCCACCCCAACTGAATTTTAGGTGACTTTGAAAATGTGTTTTTCAGCGCAATACTCCAGCTAGTTGCCGATGCCTAACAGCATTATTGATAAAACGTAAGGTTTAATTAAAGTTCCAAGAGTTAAAGGAAAAATGCAATCATCCAAATTTGAATTAGTGTAGTAGTCTAGTATCCTATTTCACGAATGGCTCTTGAGAATCATGTGACAATATTTTTCTCACTGAATTCTAAAATTTATTGGGAGTAACTCATTGGTTTACCTTGGATAAACAATATTAAAGTCCTAAATTATCATGAAAGGTACTTGAAAGAGTAGCAAGAAGAAATTAGTGAAAATTAGCTGTTGTATCAAAATGAGTTTGGGGGGACTGCTCTTGCCCTTTAAGTTTAAGGTCCATGGGGCCCTTCTCTCCACTCAACCTACCTTGTTCTCAGCACTAGTGACCGGCTTTTAGTCTGATCTTTTTCTAAAACTGGTGAAGCTACTCTTTTCATTTATGTTGCGTCACTGAACTTAATTCAATACCGACAAACTTTTAATAGGCCTACGGGCATCTGGGGTCTTCGATCATCCTTACTAGGCATAACCTAGTGTAGAGGTTGGGAAACTTTTCCTCTGACGGGCCGTATTGATTGTCATAATCCGCTCTCTTGCCGCAGATAGTGCGGGCGCAACATGCTATTCCAGCAGGCTAAGGGGCCCTAAAGCAAACAGGCCCTGGTGGGGCGAAGCCCCAAGGGATCTTAAGTTTGTAAAAAAATTGTAGGCAATAAAATGTTCATCCACAGTGTCTTTAAATGACATTGAATCCGAAAGACTACACAGACCAGAAGTATCACAATATGACCATTTGAGTTTTTTATTTATGTATGAAATGACCTAATTCCCCTTCGTACAATCACCCATTTTGAGGAGAAAAAGGGTGTTGGTGAAGATTTGTCTTTCAAATCTCCATAGTTTCGCTTTTATGATGAGAACTATTGACGCATTTTAATGATCTTACAATGTTTTCGTGTTTCCAATATATGGTTTATTTTGTCAACAATGCCTTTCAATGCATTTAAACATAATAATGAAGCTACTAGTCTGTACTAAAAGAATTTAAGTGCTTTTGGGTGTTTAACAAAGTGCAGTGAATGGAATTCAAGTCTGGTTTTCCTTTCATAGGTCACTTTAAAGTTAAACAGAAAGTGTGACTTTGTCGGCCGTGAGGAGAAAAAGAAAGCCTTTCAAAATACGTGCAGGATTGACATACTAAAACAATTTTAATGGTCAGGCACAGATTTATATCCATAAACATCACTCTTATTGAGTATTTAGATGTTTCTTTGGCATCGCCGTATAATATCGGTGGAATAATTAATAGCTTTTCTAAACTATTTAATGACATGTCTACCGTATCGATCCCGATCAGTTTTCTGATGTATTTGTGTGTTTGTGGCAGTGAGGGCATATGTCTTTCTGAAGTTGGTGAACCAGATCCACCAGTGGAAAATGTTGAAGGCGTATTCGGACAAAGTTTAAGTCTCACTTGTAGCATTTTACAAAACTGTTCAAGGCTTCAATGGAGAAACATTGGTGAAAGATTATTCATATACGAAGACTGCGTTGCTGGTGCTTGCTACAAAATAAAGAACGGTCGACACATACTTCAATTCGATCACCTCACACTTAGAAATGTAGGCTACTATGGATGTCGCTGCCTGAATAATGTCACGCATCGGTCATCGTTGCTAACTTGCTTTCATATCTCTGCGGTCTGTGAAGCTGACGTCCTAGTCAATGGAATAACCTCGGTAAGTGATTTAAAATCGTGCAATTCTAGTAGGAAAGTTATAAGGGCCATACTTTCTAATTTGAATATGATAAACAATACTGCATTTAAAACTAAAGAAAAACAATAGGCTACAATTAAATGTATCAAACGCTGTCTCAACGCTGTTTTCGTCGGCGCACTTCCCGCGCACCTGTTTTAAATATTGTTGCGGGACTCGAGGTTTCTTCCTGTAGAAAATTTCTCTAATTATAGCTTCGTACAAACTCTTTCATTATCATTGAAACCACCGATGCCCACATTGCCGTAAGCGGCGGAGGGGAAAGTTCCCCTCTCCCCCAGAAATTTTCAAAGCAAAATTTTAGTACATTCATCGACTTTTTAAAGATTGTTTGGATGCAAGTTGAAAGGCACGAAAAGTGCAATTTCCGGTGCCGTAATATGGGACAGGCGCTTAACGAAGGAGGGGAGGCAACACCCTTTCCTTGAGGATACTTTTCGCATCTTTTCTATTATTCTTATCGCTAAAATGTCTAAACAATATGCGATTTTCAGCGAGCTTTGCGAGCACCCACTATAAGTTCTAGACCTCCCATTTTTAAAATTATTGTTCCAAAGCCCCGGGAAACCCTCACAATAATCCATTCGCCCCTCCTTTCTCGAGCCATGCATTATCAATCCTGGCCGACCGTTAGTCACACGGAGTAAGAATATAATTGAAAAAAGACCAAATTGTGATTGTTATGGTCTGTATAAAGTGCTCACCTTATGTCATTTGAAGTTGAAGCTAAAATGCATCATTTTAATGCCTACCATTTCTTAAATACCTCAGAGTTCCGGAGACTTTGTTCCCTGAAACCCCGCCGGGGTTCTGTCTTTAGAACCCAACAAGGACCTAACGAGGGGACCCTGGACCCCACGCCGTACTGGGGAGCGTTTCGCGCTCCCGCGGCGCCTTTGGCTCCATTTGGCATTCCACCCGGGTTGCCCACCCACTTTAAGACATCAAATCCCGCCCCTGCTCTTTGCCCTCACACACATACACTCAGTGGCGTAGCTAGAGGGGGGCAGGGGGCGGTCGCCCCCCACAAAGCCTCCGAATGCCTCTGTCGGAAATTTCTAGTCCCTGTCGGAAATAAATAAAAACAACTCATTTGAAACACAACACTTGTTATGTTTTTAAGCAGAATTACACATCTAAATGTTAACGTGAAAATCAAAAGTCGGTCCCAAATTGCCGGGAAAGAAAAAAAAAGGGGGGGGGGCCCAGAATTTCGAATCGTACAACTATATGGCAGTGGGAGTCGAAAATCTGTTATGATCTGTCGGAATTTTTTGGCTTTTGCCCCTCCACAAAAAATATCTATCTACGCCACTGCATACACTCATGAACACACACTTCATATTTCAGCAGTAGGTTAACTACAATAGCTCGCCCTTCCGCACAATGCATACAGGGAGATGAGACAAAAACAATTTAAACGAATATTTTCACCACAGACCGTTTCACATTTAGTATTTAGTCCAACCAGGAAGGTGTTAAGAAGGAGATCCAATATTCTACACCCTTTTTAAGCAATGTTCCTTTACGACGGTAATCTTGCTTTTCGTTCTCAAAATGTTTATCACATTACCAAAGATCAGTGACTTGTGGTTAAAATAACAACAAAAAGAGCCACTCCTTGCCTAGAACTCGTTAACTCTTCATTATCAGTGGTCATTCGAAAATGTGAAATTTGGAATTTTCGTTCATTGGTATTCGTCACAATAAATCACCTTCCTGTTAAAAATTGAAGAATTTCCTCAAAACTTTTATTTCGAGTACATTTCTTAGTGATGAGAAAAATCTGCCAAAATTGAGTGAGATAAATGTGGGAGCTTTTTACGTGCTTGGAAAGGGACACGACGGGACAAAGTCCCAAACACAATTTACAAACTATTTACAGCTCGGGTCGGGTGGTAGTGACACCCCCCCCCCCCCAGCACCAGGCAACCTCCGCGACCACGGCTGGTCTCAGAGACCACGGATACTCCTGCGCCAGATAAATGTTGTAGGCTTGAACAATGTTTCAAGCAGACGACGCATCAAAATGAATGGAATCAAAGGGAGAACAAGGTTGTAACGTTTTCTGCTAGCCGTTTAACCGAAATTTTGATTAACGCTTGGTGACTGTCATAGGCGTACGGGATTGTTCCAATTTGGGATGGGGGCAGAAAATTTTTGTCCGAATCCCAAAAAGTTGCCCGAATTTTGTTGCAGTTCAGGTGCATAAAATATCCACTTTTTCCACATTTTTCGGGCATTCGATCAAAAATTTAGGAACTCAATAGAAAATTCGGGCAATCTTTTCACTTTTACTCCATCTTTGCGGGAATTTCACCTATTCTGTGCCCGAATTTTTGTCGTTTCCTGCCCGAATTTTCGTTCTCAGAAATTTTTGGGAGTGCAGTCTGCACCATCCCCCGCCTCGAACGCCTATGGTCCTTGTTGGAAAACAAACCTGACATCAAGGCAAATCTTACAAAGGCCTTTATTCCAGGATTATTTGGACATGAAAGGAGTTTAGTCAACAAACAATAGGAACACACTGACCTGTCAATCAAAGTTTGATAGGCCCACTTGATAGGGATTAAATCATTTACAAGTAGGTATTGTCTGACAGATTTTGTTGAATTTTGTAATTGTTGTTGTTGTTGTTGTTGTTGTTGTTGTTGTTGTTGTTGTTGTTATTGTTGTTGTTGTTGCTGTTGTTGTTATTGTTGAAGTAGTAGTGTCTCGGTCCTCACCTCCCTGGTCCTACCAAAACTCACCTGGAAATCACCTGTATCCACGGCGGCATAAATTCACCTGTAAGCGTGTCCTTTTAGCTAAAGCTCACGTTGCATTAGTGGTGAAGAAATTGGGACTCGAGACACTTTAATAGGCTCCTCGGCCTTTTGGCTAGGGTCATATTTAGTATCTGTCTTTTTCAGCATCTGCAACGGGACCACGCCTGAGAGACCCATGATGTAGAGCAGGGGTGGGCATCCGGGGCCAGCGGGCCGTATGAGGCCCGCGAGGTCATTTGATCCGGCCCGCGAGTTAATTCTTAAACATAAATTCAGAAAAAAAGTAATTGACAACAATCTTCTAGCCCACATGCCCACAGCTTATCCTGGTTTATAAAGTACCACTTTCCGGGTATTTCACGTACATCTGCTGAGAAACACCACCAGTATATATTACTAAAATCCCTGTATGCATAATGTAACATGCCAACCGTTTCGTTAGACATAAATCAGGTGCAGAATCCTTTCATACCTATGGAAGTAACGGAAGCTTTGCGTGACAGATAGATCACAACATTGTACAGAATTGCACTATCACGTGTGTAGGTCTATCTATTAAAGTAGGAAACTCAGTGGGCATTGTATCTATTCTGGTCGATTTGGAAAGGGGTGGGGGGTTAGAACTGTCCCTCCGACGGAAGAGTAAATTAAACGTTAGAAAGTGGTCAATTTTGCAATGTAAAATAAGGAAAAAATAAAGTTGGTTTAGTGTTTTATGATTTTGACAGATTTCAAAGTCGATATTTCGTACTTCCATGCAATATTTCATTTGTCCTTGAAATAACGTTGCATAGATTGTAAGAAATTGTGCTGTCCTGCTCCAAGTCACAATTTTGCATATTTAGTGAAAGCTCCTTTATTTTGTGACTGTGACACACAATAAGTTTCTGAAAGTCAATAAGCGAGTTTGGAGAGTCACAAACCCGGGATTTTGCTCTCACCACAGATGAAGTTTGCCGATGTTTTCTCACAGACAAATGCCTCGAGCGACTGTTTCATATCTTTCCACAATAAAAAGTCTTACTCTTTGACCTTAGTAGTACAAGTTCAGGACATTCACTTCAAAGAGAACTTTTTTTTCAAAAGGAATCTTCTTTAATCAGAGACTGATGTAGAGAGAACCATGCTATAAATCTCGAAAACTGTGCCTCCTTACAAGAATATAGCCCCCTAAATCCCATCTAGCTAACTACTAACTAGCTAACCTTACAAAGATATGTCCTGCACAAGCAGTCCTTCCCAGCATGCATTGTATACTAAAACTGCGGAACTCACTTATTATATATTGATACATTTTTATGGAAATTTTGGCCTTTTCTGCTTATTTCCATAATTTTTACATCACATAGGCAGATGTGACATTGTCTTGTTACAAATCATATACTTATCGTTTTCATTCTTTCCTCAGAAACACGATGGCAGCTATCTCTATGTACCTTCAACTATTTTGATCAACGTGACAGAAAAGGACCGGATGAAGATTGTTTGTCCAATCGGCGCTCTTTGGGAAAAAAATTGTACAAATAATATTGGTATGTCTTTTGGAAATTTAAAGATGATATATTTTTGTATATCATGATTCATCATACCGTAGAGCTGCTGCTTAAATTTCATGGTGTTTCTCTACAACAGAACAAGGTTCTGTGCAGTGATGATATCACTCACAGTCAAGATATGAGTAGATGCTTGATGAGCAGACGAAGCATACCCAATGGACACACGAGTTTTGTAGACTAGCACAAGTATCCCTTCAAGTTGTGTAACGCTCTCTGATTGTAAAAGAGAGCTCATTACTCATATCGCATCCCTATACACAAAGGCCGGGATTACGGGGGAAATTACGCCCCCCCCCCCCATTAGTCCAGACCTTACAAAAATAATAAAAAATAATACAAAAAAATAAACAAAAGGAAGCAAAACCATAGAAATTATACGGGAACTTTATTATTATGGTAGATTTTGCAACATAAAATGAAGGAAAACATTATTATCAAATACTATAAAAATGACAAAAAAGTTTCTCTCGGCGCGCTTCGCGCGTACTCGCAATGAAAACTACCACAGTGGCCGAGCCCAAAGGTGGGGAGGTAAGGGACAATTGTTGCTGAAAATTGTTATTTGATGCCTTAATTAGTATTTCCGTCAAAGTAAGGGCGTCGGCTCCCCTCCACAATTTTGTGGCTTGAAACCTTGAAATAAGTTCACTGATAGTACTAAATGTACGTAATTACAAGCGCCATGGTCCTCATATGAATAATTCAGAAATCTACTGGTTTAGAGGGAATCGTAATTTTCAACAAGTTCTTCGCAAGGACTAAATATAAGAAGGTGTCTTGTTAGTACCTCTATCAGGAAAACTTTAATGGTATAGCACGATAGCTTGAATAAATTACTATTCCCCAAAGCTTGTGTTTGCTTAAATTATGACGTCATAAGTCAAAGAACAGAGGTCAAAGTTCAAATTAGCTAAAACTTGGATTTTGCCTTTATTTGCCTTATTACTTTGTTAGAAAAAGTCATTAACCGCAAGACATGTAGGAAATGATGAAGGGGTCTTTTTTTAATAAGTTTTTTTTGGTAGCTTATATAAGGTAGAGATAATGGGTCAAATGATGGCCAAAGCAAAAATGTAGATTAAAGATCAAGATGGCTTCGATGTTGCAAAAAATGTGTCGCGAATTCCTGCTATGCTGTAAGTCCAATCAAGTTTTACAAAATAGGTAATATATGACGGCATAGGTCAAAGATCAGAGGTCAAAGTTCAAATAAGCTAACCATTAAAAATCCACCAAGGGTCGAGGAAAACGATCAAATGTAGGTTAAAGGTTCAACTTACCCAAATTTTGCCAAAAAGTGTCCGCTAATTCTTCCCAAAGGGCAAGTTCGATCGGATTGAAACTTGATGTGAAGATACCTGACCATAAAAATTGAGCATGCGTAATTGATGACGTCATAGGTCTAAGGAGAGTGATCAAAGGTCAATTCCGTCATCATAAAATTAGTTTTTGCCATTACTCTCAGTATGTTAGAAAAAGTCATTAAGCCACATGATAAATAGAGAACGGAAAGGTAAATTTGAAAATAATGCTTCTTGGATGCTACCGTCAAAGGTCAGATTTAGGTCAAAAGTCAAATCGGACTTAGGTTTGCTAAAAGTGAGTTTTTCAACTCCTAAATCTGAAGTCCGATTAAGTTCAAACCTGGTGGGTATAGAAGTCTGACAATGAAGATTAGCCGGTATGTGGAATTGCATCCACAAAATACGTATACCCTAGAAGTTGAGGGGGACGATATTTGCAGGTCCATGGATTGCCTTCTTGTTTCCAACCATTGATCATGCTGGTGTTTTAGAATCTAGAGCCTACAGGTTAGAATGGATCTGAAGTGTGGTGAAGCTTTTCTTCTCAGCACCACTAGAGTAGCCAAGAGCTTATGTTGGTTGTCGCCAAATGTACAAACTTATGTTAGTATGTATATTGATAATCACTATGCAGCACAGTTCAAGTTCACCAGCCTATCACAGTGCAACTGAAAGGTTTGTAATCCCCCGGTACAGAAACTGCAGTTAAGCGGATCCAGAGAAGAATATCTGGGGCAATAAGACAAATGCAAGAATTACATATTGAAATATGTATTCCTTTACTCTTTGTTTTTGCTTGGCCTTTGTTTCTTTATCATTCGATTTGGGGTGGCTTTGGTCACCTTCGCCACCCCTGGCTACGCCAATGTTCAGTCCAAATTTCACATCAGGATCCAAACTTGACGGATTATACACCGAATGGGCACGAGTAGGTGACAAAGGAAGAAATTGGGGGATTAAAAATGAGGTGATAGGTAAACTTTTTCTGGGAAAGAATTTATAAGAAGGAATATAAGTGTAAAGGTTCCCGTGACGACAAGCAATTGATGTAATTGAAATCAAGTAAGATATTTGTGCTGTCAAAATGACCTTCGAAAAGAAAGCTCAACACGCATTTATTACGAATAAATTGGCATCGATGTAAAAATGAAGTCTTTACGACATGTGAAATGAAACACACAAAACGTCGATTACTTGGTAAAATGAAATTGGTTGTGACTTAATGGAGTCTCGCCTGCGCTTGAAGAGCATTTAACCAATGAAACTTTAATGCACCGAAAACATCACCCCTGTTATCGTGGGAAAGATTTTCTCTTAGGATTGTGGATATTTTGACCAGAGAAGGATCGAAAGTAAAAGACTGGTACTTATTGAACTCGAAATATTTTTTTTATCTTAAATGAAGGCATCTGTACATATTTCAGATTTCTTGACCATAACAAGAAGGAGTAACTGATGTCCTACTTATCGTATGACATTTATATCCCGTTTCTAGCCCCACTCACAAGGAGGTTCCCCTCCTGTAACAGTCGAACGCCAAGTCCTTAAGGTCAGCGACAAGATGAAAATAAGTTAATAAAATGAAAATAATTTGGGGACACTTCAAATTAGTTTGTCATTGGCCTTTACGTGCAGCTTTTCTAGGTTCTAATAATAGCAAAGACAGATGTTTAAAAAGATTTTACACAGTGTAGCAGGAAAGTCTGGAGGACTTACCCATCCCCGTCAACCCTATTGGCAGGCCGCGCCAATTTTACTTCCACAAACACTGATAAGCTTTTCCTAAAGTTTCAAGAAGCGAAGCTGAAGGCTGAAAGCCCAACTCACCCTGGAAGATGTTCTGCCCCCCCCCCCCCGAAGGAGCTACGTTCCCTTAGGGAACACCATACTTAAAGTGATTGACCCCTCAACCTTCAGAGTTCAGACATCTGCATCTTGGATCTGTCTAGGCTTGTTCAAGACGTTAGTAATTTATTTCCCATTCTGACCAACAAAGGGCGTACGTCAACTTTATGTGACTCGAGTGTTGCAGAACTAACAGACTAGAAATCATTGAGTAAATGGTGGGCGCACACACATTATAGTACCTAATTAACGTTGTACTGGGTGATTAAGTATACAACGGTCTCGAGGAAGACTAGTGTCTATGATGCGTGTCCCCTTCTTAAAGGTGCGTTCACACCAAAACCGAAATCTGCTGCGTTTTGCGGTGCGGTAGCCGCAAAGCAAATCACTTTGTACGTATTTCTATGGACCCGTCCACACCAAAGTCGCGTTTCCAAAAGCGTTTTGCGGGAAACGCGGCGGGTCGAGCATTGATCAATCTCAGACTGATTCAAAGCGGGAATCCTGCGATTTTACCGTGTTCTTGGCACACAGGCAGGTGTTTGGATTTTTAATTCATTGTGCTGTGCAGACTGCAGAGCATGATATCTGAGAATGATGTTGGAAAGTTCAATGTTTGAAAGTCGAAACTGAAAGAAAAATCCGAATTTGTATGACAAAATAAGTTCTAATTAGGAACGTAATTATTTTTAGACACATCGAAAGTGAAATAGCAAAACAAATCTCGATTTGTTAAGTTTAACTTGATTAGGCTAGTGCAAAGTACTATCTCTATCCCTACACTATACGATTTGTTAGCCTATGTTTTTGCAGGGTGAACTATATCAATTAATCTTCATTCATGATAATTTTTTGGGAGGTAACTCTGCCAAATCACTTATTGATGCTGCTTCGAAGAGTTTTCCTAATGTTAAAAAATATCTTGCAAATACAGTTCCATCACTATAGGACCTTCAGAGTTAGTTCTGTATAACAACTTTTTGGCTGGAGGGCTTTAAGTAATTACTCTTATATCCAGTCCTTTTTTATGACAGGAAGAAGGTTCAGGACTAAATTAGTCTCACCCTAAATTTTCTGTGCAAGGGCTGAAATTAAATGACGTTGATGGGTACGGATCCAGAGACAAATACAGGGACCAGGGGTAGAAGATTGAAGAAGCTCTTGTGTATTCACAAAATTGCGAGCATTAGAATAAAGTTTTTCAGTATCTTAAAATGGTGTTGAACAGTTATTTAATAAATAGGCCTATGCATCAAACACCCCCCACAAAAAATGTCCTTGTTTATACAAACGCCTACTTTGGAGTTTTGATGATGTTGGAGCTTCTTGGACGGATGAAATTGGGGTACTTGTATTAAACTATGACACAACAATTGTACTCATGCTGTCCAATGAGGAGAAAGACGTATGCAGTTACAATTATCACTGTCGAAGAGTGCGTTACGCCGACACGCGCCGAAAACTGACGTTATACTGAATGTGTTATCTCATTTTACATTACAAACTGTATCCATTTCGTCTCTTTTCCTTCCCATTTCACGAAACAGTTGTTGATTTGTAAATTTCATTTACCAGAAGAGTAGTCTACATTCCCGTTTTTAATTTTTATTTAATTTTTGCCCGTGCATGTGCAAAGAAGCCAACAAAATGTTCCACATCATCTTCGTCGTCGGCTATTTTAAAAGTGGTTAGCAAAAGCCTGCAGCGGGAACCGTCGCGTTTCCCGCTGCTGTGTGAACCCTCTGCGGTGCGGGACACGCAGCGTTTCCCGCTTCGGGAATCGCCCCTTTTTGGTATGAACGCACCTTAATTAGACTGGCTGAAAGAATACTAAGATACTACACGTGATCTAAGCTTAAAAGCTGAAAAGCGATGCCCCCGATCCCACCCACCTCTTGTGATTACGAAACTTGACACAGTGCGTCTTATTTCATTGCCTTGATGTCTTTTTTACATCTTATCTCTACTAAAAGCATTACATAATAAGTCTGACCATGCTTTTTCTTACGCAGTAGGCGATTTGGGAGGATTAGTCCTAATCACTTTCTGATAAGAATGATTTTATAAAGTAAAGATATGTTTAGTAATTTAATTAAAGCCAGAAGAGCTGAATAGTAGGCATGTGTAGTATAGAGTGTAATGACCCAGGCCAAGTTTAGTTTGCTATAACAGTGGCAAACAAATTAGTATGCATTATTATTGAATATGCATAAAATTCTTTTAATATGCATTAAATTTCATTCTTCACCTTGCATTTATTTTATTTCAGTGAACTCACTTGACGTCATCGTGTCGCCTACACATCACATGTGTGAGATATCATGTATGTTACCATTACACTCATCGGAACAGAGAGAGGAATGTGTTATCAACTTCCAAGTGCATGTAAACAACATTACCTCTACGGGTGTGCCCCCTTTTGATGTAAATGTTATTATTATTATAATGTCTGCAGGTTTCATGATATTGCTGATTATAGCGATAACCTTTTCTGTCGCTAGTCGCAGGCAACGAAAATCAAAAAGTCAAAACTGCACATATCCAATCAACGCAGAACATTGTAAGACTAGTGAAAGTGTGATTAAAGAAGACTTACAAACTTGCTATTGGACAACCAAGGAAAAATCGAGTACTTGTGACTTAAATGAAGGAATGGGGACAAATATCCAAGAAGGGGAGTACTGCGAAATACCGGAAACTCGTCACGAGAAACAAACATGTTTAGATGAAGCTACGCTAGATACCGAACGAAGTGAAGTTTACTGTGTTCACTCAGTTGAGGGAAATGCAAGACTATCCGTTGCCACGGCAAACAGGCATTCAAGTTGTGTTGATACCGTTTCTAGCTGTGACAACATGGCATCAGAACAACCCTGTAATTTCAAAGACGCTTGGGGAGAAGGTGATGACGATATCCCGACCACAAATAACGACGACAAATTAAAAGGAATCAAATATGAAGAAAGAATATATGAATGCATCCCAGAGACAAGTGGAATCAATAAAAGTGTAGGATTTAAAACAGAAAAGATTACTTTGCTAGAAAATCAAGATGGCTCGAATCGGTCTGCCAGAGCAACTTGGTACTGCAGGCAAATCGATGGCAGCGAAAAAACGAGAGATAAAAACTTGAAAACCGCTTCTTTGCCTCCCAGCATTCGAACGGTACTGGGGATGAATGATACTTTAGGAATAACAAGACCTGTGTCGAAGCATGATTACAAATGTATGCAAGAACTTGATAATAACAGTGAAGTTGATGTAAATTGCAAGGAAGTAATTCCGGCACCAGACCATTATATAGACATGACAAGATCAATAGCGAAAGAAAGCTCGGATTTTCAAGTCGAAAGTTACACGTACATGGGGAGAGCTAAGTATACCAGAGTGAAGACCCCCAGGCAAAGGCGGGGATTTTACGAGTCAAGTATGGGCAAGGCATTTGGTACAGTAACAAAATGTAATGACGAGCTATGTAAATGTGACGAGGAAAATCCTAGGTTGGAAGATAGCTCTGAAAATATTAAAGAGATTGTCGGTACCTTCAATACGGGGGTTGATGACGTTTCTTTTAATAGGTTAGAAGATAGCAATGAAAGTATTAAAGAGAATGACGGTAACTTCAGCACGGGTTTTGATGACGTTTCTTTTATGACCTTGCCCAGAACTTCACTGATGGGTATTGGTAACTCAACACTTATGACAAAAACTTTAGTTGGTCATGAATCAATTCCAAACAGCCGTGTTAAGGAGAGATGTGAGGAATATGCATCGGGGTCCAGTGGACCTTGTATCCATGAAAACTGTCTTCAGTCGATGGGAAATAGTTCTGGTGAGCCCACAGGGGAGGAAGGAATAGTCGGCGATGATTATGGCTACTATTCAGCACCCACTTGAACAAGTCAAAATATAGTATTAATTAGTTAGGTAAAACATCGCTTCCGCCAAACTGAGTTAAAATGATGATGGTATTAAAAACTGTTGTGGCTAATTAAGTTGAGTGTACGACTGATAGTGAAGCCCGTATATCCAGGGGGGCATGGGGAACGCTCCTTGAAAAATAGAATTATTATTGCCTTATTGCATTTTAGTCTATCTCGGAAATTGAAAAATAAATACGCTGTCTCTGAAGCTCTCTCGCCCACCTTCACACATTATGTGGCTACGGAACAGCTACTATTAAAGAAACCTGAACGACAAAACAATTAAAACAGGATTTTACACTGAACTAAATGCTGGGAGGAGCATACCTCTTCAACAACACACTCAGTGAAATGTAGTCAAAATCCACCCTATTGCCGCCAGTTTGGGCAGACCGTGTGCTATGGTTACCGTTTTGCCCGTTCGTGTACGACTAATAGTGTGTGAGTAAAGGCACTAAGTCACAAAATCTCTACGCATCGTCGTGGGCGATAATTGGGTTTGTGCATAAAACGCAGTGTTGTAATATAAACAAAAATGTGAGCGACAATCCGAGTAACTACATTACTGCACTCTTAACAGCAGCTAATAAACGACTTTGATATTTGTATATTGGCGTCATGGCGGTAACAATTTCTTCGAATAATTATCCGCTATATTTTTAATTCAATGGACTTGGCACGCAAATACTTATAAAAGCATGACGTAAAAGTACATTACGTAACCAACAGAACCGATTTCTAGGAAAGTTAGACGTGTACAGCATGCGTATGCGCATCAATCCCGTCGCATAGGCATAGCTGAACTGATATTTCATAGTAAGCATTTTTCAGTCATGAGCGTAAGAATTAACTAATTTCGATTGTTAGGAGTCAGCACTTTTACCAGAAATTTTAAGGAAAATGATGGAACAAAGTTCTTTGTCTGAAGTAGCACATACTTCTCCCAAGCTCCGGCTTCGTAACGCCTTTGCTTGAAGGCAAAGTTGCTCTTTCGTCTCTTGGTTTGTTACGGTGACCGTTTGCAAAGTTTGATACAAGCATGGTCAGCCACTCCATTGTGAGGATTATGCTGTGAGTGCCTATACATGCGTATGTTCTGTGACCGTCAGCATATATGGTAATCGCAAAAGGGCCAACGCTAACGAAACACTTTTTATGTATCGAATCAGAAAGGAATTTACCTCCGTCACGTCATTTGGAGATCTGAGACTGTTAACGCGAACCATGTCCACTTCTTTCCATCCATCCATGCATAATTTGTCTACGAACGGATCCATCTAGAATTAATGGGAAAGATTAAAGTTATGGCCGTGCGACACTATTAAAAAGTACAAGGACCTAAAATCTATCATTTTTGACTGAGGCGTATAAAACGTTTTTCTCCCCCCTTTCCGAGCCTAACAACTAATGATTACAGGACAAACATCAGTCAACCTGAGGGCACCCGGAAAGTAAGTTTCAAGGGAAAACACAAATTTCCGCTCCCATTCTTGTGAAATGTCTTCCAATATGATTCAATACTAATGCGAAACGTCGTACCGGCACGAGCCTACAAGCTGCAAATAGACTATCGATAAAATGCGACCGTCCATAGAATATTGAAACATCTAGACCGATAAAACCCAGAATTGGCACGGTGAGATTTTGCAGTCCAAAAATAATAAAAGCTGCCAGGAGACACAGAGAAACATCAGACCACATGAAAGAACGATGAGGAAATGAGAGTACAAGAAAATATGCAAGGTCATGCAGATGATGGTCATATAAGATACTCACACCGCACCGCATAAAGCCTACGAGACTACCTCCGATTGGGGGTCAGTGGTGGCACCAGGTGGGGAAGGGGCCATGGCCCCCCGTCGGGGATGACTGGCCCTCTACATCGGGGAAATTTTCCGGTCTCGTCGGGGAGCTGTTATGTATACGATAAAATGCGTAGTCTCCGACAACGGCCAGTCGCCCTGACGATTTACTTAATTCTCGCGCTAAAATTTTGCTTCAGGCATTGTTTCGGGGCTTTATCTCCCTCGTCGAGGCTTCAGGTTGCTGGCCCCCGTCGGAGAGTTAGGCCCCCCTTTCGGGCAAATCCTGGCGCCACCCCTATTGGGGATGCTACGGCACTTTTGCACGAAAAGTTTATGCATACTTTGCTCCGAAAGTAGCATATATTTTGCCCGAAAATAGCAAATTTACTGATCGAATGGGGGACTGCAGCCCCAGCAGCAGCCCCCCACCTCGTACTAACGCCTATGCAGCACCGGCTTTTTAAGTGCTTACAGAGAAATATTAGGGGATTAGGACTTAATAAATCTCACAGTGGCAATTTGGGGAAGGGTGGACAGGTATAGCTTGTGATATACTAGGTGATATACTAGGTTAACTAGGCTGGGGTATGGTTTTGTATAGTCTGGAAATTATGCAGAACACAGTAAAAGCATTAACTTCCTAAATTTTACTTCATTCGTGTTATTGAATAACAAAAATTGTTAGTCTGAGGACAAACTTGCCATGGAAATGTATGAATTGTAATTTCTAGTGACAGGAAAGTGAATCAAAAAGTGAATCAAATCATTCAACGACAAATTGACAACAATTGCCAAAATTTATACATTGTTTTCTTCGCTTAAATGAACTTGTCAATCCCACTAATTTTGGACATGTACTGCGGACTTTCCTAGGATAATTATATGTGGAAATTTTCTTACTGTCAGTACCACCCGCATAAACTTACATGTGACTGTGTGAAGTGAAATGAATAGGGAACACCTAAACTTACGACACTTAAATTGGACAACCTATTAAGTAGGCCTACTTTGCAATAGGCTATGTAAATTGTTACTTAAAATGGAAAGATACTTTTCCGGGGCAATATCTCACTTTGTTAAGGATAGGGGGCGCCATTCGTTTTTGGAGGAACAGTCACAGGTGCCTGAACAAATGGCCGACAACCGACATCGTTAATTAACATTTTGTATTAACTGAGGTCATAGGCATACGGACCGGGACTGGGGATGCACCCCCTAAGGAAAGCAGTTGTTTCCCTAGCATATCTGGGGAGATATCAGACGATTTTATCGAGTAAAAAAGGTTTTTCAAGGAAAAAATGGCTCAGCCCCGCCAGAAAATAACTCCCGTACGATTGTTACTGGGCTCAGCTGATTTTCAAACCCCCAACGTTCTATTGTCTAAGTAAGAAACTAATTGCAGTTACCAGCCCCAGACCTAACTTGGCCGATGCTAATGAAATTGAGCTCTGGAATGCATTTGCCTGGAACTTAAATATGTTTGTGCTAATCAATTGTACCGGTCCCGGGATCTGACTGCTTCCACAGGACTGTTCCCCAAATGAAACACTAGAAAAACAAGAGCTAACCATTATTAAAGGAGTCCAGTTTGTGATGAAAGAGGTTTGAAGTTATTGTAGCACACTCTAAAAAAGCCCCGTGTGGGCTGGGGGTTGTAGAATATGCCCACGGTTATTCCCGCCTGTCGTAAGAGGCGACTAAAGGAGAGGGACTTGCACCGTACTTAAACTTTGCCTGACACTATGTAACACATTTGTGTTGGTGTGTCGTTAAATATCATCTAACTAACTAACTAACACTCTAAAAAACGTTGGGTAAAAATCTCACCAACACTGGGCACGCATGTGAAAAAACTGAAATTGGGTAAAGTTTGTCAAATAATTGGTGTTGTTGGCTACCCGAGATGCTAGTTAGTTAGATGAGGTTTAAAGTCCCAGTTTCCAACCAATTGGTTCAAGTCGAGACGACCACGGTCTTTTTTCCATTTGTGGCTCACTGATCTGTTTTCCCTACTCCATTGCTTATGCTGAGCACCAAGCACAAAGGCAGTGGGTTCCATTTTTAAAGTCTTTGGTATTACCGATACCGATATATTAGTTCTCAATATCAGCCGATACCGATCCGATACCCATCCGATACCAATATTTGGGAAATAAATATGCTGCATACGAACTATAGGGTACCAGGCACCACATCTAAGTGTCGTTTCATCTTGATGAGGTAACACTGTAAAAATTAATTAACACTTTTTTGTAACAGATAATAAACGCCTCTTGGCGTTTAAGTAACAGAAAAAACAATAAAATACATAAGCAAATTAAGCGTCTAAAACGCCAACTTTAACACATTGACGCCACTATATATATATGCGTTTATTTCATGATTACTGTAAACTTCAAGTTGTTTTTAATAAAGAAAAATTAACATATGTATAAATCATGTAAACGTGTTTGCGGAGTGCACTTTAATTGACGTCATTATCCTTATCATGTGTTAATATTCGTTCAGTCATTTACTGTGCGTATCCATTTTGTTGTTCGTTTTCTAATTCTTAAAGGCCATATATGTGTTAAAAAATGAAGACGTCTATTTTTACAGTGAAAACATTAGGACTTAAATACTGGAATTAAAAATACTCAAATTGTGATACCATTTTCATGACATGTAGGACGATAAATATCGGTAGGGTAATATCGGCATTAACTATAAATTTTACGGATACCGATACAGGACAAAGATGGGGCATATGGTCCGATACCGAAGGTAATTTCGATAATCGGTCCAACACTAATTCTAACCAGAATTTGAGAACAACCGTCCGGCCGGATTTCTTCAAACATCCTGAGTTGGATATTTGTTTTCCAAGAGGCTAACAGAATAGTTCACGGCGTCTTATCGAATTTTTAGTGTGCATTTAATATTACGTGCTATTAAGTCAAAGCTTATTGACCAGTACTGGAACTTTTTCATCATATACTGACATTCACTGTTAGCACATACCAGTACCTCCAGGTAGAATGGTTGAAATTTTCAGTAGCCTACACTTTCTGTAGACATCATAACCTATTACATTGATCTTCACAATAAGGTAAACAAGGGCAACAATGTTGACGAAGCTCAGCTTTCCCTGTTGACCTAAAAGTCTGCAGTCAATATTTCGGTTGGGCCTGTAACTCATGTTGTTCATATGTACGTTAGAATACAAAGAGATAAATATAAATGCAATGAAATATGTACTGAACTCCTGAAGTCTCTGAAAGACTAAATCTGGTACACAAAGTTAACTTTTTATACTGCACAGATGTTAGTATACAAATAATGAATGTTTATGAGTGTGCTGCTGTGTAGACTTCATTTGTTTTCCATAATTGGACTCAGTAACTTCCGATAAAGAAATTTTACAGATGGCTAAAGGTCTTAAAAGCGATATTTTGTCCCAACGATATTCCTTGAACTTGTCCAGGGACAAAAGTTCAAATGCGGGTTGCCACTATGATTTGGAAAAACCAAAACTGCTCAATTACTCAATATAAAGGGATAATTTCTAAATTAAATTCTTTACACACCTTATTTTGAGTAATCTTTAGTCCCGTTTTCTCCTACAAAATTATTTTTCTGCATAACACTTTTATGATTGGGATCTACCAGGTATAAATCGTCGATCACTTTTAGGACCGGTGAATGTGTCGCAGTTGGCCGGAGGGTAACTATACAGTTCGTAGAGAGCGTTGGGAAAATATGCACACTTATACTAAGTCTAAGGCTATTGAAATACCATCCCCCATGGCTTTCCCTTACCAACTTGGTGGGGCTTTCGGCAACGGAGAACAAGACTGAGGCGGTTCCTGCGGTCGGTGTCGACGCCCATGTGACTGCACCAGGCTCGTAGCCTGACAAGGTTCTGAAGGGGGGGGGGGGCGAAATGGCTTCTAGGGGCTAACAAATTTTATGGGGGCCAAATGTGTACAGATGCCATTAAACCAATGACAACCTGAAAACTTTCTAGGGGGCCCAAAAACTTCAAAGAGGGATTCGCCCTCCTTGGCCCGCTTGGCTAGAAGCCTGAGCTGCACAATTCCTGCCTCCGAGACTGACAAATGGCACACGCCTTCAAAGCACGTTTTCCTTTTCAAGTCGCAAATTGTTTTTGGAATGTTAGCACAACCGTCAAGCTTAAACCATATGAAACTTTGTATTTTCAATCAACGTGCTATTTTCTTTTTTAAAAGAAAGCGGGTGGGTTGCTCTTCCCCTACGACATTTCCTAGACAACATTCACCGTAACTTGAAGTAGTGTACCCCGCGGCGGCATCCCATTCACGAGTAGCTGCTTTCCTTCATGTGACAATATAAACTAATTTGCTATTAAGGAAGGATAAGTCATTTTTTTACCTTTCATACTAAATATTTTTTGTCCAGAAATGTTAAGAATAATGTTTGTAAAGGAGATACAAAAAGATTTGAAAGATTAACTGAGGTAATAATTTACAAATTACTTGAAACTTGAGGCGACAACATATATTCTCTTTAAACTTAAAGCCAAACTTCTAAAACCATTCAGGCATCAGGCTAAGTTGAATTCTTGTTTCTGCCTCAACACAGAAATGTGTAGACCTAGCTTATACCGCTGTTTCGCACAAGGCCACTTATTTGCAAGAACTTGCACAACTTTCAAACGTCCGGCATTTCTTTTCGAGTAGGCCTAACCATCCAACCAATTTAGCTAGTCCGATTATTAAAACGCCAGCTTGAAGAGATCAGCGCCACATGTTCACGTAACGCTTCCATAGAAGGCTGTACGGCATATTCCTTATTCATGTTATATCCCTGGTTTGGGAAGCGCAGAGCTGAGCAAACATAGTCTGCTTTGCGGGGTAGGCCACGTACGGTATTCAAAAATCGATACACTGCACTTTGGGTAAACACTTCCACACGATAAGCACGAGACGTCCTGTACATTTATATATACATATATATATATATATATATATATATATATATATATATATATATATATATATATAGATATATATATATATATATATATATATATATATATATATATATATATATATATATGATCAGTATACTTTTGTACCTCGTTTCGTTGTACACAGTCTCTTAAATGATAACAACTGGGATTCTCGATGTTCTCTGCATTTAAACATGTACAATATTCGTAAATTTTTTTCAAAAATGCTCTTTTGGGTCATCAAATGACAATGATAACAAACGAGAAATTTAACGTTAGTTCAGTACTATTCAAACTATCTATATGAAACGTTTCAGCGCATTTAGTACACAATTGAAGGAAGGGAAGGAAATTTTATGTTTTCACACAAAATCCTCTCCCGAGGTAAAAAACGTTTATATTCATCGAAAATGGTTGCATCATTAAGATATTTTCCTCACCTACAGTACGTCAGCCAAATTTTAGTCAATTCTATGAAGAAATAGTGAAATGCCACGCATTTAAACACGATTCTGAAAAGTGACAAACAGGTGACAGACATTTGCTGCCGCGGACGACAGCAATAGCTCAGCTGAAGCTTTCAGCGGAGCTAAAAATTGTGGTTGCCTCCATTCTTGCTGAGAAAGAACTTCACACCTCCGGGTTGATCATGTCTGAACACAGGCCTGGCACAAACTAAAAGCCTAGGCACAAAATACTATCAAACCACTATAATCATTAAAAAGTCTTGTTTGTCTCACCCTTTTCCCCATATTTCCTGTTACTGTGCTCGGTGACAAACTGCACGTACCTCATTACGTTTTCATTTAGAACTTAGGTGGCGATCAGTCATTCCAACAATGCGCCCCCACATCCCAAACCTTCTCAAAGTGGAAGTGATACTATAGCTATCAGCATCACGAGGAATCCCCGCTGAGGATATTAACCTGCGAATTAAACACCCTACAAAAAAAAGGAACTTTTGGGGAACAGTTTAGACCATGTTGCTGAGGTAATGTGTTCAATTTGTTCTATTTGTGATGTGTATGTGAAAGGAAAGGAATTAAAGTACTCATCCTGCAAAAATAAAGAAAACTGAAGGTATTTCAGGCATATGTTTACAATATATTCTTCCCCATGCAAAGTTGCATATTGAACGAAGTATAAAACAGGAACCACCATCCTACGTATTGTACAAGATCTCCTAGCTCAACGGTCATGGTAAACAAATTTGAAATTATTGTGAAAGGCCTACTCGTGAGCTTTCATATGAGGGGTAGCTTGTGCATGCCCGTTGAAAACTTCTGCAAGGATCCAGGGGCCACGAAACGGACCAAAATCAGTGTGTAAGTCAATGGAGGAATAATTATTGGTGTGCTACCGTGGAGATTCATTCCTCTTGGATGATTACTTCTCTGTTACAGGCTCATAAGGCGGGGTAGGGGTCTGTTAATAGAAAGGGCACAAAAGTGTCGGCTTCGAGGCAAAATGTCAAAAATGCCAGCGCAAACACCTCCCGCCCCTGAACTACTAGTGAATGTCTAACCATACGCCATCTCGGTTGACTGCACAAGTAAATGATGAATCAGAGTTAGGAGAGAAGGAAATCTCCTCATCCAAGAAATTGACATACAGCTGTTTTGGAAAGAAAAATCATTTGAATGATTGATCAGTTTGGAGGTTAATTTGAGTCGTTCTGTCTGGCTTGCATTCATTTGCTAACTGTCAAGCTAAGTTGTACGCTCATTGCTATGGTGGTGGCGCTCTTTTAATACACGGAAGACACTACATTAATATAACAACTCTTTCTTTCAATAAGCGAGTTGAGAAACTGTCATACACAATGCATGCTGGGAAGGAAAGTGTAACATAACAGAGACTGCATGTGCAAGACAGATAATCTTGTGTAATCACGCACAATTTTCGACTTTAAGCTTATGGTTCTTTAGAAATCAATCACGGGTGAAAGAGAATTTCTTTTGGAGGAAATAGTTCTTTTTGAAGTTAATGTCCTTATTGGACCTAAATGGTCTAGCAGTATGACGGTAAATTGTGGAAGACAAGAAAACAGTCGCTCGAAAACTTTGTATCCGTACGGAATATCCGTAAACTTGATCTGTGGCACTACTTGGTACAGCAAAATCCAATTCCCCAACTCGTCTATTAGCTGTGTTACACTGGTGAAAAGAAGGGTAGACTCTAGTCAATCTGAATTTTGACAAAGTCCCACGTCCACATCTGTTTTCTGTGCTTTGTCAAATTTATTTCATCATTCCCTACCTTCTTATGGTTGAATGATTTATTGTTCTACAAACTGACGAGCAATCAATGGCTACAGTATTTAGATGTTAAACTAGATAAAAGAGCCAATAAACAAAAAAATGTTCTTTAAGTGCATTTTTAATTAATACGAACGCTTTCGAAGATTCACATCTTCCTCATCTGTTGCAAAATTAAGAACAAGTTTGAAAGTTCATAGTCCATAGATAGAAAAGTTGCAAAATCTATTCAAAATATATCAAAATACAGAAAGAATACGGTCAAGATCCATGGTGGTATAACTGGGTGTTAAGAGTAGGTTTGCACATGTTAATGAACAGTGTTTCTTTCATTTATATTTCAAAATCTGAGCTGCCAGTTGCTAAGATAGAAAAGTTGTTACCGCCTGAGGACCTGCATTCTTTACAGTCAAGTATATCATCATTGATGGCTAATTTGCCAGATGAACGCCCAGTAATCCTGATAGACAAACGTCGTTTATAGTCTTACCAATGTTAGATTCATTCTTATCACAAAAACTTTTAAAGGGAGAAGGCAGTAGCCCCAAGTTTATTTTCAAAAATTTGCTAAATCTTACAGATCTCCTCTTATTTCTGTCACAATTACTTTTCATAATGTTCCTGTATAAAATCATTGTATATTGAAGGTAAACCAAGGAATTATTCTGCACAAATTTAAGAAATAAGAACAAAAATATATTGTCACATGATTGATAGGAGCCATTCCTGAGCTAGTGTCACGGGGTACAGGTACATAAGTTCAAACTGGGGGGACTGCATTTTCCCTTTAAATAGATAAATGACATTTGCTTTCAGGTTGGTTGGGGTGAGATCTTTCAATGAGAAATAACTGCTGACTTTACAGGTTCTAAACACAATGGAACATTTCTTGTAAATATTAAATCTGTGTAAAACAGGGACATTCTAAAAATTAGTGATGGGTGGCCAACAAGAGGAATACTTATTACGGTACGTAATCATAATCCTTCTCCGGCTCTACTACACTCTCGTTGAGTAGGTGCTTATCCAGGAATTTCTTTGCAGAGTCGTCGAAACTCCCATTAGAATAGCCATTTGACATGAAAATCTGTTTCACTTGAACAATTCTTCATGGAACAATGATTATACACAGAATAAAAGCCCTGTTCAAGAAACACTTGATTAATCTTACCTTCCATGACATTGGTCAAAAAGCATGAAAGTTGAGAATTACGTTGGCATTCGTTGGTTTTCTATATAAAGTAGAGTAATATCCCTCCCTAGTTGTAGATTTTAATTCACTTTGAGTATCTAGAAAGGTAATTTTTTGGGGCCGATTTCGGATTGTGAACTTTAGGTTTAGATGTCCTTAGTTTTTAACTTCTTTAGTCGTTTAGAATTTTAGTCCATTGAGAAAATCTAGAAATTTAGATACATGCTCCTGGGAGTTTAAAACAAAAAAAATATCAGGGCTGTAACCGAGTCCACTTAACCCAATTCCGGGCCAATTCCGATTGCAGTGGCCACCAATTCCGAGTCCAACACCCTCCAATTCCGAGCCAATTCGGACTCCAGGTTTTCCAATTCCGAGTCCAGCTAGTTTACAATGTAGCACCTCTTACAGAAATGCTTCTTGCACTATTTACAATTACACATATGGTGAAAGGGGGCACTTTTCAGGAGTCAAATTCATACTCTGGCTGACCCTGTCATTTAGTTGATTGTATGTAACCGTCCACCAATAACAATGATGCCTCTTCAACATTAAGAAAACTTTCGTTTTCGTGGACTCTACTGGAATCGGTTCAGATTCCGAGTCCAGCTGAGCCCATTCCGGGCCCATTCCGATTCCGTGATCTATCATTCCGGGCCAATTCCGAGTCCGGTGAAAAACGGACTCGAGTCCGGAATCGAGTCCGATCGAGTCCGAACTCGGATGTTACAGCCCTTGAAAATATATCATCCACTTTACTGTAATATATCATACCACAGCAGATGAAGTTACAATTTCCACCCATGCATATGGTAAACCTAAAGTGGACTTAAAGTCTATAATTACAAGAATAAATATTTAGAGGTTGGAGAATAAATCCTATCCTTCCGACTCCCATCTTCATATAGCTTACTCCATTGCTGAGATATAAAAAGTTGAAAGACAGGCTATTCCCTTAATTTGAAATAGTAAATTGCGCAATAATCGTTAAGTCATTCTTGTACAACTCACATTACCTGCTTTTGTTTCCTTTTGAAATTAAGATGTTTATATAACTTTGAAAAGTTTACTGTTTTCTAGCATAGCATGTTGTGTGGAGAGGGCTTGTATAGTCAAGTCACCCCATAACAGTAAGACAGTGATCACATTTCAGGACAAGGTGCAATGACTTGGAAAAAAAAGAAGGACAAAGACTGCAATTTGAGTAGTAATAGAATGACGTCACAAATTATTGCGCAATCCACCATTATAAATTGAGTGAATAAGTTTCAACATTTTATATTTCAGCTCAGGAATGTCCTGTGAAGATAGTAGTTGCGCCATTGGAATTGATTTTGCAAGTTTTGTGACATATACCTTTGAAAGTTTTGACTTTATGTATACTTTAAACCAAGATAACGCTTCATCATAAG
This sequence comes from Holothuria leucospilota, assembly GCA_029531755.1. Classification (NCBI taxonomy): domain Eukaryota; kingdom Metazoa; phylum Echinodermata; class Holothuroidea; order Aspidochirotida; family Holothuriidae; genus Holothuria; species Holothuria leucospilota. Next base: position 2,633,061 of record CM055972.1, read on the forward strand.
CTCACATTGCTCAGGACTGTTTCTGTTTTCCTTTAATTGTGCAATCGCACCCCCATAATCTTAGCAGCATTGTTCACCTTCTTGCTTCACCTTCTCAATTGGAAGCTCAATCCTTCGTATTTAAAGGTTAAATAGCAGGTTGTAATCACAACAAAATATGCCACTTAATGTGAGGAAATGACATCACTCCTGCTTGGTTCAAATTGACTTTACGTTACAAACAGTTCATTCATCTGCTCTAACCTCAAGAACCACTCATCGAAATTGAATGAAAATTCCATTAGTTGTTAATTTAGTTCCTCTTTCACATGAGAATAGGTGTTTGGTAACTATGTCCTCTAATAACACAAAAACGTGTTAGTTTTAGCATGTTTAGGCACTTTTGTTTTTATACCATTTTTGAAAAAATATTTCATTTCAATTAATTTAAAATGGTAAATTTATTGAATTTGAAACTAAATGTTTTGACGTGCTTCTTGTGAGGTAACCTATATTAGTAATTTTGTTCTCCGTCAGCCACAAAAAAGAAAAAAGCCACTATGGTAGCCAAGTTCTTATAATTTGTCTGAATAAAAATCTTTTGGGGCTACAGAATGTCGGTAAATGTTATCTCAACGTTTTTTGTGATAATAGGTGTAGGACGGGAAAATTGCTGTTGATACATTTAACCAGGGAGTTGTTACCGACCAGACCTGAAGACCTAACCTCTCCTAGATTAACTGTATTAGGAAAATGATTTTCGTAAGTAGTGTTAATATAATAAAAGTGATCACAAACGAAGGGTTCTGTGTTAGTAACTAATCTCGACTACTCTATTCGGGAAGACATTGTCTTTTGAAGAAATCCAGGATGTCGGGAAAACAGAAGTACAATATAACATAATTTTCTGCCATGCATGCATGAAATAGACAACATGTCCGACCAGGGAGATGTTCCCTGGTCCGACACTGTGAAATAAAGGCCTCTGGAATGTGATGCAACACAACCTGACTGCTCGTCGGGAATGAGTTGTAAGGTAAACCAGTCGTGGTCGTTGCGTCGGATCACACTTGGATTAATAGCTTGAAGCGGAAATCTTCTCATCCCAGACAGTTTCAATTCTCCCAACTATGTTAGTTCTAGCCCCGCCCATAACTGTATTTAGCTTCTCCTTGTGCAGACACAAACATAGTTTATTGCTCAGGGCCACATCCTGGTGAGTATACAAGGCCCTACATGTAATCAAAACACTCTGTGCATGCTGTGTAGTGTGAGCTGCTCTGCATCTTTTGAATTTTGCAACTCTGATGTCAATCAAAGAGTAGTCACCAATTGAGACTTTTGCTTACCCCTTTGTAAAAGTCATACTTGGGGTGATGCAAATCTCTCTTTAAAACTGCTCGCAAAACACTGCCGATTAGATGAATACAAGACTATCTAATGTTTATGAGTCACAAATGAAAGAAGGGACAGAAACTTTCTGCAACCGTCATCAGATTTGGTAAACGCTTCTTTATTGGCTAGTTCAAAAAATTGGGTCGCAGTTGGGTCGACGACAGCTGCGTACTACAACGACCTTAGGCTACCGTACTCATCTGGGACGTGACTCCCCCTCCCCACCCGTGGCTTTACTACGAATATATCACACTTTAATAGTTCGTGATCACGAAGAAGACTCTCGGATCGCAGTCGGAACCGACAGTCGGGTCGAGAACAAAATTACCCGACTTATATGCCACTGGATTTCACTGACTGCTTTTCACTGTCGCGTTGCACTGAGTTCTGTAGTATGCAGTCGGGGCGGTTCAGTGTGCTGGGTTTCACTTACTCAAATCGTAAAATTGGGGAGCGTGCTGGTTGGCTGTAACCAGGGAGGTGATATTAGACCTCCCTGCTGGAACCAAGTGCATGTACGTTGTATGGCAATGGTTACGAAGGAGGAGCGCTTTTACAACTACTTCTGTCTGTCTGTAGATGCAGTGCCAAAAATTTGTTACCAGAGTGGTTTAAACTGTTATTTTCAGCGCGCTTCGTGCAAGAAGGATGGAGTGTGCACTGGATTATTGCAAAAATCCCTCATCCTACCTCCCAACCTCAAAGCCTCTGCATCACAAAGAAATCAAATGACCGTTAGTCCTAGTTATTATGAAACAAAAGGGTAAAGTGTAATTTTTAGCTCTGTTTAGTTGGTATTCAGTGCTAGATCGGTGATTACTATGTAGAATGAAGCCAAACATTTCTAAAATGTCCAGAAAGGTGTATATATTTCGGCGCGCTTCGCGTCCATTCGTCTCACGATACTCTTGTGGTCCTGTCATATTCCCCGGCCCGTTGAACAAAATATAGTACGACTGATGCAAAACTCCGTAGAAACTCTGACCACCTCCCTCGTTACACACCCCCTTCCCAATATCAATCCGGATGCATCTTGAAGAAAACCACCAGCGGTTAGTCCGAATTACGCTATTTGTGAATATATATATATATATATATATATATATATATATATATATATATATATATATATATATATATATATATATATAATATATATATATATATATATAGAATAGGAAACGTTTAGTGACAGTCAACTACACGTCAATGATGAGAAAAAGAGCCCAGTGCTCAGTAGCCTTCGGTTTTTTATTCAACCTTCTTCAGCCACAAGTAAAACGAAACGAGCTGGGCTAAAAAGCATAAATACTCCACTGAGTACGTCAGAACTAAAGGGTAAAAGGTCATAATGAAGAAAGCGCCCAGCAAGTAAGATCGTAAGACACTTTTAAACGATACAAAGGAGTAGCAGCCTACTGCCAATCTCCAAAGAAAAACCAGTAAAGCGTATAAAGAATAAAAGAGAGATACAAAGCGATAAGAGCAAAGAGGGAAAGTGGACCATGGTCAAAACAAAATAAAACCTAAAAGGGGAGAAAACAAAACTGAAATACTGCAAAGATGTACAAAAAGGAGGGCGAGTGATTAACTGAAGTAGCTGACTCTTTTACGGGAGTTAAATTCTTTGCTCTTGTTAAGACCATTAGGGTGCGTAGTGCAAAGATGAGCCTTCCAATATGCTTCAAGTTCTGTTTTGGTTAAAATTTTGTCCACATTAGAGTGTTACTGTGAATTTTTTTCAATAATGGTGAATCGGATTTGGCCGAGATAGTGGGGCTTCGAACTGAATTTGTACCGACAACTCACACCTCGGTTGTTTCTAATGAGGTCCGATTTGTGGTTACGAAAGCGGACCTTAAAGGAGGTATTATACATATATATATATATATATATATATATACCCGTTGGCCCTTACGAAACAGTTCTGTAAAGCTGTCTTGTAGTAACCCAGTTACAACCTTTCAATATTTTAGCTCCCTTTACAGGTTGAGCACTTTACCATTGACTGGTTAACACCTTTTTTCGATTATATATATATATATATATATATATATATATATATATATATATATATATATATATATATATATATATATATTACCCGTTTCGGGATTTACACACTTTGTGTGGTAACAAGGAGGGAAAATTGTAGCGTGCGGTATTTGTACCTTGGTTCAAGCCGAGAATCACGTTAGTCACGGTGGTGCAGTGGTTAAGGCAGTCGCCCGGACAGCGACCGTCCCGGTTCAAACCCGTGTGGCTCAAATTTCCTTCTGGTTTCTTCTTTCATTCTTCCCTTGTTCAAAAGGCTATGCCAGTACTTGGGTTGAATTTAATTCAGATCGAATCAGTTACTTACTCTTCGACCTATATATATATATATATATATATATATATATATATATATATATATATATATATATATATATATATATATATATATATATATATATATATATATATTATATATATATATATATATATATGATTCAAATGAACGCTGTATTAAATAGTCGCATAGAGACCTTAGGCCATTTTTCCTCTAACAAAGCACTTGCCTTATACTGAAAGAGGATATTTATTTGTGAATGGAAAACTTAGCCCCAAGCAGGATTCGAACCAGCGACCTCCCGCACACAAGGCGGATGCTCTGACCACTAGACCATTGAGGCCTATGTGATAGAACGCGGTCAACTGAGCTTAAATACTGTCGAGTCAAGCTTTCCATTGCTACGTCATAGGAACGCGTCCCATGTAGTATTGAGTAGGTAGAGTGACGTAGCGACTTTATATGAATGATTCAAATGAACGCTGTATTAAATAGAGGAAAAATGGCCTAAGGTCTCTATGCGACTATTTAATACAGCGTTCATTTGAATCATTCATATAAAGTCGCTACGTCACTCTACCTACTCAATACTACATGGGACGCGTTCCTATGACGTAACAATGGAAAGCTTGACTCGACAGTATTTAAGCTCAGTTGACCGCGTTCTACCACATAGGCCTCAATGGTCTAGTGGTCAGAGCATCCGCCTTGTGTGCGGGAGGTCGCTGGTTCGAATCCTGCTTGGGGCTAAGTTTTCCATTCACAAATAAATATCCTCTTTCAGTATAAGGCAAGTGCTTTGTTAGAGGAAAAATGGCCTAAGGTCTCTATGCGACTATTTAATACAGCGTTCATATTTAATACAGCGTTCACTGACGGGGGGTTGAACCCCCCGTCAGTTTGCTCGATACAGGACCTGATGGTCACGGCAGCAATATCATGCCGAGGTTCCGACCGCGATCGTTTAATTGCAGAAAACCGGTTAATTATGAAGCTTGGGACCCTCACCCCTAATGGACTGAATGTTAAACTTGAACTCTTGTAACTGTTTTATTGCAGGTTTGGCCGTGACCATTCCAAACGCTTTTAATTTTCTTGCCAAACGCGTGCTCTTTTTTTTTTTTTTTTTTTTTTTTTTTTTTTTTTTTTTTTTTTTTTTACATGACCGTCTTTTGTCAATCGTTTTAGATCGCGTCATGACAGCTTTTAGTTATTTCACGCAGTTGCGCAGTTTTTTGCATTTCACGCAGTTGCGTAGCTTTACTGTATTTAACGCAGTTGCATTGTTTCACTGCGTTGCTTTATTGTGTACACACTCTGTGAGCGCGTCAATCGTTTTAGGTTGCGTCATTACAGCTTTTAGTTATTTAACGCAGTTGCGCAGTTTTTTGTATTTCACGCAGTTGCGTAGCTTCACTGTATTTAACGCAGTTGCATTGTTTTACTGCGTTGCTTTATTGTGTACATACACACTCTGTAAGCGCGTCAATCGTTTTAGGTTGCGTCATTACAGCTTTTAGTTATTTAACGCAGTTGCGCAGTTTTTTTTTTTTTTTGTATTTCACGCAGTTGCGTAGCTTTACTGTAGCTAACGCAGTTGCATTGTTTTACTGCGTTGTTTCACTTTATACATACACACTCTGTGAGCGCGGCCAACACACATGCGTCGGTCGAGTTGTGTAGGCACGCGTTTGTTTGTTTCATTTGAATCGCGTTTTACTGATCAGTTGATATTTTGCCGCCTGATGAAGGGTATGTACCCGAAACGTTGCGGAGTTTTCTCCTAAACTTTAAGCACTTTTTTACTACTTTTATTGACCTATACATTTCACAAGTGCTTCGCAGCAATCGACCTTATATATATATATATATATATATATATATATATATATATATATATATATATAACTATAATATATATATATATATATATATATATATATATAATCGAAAAAAGGTGTTAACCAGTCAATGGTAAAGTGCTCAACCTGTAAAGGGAGCTAAAATATTGAAAGGTTGTAACTGGGTTACTACAAGACAGCTTTACAGAACTGTTTCGTAAGGGCCAATTTGAACAGGTCCTCACTCTTCAGAAGCCTGATGAAAACAGGCACGGGTGATTAGGTCGAGTCAAGATACCTTACCTATTGGAATAATTACACAGCAGATGTTTATTTCTGTGTCTGCAAGAGCTGATGATTTCGTTTCTTTTGTTTAAAGTTGCTAAGGAAGGTTTGAGTATGATGAAGAACTTTTCTTCTAAACAGAGGTTGCAGGTTTTTGATGATGTGGAGTATGCCCGAGCTTTGCTTATAAGGTTCCATTTCACAGAGTGTTCTACATTTGAATCCTTTAACTTCCAGATGTGTTCACTGAGTGCAGTTGCGTTTCTCTTGTCTTTGTGTTGAAGCTAGACTTGTGGGTGTTGTATCTGGTTTTGAAGGTGTTTTCTGTTAGACCAATGTAAGTTTCTTCCTTGTGATTGTCATGGCGTGTTACAGTGGCTTGGTACACTTGCAGGTTTTTGGTGAGGCAGTTGCCTTGCAGTGGACACTGGCTTTGTGTTCTGCAATTGCAGTTGTTTTGTGTTGCTGGTTTCAGATTCTGTTTGGTCAGTATGTATTTGTTGTGCTCTGATATTATTTGGTCCATGTTTGCCATGGGGCTGTAACTCAGTTTTACCGTGTTTCTGTTGAGTAGAGTATGTAGTTTATGTCCAGGCGGGAAGCAGCTGTCTAAAAGGTTGAAGAATTTCTTGTCAATGTTGGTGGTGACATTGTCACTGAACGGGGGGTTGAACCAGGTTATGTTTCTGGCATGTCTTCGTTTTGTGGCCTTGTTTTGTTGACTGGTGTTAAGCGGTTGGGTTCTGTACTTTAGATTATACCCATAGCCACTTTTGTGCAGTGCTTCCTGGTATATGGGTGCTGAGGTGTTGAAAGTGTTTTCGTCGGATGAAATGTTAGATAGTCTCCTGTTGATGCTTTCTGGGATGTTCTTTATGATGAGTGGAGGGTGGTTGCTCTGTTTGTGCACATAGAGAGGGATGTTGTTGACCACTAGACCACTGCAGAAAAATATAAGGTAAACGCATTTGGCCATGGTTTAACATTTTTGGTCGAAATCATTTCGGGCAAGTTCAGCTCTCCCTTAACATCTTCTGCCACTGAATTCATGTGAAAGATCCGCTTTTCCTGTAAAACTATTTTATGATGAAATTAATAGACTAACTATCACCATGTAAAAACACGTGACGGTCCTCAAGCTGGCAATGCTTATTATTATACGATATAGGCTGGCATTAGCATATGTACCACCTTTTCTCGTCTTCATGGGCGGCCAACCGATGGTGGCGTTCCGCTTACATAGTGCCACTGACTATATGCCCCCCACACACTTTAAAAGACGGGATCGCCGCCCATGTCCGTCTTCCTTGCTTCATTTCTTGATACATTCGGGCCCTTACTTTTCTTTTTTTGTTTTACCTTTCCTCTCTTTTACTTTCCTTTAGTCTTTGTCTTTTCTCTTTTTTTCTCTTTCTTTTCTCCTCTTTTTAAACCGAGGCGCGGCGCGCTTCAACGCCACGCACTAGGTATGAATGCATTCATGGATGTTTCTCAGTTGTCAAGATTTACAGTTGTCATGCCTGATTTGCCTAACTATTTTGGAAATGTGAAAAAAGACCCACCGGGGAACGTAGGCCTACTGTAGTACGTTCGTTGGGTATCCACTCCATTAATTGTACGACTAAAGTACAGTAGCTTGGGGTGAATATTGCTGCTATCTTAGTTACATTACGAGTAGTACGTACTCGAGTACTACAAGTCTGATGTCAACCCTCCCTCTTCGGGAATTCGAAACTGTAAAAGTAATGATCAAAACTCAGATAACCGGAAAATGTCGGGGACATGAAACCGGGAGGACGAAAAATATGACGAAAAAATGAGATGCTCGAGGAGGGACGGGGTCGTACTCGAGTCCGTACTCGGGTACAAATTTCTGTACTCGTACTCATACTCGAGTTCCTGGCCTTAGTACTCGTACTCGTACTCCGGTACCGTGTACTCGTACTCTGGATCTGCGTACTCGTACTCGACATGTCTGTACTCGTACTTGTACTCGAGTACAATAATTCTCCTGCATGTTAACTGCATGCTGCATATTATTTCGATTATTCCATCATAAATTTACTTCAGTTTATTATTCTCAATTGGTCAAAAATTCGGTTTTATCAAACTGGTAACCCTCCCTCTCAACAGAGGTTGACTCAGAGAATGCTTCCACTTTTCAAGGGAACAATCAAGATCATGCAGGCTATCGTAGTGGTCCAGGCTCGACGGGTGGATTAATTCCTTCTCCATGCTTTCGGGAACTGTCAGCCTCAAAGGTCAAAAAGATATCCATCAGATCAGATAAATGTGGGTTCACTGTAGATATGAAGTTTCCGCGATCTCCGGACTATTCTTCTATCATGATCTGCGTCAGTCGTTGTTCTGGTTAGTGGTTGCGGAGTTTGAGGTGAAGGCCTACCTGCAACAGAGGCATCTATCACTACATGTGTACATGCAGTCCTCGTTGTTCCACATATGTAACATCAGGGTGATAATGAAGCTGTTATCAATTCAAAATAACTATCTATGAAATTGTGCTCGTACTCGTACTTGTGAACTGTGTACTCGTACTCGTACTTGTACTCTGGTGTTTGTACTCGTACTCGTATACTCTTGCCCTCACGAAATTGTCAGATTGTGTATACTGGTACTCGTACTCATGTATCGTGTACTCGTACTCTGGACTACGTACTCGTACTCGTACTCTCAATTTTGTACTTCACTACAAGTCTTGTTGACAGATCTACCAACCTTTGTCTTTAGAATCTAGGATGGGTTTTGTGCCAGTCTCACCACCAATTGACTGGAGGCCTGCGGTGTTTCTCAGCCCTGCTTAGAATTTTAGGAGCCGATAGTAAAGCGAAATAATCCTTTGCCAGCTTCCGGAATCCCGGGATGAACAACCCAGGGGTGCGCCACGCGTGTGCCGCACAGGGGACATACATGGCCCCGTATGTCAAAGCCTGCCTCCTCCCCCTTAAGGAAAAAAGGCCTAACTTCGGGAAGGCTTGATGAGTACGATAAATTGTAGGTAACCCCCGACAGCTACCAGTGGCCCACTAGGGGCGTAGATCGGGTTTGGGGGATTGGGATGGCAAAAATCATCCGACAAACCTTATTTTCAATAGAAAATGTTTAAATAGTTATCTGCAGTGTTGAAAAAAATAGCATGGAGGTATGGGGATATGCATTATGTTGAAAGGGTTAAATGGGAGATTCTCATTAATAATTTAATAGGCTCAGATTGGCCTTTTCTCGAAGCCCTAAAGTCATCTGTACACCACAATATTATTTTTTTACCCTTTTTTACGCTGCCTGCAGAATTCATTTGGGACAAAACGATGTTTCCCTCCCCAATATTTTCTTTGGAGGGGCAATCGCCCACCCTGCCCCCAGGATCGATGCCCCTGGTGGCTCAGATGTTCACTCGCTTCTGCACATGAACTTACTACCTGCAAAAAAGTCTGCCCAGTAAAATCCCAAAGTTTTCATTTTTTGTTCATTGAGAACTTTGGAAATTTTCGGCTTTTTTCAACAAAACTTTTTCTACAATGCCGCCCCCTGAAAATTTTAGTGCGCTTCGACACATGGTTTGGACTTAACGTTGCTGCACCCCCCATAGGCGTAGGAGACGGGGGCCTGCAGCCCCCTAAAATAATTCTGTGAAAAAATTCGGGCAGTATATAAAAAAATCCTGGAACTGAAAGAAAAAATTGCTATAATAAAGTTTTGTTAAATCAGTAATTTAAACTGATGTTCAAAGCATGCCCGACCGACTGCCCGAAAAAAAAAAATAAAAACAGTGGTTCCTGCCCGAAAACAAAATAATTATATAGTAGAGATTTATTTTACACAGGCGGTGCTCCATGCTTATCTCTCATCTGCCGTAGACGTTTTCCTGTTTCAGTGTTTTACGTTAGCACCACAGAACACCATTTTCTTGGATACTTCTCAAAGTACCAAAATTTTCGCGCTCGCCGCGCGCTTTCAGTGTCATTGATTATTTATTACCATGTCTTAAACGTATTCACACTTTTCATCGCCCCCAGTTAGGTTGATTGCTAGTCAGGGCCTTTTTTAACGAATTTGTACGGGGGGGGGGGGGGGCTATTTCACAAAAGGGACCATCTGACACGAAGTTACTAACTAAGTGGAGCGCCACCATCAGTTGGCGCGTAGCGTATTGAATTTTTTGGGGATCGACAGACACCCCAGATCGCAGGAAATGGCACTTCCCGAGAATTTCGAGGCTCTATCGAACCATCCTAAAATTGAGATATTATGCTCTGCATGTTTTCATTCTAAGAAACATCCTCAATGATTCCCAACACATTTTTTGACTGGGCGAAGTACCCAAATCCTTTTCAGTTTCCTAAGCCCATGCATTATAGACCTACTTATAATTGTTTGATTAAACTCGTGTACTGAACTTTCAGCAACTCGCATCGCGCAGCCGTGACACTGTGTCCAGGTCTGCAGTGCGCGCCGCAATATTGCTCATTGTTGATAATAACTAATCAGCACACTGGAAATGGAATATTTTCAAACTTCTGTCATTGCAGCATTGTATTGTATGGTCACAGTTCGTATAACTTGTAGCCGCCGTAGCGACCTAAAGAAAGAAGGGAAGAGGGTGGAAATAAGAGGGGGCGAATAAAAGGTGGAAAAGTAGACAACGGCAGATTCTTCTGTAGGCGACGATCAGCCGTCGCTGACCGGCTAGTTTTTATTGCCCCTGCATTAGTTGGCATGTAACATACTCAGGATAATTGCTAGAAACAAAACTGCATACCACACCCAGAGAACTAGCTCTCCTCCTGTGGGGTTCAGATGGGCAACCGGATGGGACCCATGTGAGTTACACCTCGTTTTGCCCTGCGTGCCTGGCTCTCCCGGCCAGTCCACATTCAGACCATCTGATCCCAGCTGGGCTGAAGGCTGGAGCTGGCCCAGTGGGCTCCACCTGGGCACGCAGGACAAAACGAGGTGTAACCAACATCAGTGGGCCCCATCTGGTTGCCCATCTGAACCCCACATGGGGTCCAGTTGAGCTTGCTGGCTGGGAAAGGATAGCTAGTTACATCTAAACATACTTTATTTTGGGATTTTGATAACATCGCACGTAGATACTAGCTACCTCCTCCTGCGACGCTCCCCTCCCCCATATACCTTGCGAAGTAGTCTATCACTTGGCAATGTCACTGCTCTCCTTGTAGGCCTGGTGGCTCACCTACTTACAAGAAGAACTTCTTAACAAAATCCCTTCCTTTGTAGGACTCGATGTTTGGGAGGTTCATTCGTCTCTCTTTAGCAGCCAGGAAGCTTTCCACTGATGGCCTTGGGTCGAACTTGGCCATTGGAACCCCATTCCAGTGGATAAGCAACCTGTCGTTGAGTGATCATTCGCTGGTGGCCATTCTTAAGTCTGAGTATAGTATATTGTATGTGGAAACACATTTCTCCACTGTCATACTGTGTGGTGTGACCACACAGAAGCTATGGGCCGACTTCTTGTGAAAATGTTTTCATGCCTTCATGGGGCTACCATTCTTTAATGTCAGATATCAGATATTGATCATTTATTATCATCATTATGTGTTTTATATGTATGACAAAAAAGGACCTACGGGGGGGGGGGGCAAATGGACTGAGTGGGTGGGCTGAGTAGGGGACTGGGGGGGGGGCACGGCCCACCCAGTATGTATGTTAAAAAAGGCCCTGTTGCTAGTGTGCATAGGCGGATGGGTGTAGTTATGGAGCAGCACAGCATTCAGGAATGCAAAGCAGGGGAATTCTTTTTCCCTTCCTCTTCTTTTGTCAAAGTTATGTTAATGAAATTTGAAAGCTTTATTGGATGACAAGGCATCAAGTTCACCTTGTAATTGGCAAACGCATTTTCTTTGGGAACTGAAGATGTCTCGGTGCAGAGTCTGCATGCAACTTTTATCATGGAAATAAATGATTCCTGATGCAAATTTCCGTACCGTTGTCACGATTCGCACTATGTATCTTACCACAATTATATTTTAGGGAAATAAACTTACACGAAAGTTTTCTGGCCAAGACACTGATCCGAAAATTGTCAGCAAGGGTACGGTGAGGTGTCGTTTTAAACGTATAATGGATGTATTTTGATAGTTTCTATCAAAGATCTTTCCCAAATAACAAAACTTTTCGTGCGCTTTGCGCACTTTTATCTTAAGTTCTATTGTTATATTCTTTAAAGGTTGTGTGACATGAAAGTAATATAGTTGGATATTCGTGTAAAAAGCATTAAATATCCAGAAAATAGCCGCAATTTCCATTAAAATCCATCAAATATTGACCATTTTACGGGGAAATTTCTATTTCACACTTGTATCATGACAAAACATGAGCTAAATATGCAAATATGTGACATTGAAAGAGGGACATACCATATATGGCACATGTTAGCTTTTGTTTTTTCAACCTTAATTGCAAGGACACTAGCTGGTAGCATTGTTATTCCCTGAGGGGTTTATTATAAAAGTTCAAATTTTTTCCTTGAAAAAAATTGATATCACTCACCAAACTGTAATCTATTTGATCCGTAATTAAAAGACAATTTATATAGGGTTAACAAAAGAAATCATAACACTGTGCAACACTCCACATCATTATTTTTGCATATGCAATTAGTTTCTTCAGAAACCATCAAACTTTGAAGACGTATATTTTGAGAACGGTAAAAGATACTGAAATAATTCCAACGGATCTTTGATTGGAGGACTTAATTCTTTAACTGACAAGTGAAACAGCTCTTTTGGTGGCATGTCACACGACCTTTAACACCGTGTCAATCACATGCACATTTTTCAACGGTAATGGGTTCTACAATAGTTTTAACGCAAAATTTTGGCCAGCTTCGCTCGCAAGTGCCACGGGTTTATACTCCATATGCCTCAGTGACATGGAGGAACGGAGCGCATGTCCCCCACTGAATCACCCCAAAGGCGTTTGGGTGAGGTGCGTTTTCGACTGAATCATGTTTCTATTCATCATGTTCTGTCACAAATGGTTCTCAAGCTATCAGAGTTTTCTTTAGACCTAACCAATTATTATCACTACTATGTGATAACAACTCCCGGAGAAGCACAGCAGCAAAAGTTAAAAGCTTTGTACGAATCATCAGGTAGAAGAATTGCCTTGTGATTTGTAGATAGGTTTCTTTGAGGAATTGAAACTGTTTCGATGCAGATGCAAGTTTTGGGCAAATGACATCTATGTCATGCAAAAATTCAGCGTGCTTAGCGCGCATTCGTCATCGTTTGCACACCATTTCTTGACCATTATTACAGTATAGTGCAGTTCAAACGTTTTTTTCAAGGACAGCATCAAATCCATCTAGGCCACCTAAACTCAACAAAAATTTCTCGAAGAGGAGGGGAGTTTGGGCAAACACTTTATCTCAGTGCCTCCTCATCCCCCCCCCCCCCCGCAATACAGCAAGTTGTGCTCGTGTGCGAAGAAAACGAAAAATTGTGGTCACATTTTTCGGGCAAGTATACAGCCCCCTAAATCAAATTAGGCTCCTATGTCCATGACACCCCCCCCCCCACACACACAAACACACCCCGCCTGAAACTTGCAAATATCGTATACTAGCCTACTGATATAGGCCTTAGCGGGAAATATTCCCTCAGGCTACTGACTTGTCACGAGTCATTCAAAGTTAAGAATTCTTCTGCCCATATAACGTACTCGATCAAGCATATAGAGATGTCGGATTTCCGATTTACACACAATCACCCAATGCACTTACCACGTCCCTTTGTGTAGTCCTACATTATATTTCCCTGGATCCGCATTGTACATATTCACTCCGTTTTCCCTCTAAAGCAAAGTGTGCATCTACTCGACTGTAACTAGGTTGTACACACTGCATATTATGAGTGCTGAGTTGTTGAGGTCAGGTTCATTTTATATTCAGCACTCTAAATGAATAGTTGCATTTTTAATAACAGAGAAGTGCACGTTATCTCTGGACATTTGACGACCGCGTCGTTCACTCGTTATCAGGCAAAACACGCAGCAGCTGTGCAAACCTATTGGTACTGTCTGGCTCGGCCATAGCCGCTAGAACGTTCATCCATACTCATAACTGAACGGTACATACGAGGGCACCATGCATCGAAGAGGAGTGGTAAATTTAACTTATGATTTTTTGTTTCATTCTTTTAGAATGTTAGCCTGTAATTGTATAGTGTGTTAATATGTTGACCGTACACGCAGTCTATTCTTTTCACGTCGGTATAGTATAGTTTGATTTGCACAGTATCCATCGGTTGTTCAATTCCAGCTCCTAATAGTAGGGCTATAGTGATGAACCTTATAGTTAGCAAAGTGTAGCGTAGTAGCAGGGAGTCGTTAGGACTCCCTGGTAGTAGGCTAGTAGTCAATATGGGAATTAACCAGCGGCCAGCCTTGCCGTGGCAATAGGTTTATTGGAATGTAAAACAGCTTGTCACTACCTTTGAGACTTCCTTAATGGGAAATGTCAGATAGCCTAGTTCTTGTTTCCATTATCTTAGTGTCTACAGCATGGGCGTCCGGAGGGGGTGGGGGCGGGCAGGGGCACTTCGCCCCCCGGAAAATCAAAAACTTGAAAAAATAAAGAAAAAACGAAGAAAATATAACATCAACCTTTCTTAACAGTTCACTCAGTGTGAATTTCTACTCTCAGAACAGGAATTGAATAAAAGTATCAACACTCAGGCCCCAGCAGCCCTACCCCCGAGCATATTTTTGGTATTTTGAAAGTTTATATTTACGATATTGCTAGTGTTTGTCCTTTTATATGCGGTAAATAGGCGGTAAATAGTCCTTTCCAGCGATCTGGGAAGCATTTTGGGCCAATTTTCTTGCGATCCGCGCCAACCCACGGTCCCGCGGAGCGCTGAGAGTGTGTCTATGCCCCCCCCCTTGACAAATTCCTGGCTACGCCCCTGTCAACACTGTGTGAAAAAGTAACATCTAAACTCTTTCCTGGGAGTTAAATGTTTCCCATGTAAAAAGTTTTGCCCCCTAACAAGTTTGTCCCCCCTGAATTTTTTCTGCGGACGCCCATGGTCTACAGGGCTTCTCAAGTTAACTTACTCAAGGGAGCAATTTCAGCTAGGAACACGGTACTGTATCTCTGAGGAGTCGGGGGTCGGCAGCAGTGTTAATTGTCACCTTTCAGAATCCAATGGCAGAGATCTTGATATAAGCCTTCAATAAAAAAGTCAACCCTTTCCCAGAACAGGTGCGGAAAATTTCAAAACTAACGGGATTGTTGGGCAGACGGAGGGAATCGCAGGAGGGCCCGGGCGGGGGATTTGTGTGTGTGTGTGTGTGTGTGTGTGTGTGGGAGGGGGGGGGGAGATGGGCGAAATATCTTAGTTACGAAGCTCCGCACAATATTAATCCATGTACCACTAGTGATCGAGTGGCCCGATAAAATATTAGCCTGCATTCATGAGATGGAATTTAGAAATGTCGTCCCCTGCATTTTATCATTATTATCCATAGAGCAGGATATAGGAACCTATATCCTGCTCTATGTTATTATCTCAACTCGCGTGTATTTTTTATGAAGGGAGACCATCGTCATTTTCAGTTTTTCTTTTCGGGGTGGTGGTTACCCCAGTGTTGCTTATATGTCGAGCAGCTTATGATCAGGAGGAGAAATTTCAGGGCAAAAACCTTCCGAACCTTGAAGAGGGTCGCCCCATTCATGGACTTCACTTGTATACTTACGGTATATACCTAGGCAAGATACTCGGATTGTGTCGGCGATCGAACAGATGGGCGATTGTCTGATTATATAAAGCTCCGTTTTCAATAAAACAGAACGTAGCTAGACCAAAATGATTTGCAAGATCCAACTCAAGCGAGGTCGGAATTACCCTCTTTTGGTCTTTTGTCATAAAATGACTGTGGTTTTTACATGCCAAGGGACGGCACTTTTGATTCAAGTTTAGATACCGCTGGGTGACTTCAAAGAAACACTTGAAGGTCACGGTAAGTTGAAATCAGGCTTATATTTGTTTGCCTAGCATACAGTATATTAACAGTAGGCCTAGCGTATTAGCGTAGCCTTGACTTAGTTGAATGAGAAGCCACACCACTTACCTGGGCTTACTAGTAATTTCAGTTTCCCGTCTGATTGCAGGGCGGTATCCGAGTGCTTTTGACCCAATTCCGGGCCAATTCCGATTCCGGTGGCCACCCGTTCCAGGCCAGTCTCCGAGTCCAGTACCCTCCGATTCTGAGACAATTCCGATTCCTGGTTTCCCCAATTCCGGGCCAGTTCCAAGTCCGGTCATTTGACAGTATAGCATCTCGTACAAATATTTCTTGTACTAATTTGCAATTAGTACAATTGATTAAAAAGGTAATTTGGGGGTCAATTTCATACTCTGGCTTACCCAGTTATTTAGTTGTCTGTGTATGACCATTCGTGTGCTGAATTGTGCACCAATAATACTGTAGCATTTGTGAAAATTTCATTTGTGTGGTCCCGGCTTGAATCCCCCCCCCCCCCCACCAAGTCCCGGTCCAGCTTTAGCCCATTCCCGACCAATTCCGATTCCGGGATCGCCCATTCAGGGCTAATTCCGGCAAAAACCGGACTCGACCGGAACTGAGTCCGAGACCCGACTTACACGTTACATCCCTGTCTGATTGATTCATCGTGTTGAAATTACAGAATTATTCAGTGGCGTTCTAATAGGGACGGGGGTAAGGGGGTGTTAACCACTAGTCTCAGGGTACGTGTAGTGCCGCAGTAAAAATAAAAGAGGATAAAAATAATTGCAAACACTCACGAAATATTGGAAATTTTCAGTGCAAGCTTCGTCAAAGATTGACACCCTTTTGCATGTAAACTACAAAATTTGAAAAAAAAAAAATCGATAGGGAACCTCCCCCCGCTCGAAATAATCCCAACAAAACAAGCCTACCCTTAGCCATCCGAAAACAAGCTTTCGCTAAATAAAACATAAACAAATATGTATAGCGCGGATTCCCGGATGTGGAGCGATATGTTATACTGAGTAATTAGTTCTCTTGCAATACTGGTTGGTTTGGGTTGATTTACGCCAGCTTAAAGACAGACTGTCATCACCCCAAAGTATATTTTTAGTGTATGTATATCAAAATTCTCAGTTGGTGACTGCTGTTTGATTGACATCAAAGTTTGAAAATTTGAAAGATGCAGAGTAGCTCACATTCCACACAAGGCAGAGAGAGTACTTTTATTACATTTTATAGCCTTGTGTGCTCACCAGGACATGGCCTTAAGCAATAAAACAGGTTTATTCTTGCACAAGGAAGAGCCTCATACAGTTATGGGAGGAGCTAGAAGATGCATAGTTGGGAGAATTGGAACTGTCTGGGATGATGAAAATTTTCCTTTAAGTTAGTGCATGCATCTGAATATTGTGGGAACAGTGAAATGCTTGTCTTGATTCCTATACCTGAATAAATTTGTAGGTTCCCGAAATTTCCCCCTAGCATTATACAAAGTACTAGCCTGCGAAACTCGGTGTAACTTTGCACTGTCGTTGAAAGTACCCTAGACTTGTTTTATGACTCGTGAATATATGAGCACCCAGGCTGCCAGGTAAGAGGATAGCAGTGACGTACACGTGTCATTTGCTTCCTAAGTGTATAGTGGGTCAGAGTGGCTGCTCCCAGGTCAGATAACGTTTCAAAGCGGTGCATGCTAACTGATATATACTATTAACCAGCAAAACTAGAGAAACGTTATCTCCTGTAAGTAAACCTGATCTCATGTAAGCAGTGTCCTGGACTTTAATTTACGCATCGTGCCGAAATGTACCTACATGTTAAAATGTGCTTATCAGAGTTTAAGACATCCGCGGCGGGCGGGGGGCGGGGGTGGTTGGGGCTGTCAATCCAAATTAAAGGGTGGACGGCGGAAGGGGTGTGAATGGAACCGACAGACAGGTTGGAAAAATACAGCGGCGATGAAGTCTCCATTGCACGTAGGATCAAGAGACCGAATAAGCTTGTTTTTTTTCAAAATATCATACTAAATAAGGGCAGCTGCCGGAAATCACCTTTTTTCCAAGTACACTCAGAGGGAAGTTGGTTCGAAGAAAAATGACATTCTGTACGCTGGTGTAAATGAAAATAATGGAGACCTAGAGTTCATAGGAACAACTCCTCGGTGGAGGACCAAGGGTTGAAACCCCCGGATGCTCTGTTGTATTTCCACACACAGAACTGTGTGTTAAGGTGAAGCCAATCATCAACTGCCTACAATGCGCACAAAATACATCAAAGAGTGGCACGTTTGTACCATTTTCCTAACCGCTTCATTCGGATTTTAACAGCCTGTCGATTGTTTCACGGGGCACTTATAGTTGGGGGAGGGGGTTATTGAAGTGTGTGGTATGGGCTTCATGCCGAAAAATTAGAGTTAGTTCCTTAGGCAGGAGACAGGGTTACTTCAACGAGGGTGGGGGCACTGGTGTAGCAGCACGACCAACTCCTGATGGACGTCTTTGCCAACGTTAATGCTACTTCAAAACGATTTGCCAAGAAAAACGTAACGGATATCCAGACATTGACCCAAAGCCGAAAATGACTTGAAGGTAAAACATAATTAATGGGTCAAATCAGGAGTAGCGCCAAGATTTGTTCCCCGACGGTTGCCAAGCTCACCGACCGTGGATTAACTCCTAGATGGGGAGCAGCAACCACTGAGAAGCCGTGACAAAGGAGGTTGCTGAAGTGATGGCTAAAGAGAACTTTTTCGGCGCGATGAGCACGTTGAAATTATATATATATATATATATATATATATATATATATATATATATATATATATATATATATATATATATATATATATATATGTATAAACAAAATATATATATAAACAAAAATTGGACTTTTATTGAGGCTTTGAAAATATGGCATTGTAGAAAACGAAATCATGTAAACCGTCGGGGAGTCTGTTCGCCACCTTTGGGAATTACATGTTTTTCATCGTTCCCATTAGGGCTCCCTGTAAAAATTCGAGAATTTACTCAACGAGGAGAGGAGGCATGGCCCCTGTTCCCCACTAACAGCCCTCTCTTCGTGAAATTCCTTTGATAATGAGAAGCTGGGTTGGGTGCACTTGAAGTACCATAAAAATGTATATAAAAATGTAACACTTTGATAGAAATGTTAGTGAATTTTACTTCTTAATCATTTTACATTGCCAAAGTTAAAAATTTTATGTGTAAAAGTATCCAAGCAATAAAATCTGTAAATGTTATACGTACTTGTGAGACAGACGAGTCATTGTGATCCTTTATAAGCTGGTTCACTAAATCTAGAGGGGACATTTGATGATGCTCTCCACAATCCAGAAAGCGGTGGCAGGTCAACGTCCAAAAAGTACAGAAGGGGACGGGTATGCCCCTGTCACCCTTCCCCGCGAAGCGGATTCTGTTTTCTCAACCCTGGGATACGACTTAGGGAATGTGCACAGCCTGCTACGCTACGTAGGCAACTGTCACCCATTATTACTTATTTAGTAGGTTACAGTCGTTTTACAGTCCCTTACATTCCAACAAAGTAAGGTCGCTGACATTTCCTCCTCTTGTAATCAGCATAGGCTATTATAATAGTTATGACGTAATATACATGACGTATTTCTCGAGTCCTCTGAGGCCCGTACCCAGGAATTCCCTTCGGTTGTTAAAAACTTATTCAAAATGTGGACGATAAGAACAAGTTTGTAATGCAGATTTAAAATGGAAAAGATTCCATTCACCCTCGTTTGGGTATAGGAATCTAGACCTTAAGGTATGTGTGTTCGTGTGAGTTTGGGGGGGGGGGGTGGGGGTGGGCAAACGTGATTACATCATGTCTGCATATAATGCAATTAGCCTGAATGATCATTCTTGAATAGATGCTTCTCAGTTGAGGGGGAGGTGAGCCACCCTAACTTGAAGCTCCTTGAACCTACATGGAAACCTACTATACATGGAAATGATTCTTGCAATGCATTAAGTAAATACTCAGCAAAATGAGAGGATACAAATCGTGCTTGAACTTCCTTGGCATTAGTTTTCTTAACCTTTTAACGCATGAAGTTTTTTCAGGAATTTATTAATAGGAGATTCCTCATAAGTTCATTAGGCCTAACTGAAGATGTCATGTAATTAAAAGTTCGTCTAATTAGCCTGCATTAAGTACATTAAACTTTTCATTCACGTCAGCTGTTTGTAAAATGTACAGCGCGCTGAGCGGATAAAGTTTTTGTTCACTTTAGCATGATTTAATAATCGAAGGGGTGGTAGACCCGAGTGGTGTTAAGCGAAGAAAGTAGGCTACCGCAGGCTGAGCATGCCTGAGTCCGACTTCTCACGTGTTTAACTGAAGTACAGTACTGCAATCTGGTTATGACATGATCCGCTCGCACGCCATACACGAAACGAAATGTTTCACTCAATGACAATTGCAATTCCTGGTTGCCACTTAAAACATGTACGACTTCCAATTAGTGTAATCACATACCACCAGCTGGCCATGTCCTGATTGGCCTGCAAGACTGTATACACGAAGAAAGTTATGCTTCCCTGTGTTCACCGACATTTCCAATTCCTGGAAGCAAAACTCCGCTACAGCAGGGGTTTCGCTGAAACATTCTTAAAAGTTCATTACACTTGAGCTTTGCTTCCTTCGGGTATCGTGCATCGTCGGAAAGGAGTATCATGATCAGAGTGACCTTAAATTTTTTCTCTTTCTTGATATTGTTTGAAGTACTACGTTAAGTAAATTATAAAGGCATATTTATATCTCCCGTGTTGCGCTGCTTGTATCTAGGTTAACGATTGTAGCCCAATCAAACAAAAGGATTTCCTTAAATAAGGACAATCAATTTATTGGATAACCCATGATACAGAGTAGTTGGTACATGCATGAGGTGCAATGTACCTATTGGAGCTATTTGGAATCACGAAGTTCTGAGTTCGATTTCAGTAGGTGGCAGTGGCGTAGCTAGAGGGGGGCAGGGGGCCGTCGCCCCCCCCCCACAAAGCCTCCGAAGGCCTCTGTCGGAAATAAATAAAAACAATTCATTTGAAACACTTACAACACTTCTTATGTTTTTAAGCAGAATCACACATCGGTATGTCAACGTGAAAATCAAAAGTCGGCCTCAAAATTGCCCGGAAAGAAAAAAAAAAAAGGGCCCCAGAATTTCGGATCGTACAACAATTATCAAGATAATGATCTGTCGGAATTTTTTGCTTTGCCCCCCCCCCCACAAAAAATATCTAGCTACTCCACTGGTAGGTGGCATATTGAGAGAGATTTATCTGGGAATATTTCATCCAAGGACATTCTACGAATTGCCATCTAGAATGATCTTGTTAATGGAAAGGATTGAAAGTGTTGAGTTGGAACATTGAATTGGAAGGGAGCAAGTGTGAGAACTAGCGTTTCATAAAGATCGGGTGGAGGAGGGGAATGAGTCGCCTCTGTCAAAAATTAGGGTTTTTGGTTCTTGGATTGAGGGCGGAAGCTCAGTTCCGCCCCACCAAAGTTTTCACTGGGTGCTTTAGCCCCCCTCCAGACACCCCTGCTTCCTACGCCTATTTGCATAGACCCTTTATACATGTTAAATGGATCGTTTGCTGGGAATGAGTCGCCGCCTCTGTCTAATATGCCTATTCTTGCATCTCATCCGACGTGAATTTGTTAATCTCCGTGAGAAAGATGTGCATAGACCACCCAAAACCGGGACCAAGTCCAAACCACCCAAAATCAGTGTCGGTTTTGGGTCTTGGTCAGTTGGTGACGGGCCAGCGGTTGAGCGGGCTGATCTGTTGCAACTCCCTGATGAGACTGACATCATTTCTCTCTCGGGAATTTTGTCTTTTTCAACCCTAACCGAGAAAATCCGCGAAACCGACAATTCGATTGGTGTAAATTAAATGCAAAAGTGCCAGAAATGTAAGTTATAGCCTGTTTGTACCCGCCCAGTAAACCCTGTAAAAGGCGAACATATATCTCGTTTTTTCTCAATTTTGATTTTCATACCATGAGTGCATAGGCGTAGGGAAACTGTTCGAAGCCGGGGGGGGGGGGGCTGAACGTTGTTTCGAATCACCGTCCTGGGGGAGGGGTCTAAGGGAAAGAGCGTTCTCCTTCCCTTTGGAAAAAATTTTGAATATTGGGGGTACTTAGATGCAATTTGTTGCAACTTGTTGGACAAATTTTACGGTAAATTACTGCAAATAAGTTCGACATTTCTTAAAGAGGAAACAAATAATTTATTTGAAATATCAAACCTTAGGCGTTTTAGTCCTTGGATTGAGGGGCGGAAGCATAGTTCCGCCCCACCAAATTTTTGACCGGGTGCTTTAGCCCTCCCCCCTCCAGACACCCCCGCTTCCTACACCTATGCATGAGTGAGATCTTATCAACTGTATAGGCACTTTAAACATGTTTCATGAAAGCTTTCTTCGGGTTTGTCTCGGGGGTCCGAGAACTTCGTCTATTTGTTAGTTTGGCTTAGCCCCCAAACCGATGTCTGCTTGGTCTCGGATAGCGTGAGTGCGGTGCTTCGTTAGTAACAGGTGGTCCTAGCCAGGGTCGCCGACAGGGGGGACAGGGGGGACAAATGTCCCGGGGCCCGGGCCAATTTGGGGGGACCGGGAAAATTGGTCATAAAAGATATCATATCCAGTTATTTCCTCGATCTTCACACCTAGTTACAGGGAAATACGGAGAAATTTTGGGAATTTGAAAATCACAGGACTACGGTCAAACTTATTATTAGGCCAAACTTGGCCGATTTTAAGAAAAATTTGGCAGATACTCGTTCACACAAACTGACAACGTCAGCGCACATTCAAAAACTGTTGTCAAGATTCACGACGCTGTCGATGTAGGATCGGACGGGACAATACACGGCTGATATTCGGTAATGCCTACGAGTAGGGGTAAGTTGGGTCACTGTTCAAGAACTCTCGTTTTTCAATACGTTGGATGTCCGTGAGTTTTCAAAACAACCACATGTAACAGTAGGTATTGGCTTGATGTGTACCGATTACGCCTCCACACCCCCTAGCCTATGTCGAATAGGAAATATGGATTCAATTTGGAAGCGACTTACAGTGACTATCCTATGTGTATGATGTATAATGGTCATCAATTTCAAATTGAATATATATTGGGGGTATTCCACCTATACGCCACACGGTTTGGGTTGGTATCAGTAGTCACGGTGGCCGGGGGGGGGGGGCAGCATGGACAGTGTAAATACCTGGCAGGTATTTTAGAAAAAAAATCCTGTATGAAAAGGTCCAACTTGTGGTGGCGCTCTAGTGTCAACGGTTATTCAGGTGAACGACCACACTTACTTTGCTGAGAGGGGGCCCTCGTTGAAATTTTGTACCGGGTCCCGGATCGGTTGGCGGCGGCCATGGCTATGTCCAAACCGGACGATTGGGTGGTCTGGACATGAAAAACCAGATAAATTCAAACCTTTACTCCATAAGTCAACATGTATGCTCTTTTGTGTTCGCGTATCATGCCGTGTAAAGCGGCACAATAATGCACCACAACCAAGTATATTTTACGTGGACGTCTACACCATCGAATGGAATATAAAATTCCTTAAAGGCTACCGTAATTATTTAGTTTTGCCAAATTTAAGGTTGTTGGGCCTTCCAGACACGTGTCAAACCGGACGTTGTCGAATCGACCCGATTGGAACCATTTAGGGAAATGGACTAACCCGTGTCAAATATTCAAAATTATGACACTCAGATATGATCTGAGAATCAATGCATTGACTATAAGTTGCATTTTGTAGGCCTACTGTTGAAATTAAAAAAACTGAATGGGCCCACTCTGCGTAAGAGGCTGTGAAATGGACTACATTCATGGGTACACTGGACATTTCTTTTGGGGAATCGCCCAGCCGTTCGCAGTGTTGTAACGAGTCACCCTTTGGTCGAGTCACAGGTCAAGTCAAGTCATTCGTCACATTTTTAAGTCAAGTCAAGTCAAGTCAAGCACATTTTCAAGTCAAGTCAAGTCAAGTCAAGTCAAGCACATTTTCAAGTCAAGTCAAGTCAAGTCAGAAGTTTTGGTCTAGTCAACTCGAGTCAGTTCCTGGTGTCTACAAGTCAACGCAAGTCACACTAGTACATAATGATAGTAAATTTAAAACTGGTATTTCTTCTTTGGTATGACCTATAGACAACTGGTTCCTTTCTGCCCACCTGTCAATGACTGCAATCTTTTTCTATATGGTATGCCACAGGTACATTGTTTTCACATATCTTTACACATGAAATTTGCCAGGAGTACGTTGCACATTCCAAGGTACCACACGTGATTTGTGCCCCACACACGAATGCTATAACTACTCAGGCAAGCGATGTTAATGTATATCTGCTGGCCGTGGCACAATTTCACTTTCACTTTGCCACGTAAGCCTAACGTTAGATGTCGTCGCACAATGATCCACAGATGGCCAAGCCATGGCGTAACATACACTTTTATCGAACAAGGAGGTCAAGGACCTACAGTAGCACTGTGTACTTCTCGGAAATAAACCTTCCCTTTTTTTCTTTTTTTTGTTCTCTTACGTCAATAACGAATGAAAATGGCCACAGTGACCAGGGGCAGGATTTGATTTCTGAAAATGGAGGAGGGGGAAACCCGTGTGAACTGCCAAAGGCTAGTCTCGGGGTCTAAGGAGAGGGGGTGACCGCCTCTGGAACAATAATTTTATAAATGTGAGATCCAGAACTCAGGGTAGGTGCGCGCGAAGCGGGTTGAAATAGTCGCCGGGAATGGCACTTGCCAGGCTTGATAGCAGCCATCAAGAAGTGCAATTTTTGTGAACAAAATGTATAGTTTCATCTTGTTTTATTACACATTTCTGTGAGGACGGATTAGCTGAGCTGGTCGGACGTTTGGTCCAAGGGTTGCACGGTTGAATCCCGTTTTACTCATTGGCGTACCCAGGATTGCTCTCATGGGGAGGGGGGGGGGGCTTGCAGTATGTTGTGTGATCGTCGGGCTGGGGAAGGGGTCTAAGGGGAGGGGTTTTCCCCTTCCCCTTTGAAAATATTTGAAAAATTAGGTGTCCTTACATGTAATCTGGTGCCACATATGCAACCTTTTGAAGTAAAATTTGTGTTAAAAAATTTACGTATTTTTATAGGAACTAAAAAAAAAAATCGGCATCAGTGAGGGGGGCATGGCCCAATGACCTTCCCCCTATGTACGCCACTGCGTTTACTATCTAAGTGGAGCGCCACCATAGGTTGGCGTGGAGCGTTCCAAGAAAATTTAAGGTTTTATTACATCCCAGATCGCCGGAAATGGCACTTGCAAGGCTTGATAGCAGCCATCAAGATATGAAATTTTGGTGGAAAAACGTAAACTTTGATTTTATTTTATTCTCAAAAAACACAGTTGGAGTTTTGTCACAATCAATCCCAATCCATCAAAACTTATTCAGAGTGGGTGAATTTTTTTCGCCCAGATCACCAGTGGGAGGGGCTTCTGGGGGCGGCGAATTTGTGGGGGGGGGGCTCGCACCCCAAGCCCCTTCCCCATAGCTACGCCACTGGGTAACCGTCAGCTAATTTGTTGAGGATGGTAGTAGTTGGTCGAGAAAGTGGACAGGAGAGTTGTAGCTAGGTTTTGGAAATAGTAATTTACTCAATCTGTCCTACAGGAAATAATAACGAGACAATTCCACAAATTTTCCTACGCACACCGCCGTACAAAAGCAGTGCTAAGAGACAATCAGTTTATTTCAGGCTCACGCAGGGGGAAGCACGCCGAAAAATATATCGAGAGATGTGATTCCTACACATGGTTAGAGTTTGGGATTTTTTGCAAGGACCAGGGTGCATTGAATGACGTTACAGTACTTTCAGTGACTCTATGTCAGAGCTTCAAGTCACATAGTGTGCGCGTAGGGCGAGGCCCATGCTTTGAAAGAAATCTTACCGTGCAAGACAAAATTTTAAATTGTATTAGTCAGTTTTCTCTGGGGGTGCGCGCGAAGCGCGCAGTTGAAAAAATCTTCATAGCATTATGGGTATTTGATATCAATGTTTTCCTTTCATTTAACATTGCAAAATTTAATCATAATAAGCTATTGAAAATTCACTTATAGGTTCACTTGTCTGCCATCGCTTACTTCTTTTTATTTATTGTTTTTATTATTTTTTTCAAGTTTTCAAAAACAACTGCACTACATTAGTTAAAAATTAAAAAGGGAAAGTTATGCCAGTAAGTAAGGAATTTAGGTACTAGCTTTGCTATAAGAAAAAAGTCAAGCTCGACCACCACTGTGCTGGTCGAAGACCCCGGATTTTCAATGGTCGTGGTAAGGACAATGCACAGGGAACTATCGGCTACCGGCTATACATGTACCTTCACTGAGAACTATACAGTCCCATCAGAATTGCACGAGCAATATTATTGAGTACTGTTTTACGCAGAGGCAACAAAATTATTACAGAGAGGAAAAAATGAACAGACTCATATTAAAAATCTCGTAAAAAAAGTCCCTGAACCACACTAGGAATCATATAGATGGCAACCCTGTCTGTGCAACATGTTGCTTTTCCATCGAAACCACTGAGATCGGTGATCGTAATGGTCCATGTCTGGCATGATGTGTACATACTCAGATACGACATGCTTCCGCAGCAGTTAGTGCGGATTCGTCGAACTGCCCGGCTCGGCCCGTTTGTCAAGTGACAACTATACTATAGGCATGCAGTGCTGGTATTGTCCACACACGGGCACTGTGTGTTGCGGCCGCGTCTACCTCGCGATATGCACATGTACAGTCCACAATTGGATACATTTACAAACATCATCACGTAAAAGGACTCGAGTCGCAGCAGGAGACTCGAGTCATTTGTCCTGACTCGAGTCTTCAATTTGACTCGAGTCGTACTATGCTCGAGTCCGAGTCAAGTCAAGTCATTTTAGGTGGTGACTCGAGTCAAGTCAAGTCACTTTGGCTGATGACCAAGTCAAGTCAAGTCAAATATGCGACTCGAGTCGACTCGAGTCCGAGTCAGTGACTTGACTTGTTGCAACTCTGGCCGTTCGTTGCCCGAGTGATACCTGAATGGAATTCTTCATTTTGGACCAAATGGCACATACTTTCCAGTAATTTGCCTTGGAATCATGATTTCTTCCACAGGAAACTAAGACCTATACAGGCCTTCGGGTTTACATGTGTATACACATACTCAGTCTTTATTAAAGGGGATATAGCATCCCCCCCCCCCCAAACCGGGGAGTTGCTAGCAACTCCCTGCCCAAACATATTTAGGAATAGCCCTAGAATTCTAAATACAGTTGGTGACTGAACTTTGATTGACATTCATTCAAACAGTACAGCTTCATACTGTTTGGTCAATGATGACTTGTACGGTCACTTGTTTGTTCCCGGTAAAGCTCACACACAGTCAGTGCGTGTTAATATATACATGGCCTCGATCAAATTAGACTCAGTGAAGGCTACCTGTGCCTCTGCCTTGGAAGTGTTCTATACATTTGTCTTTTCATTGTTTAAATTGGAGGAGGGGCTAAAAGTAAAGTTAGAAGGGAGAAGTTTACTTTCTGGCGTGAGATTAGAGAGCCTTTAAGGTGTTTGCCACGATGCTCATATAGTGAGATGGATATGAACTGTCAAGCTGTGGCTATTATTGAATATATAATAGCAATATAGGCCTATGATGTTACTGTATATACCAGCGCTTGTGCACTTTGTTTATATCATCCAGGCCTTTTCAGTAGTCATGTGATCGCGTAATTTTGTTGTATTTACGTAATACCAACCAGTTAAAATTACAATAACTACGAATATAGATATAGTACCGATAACCCTGTTAAAAATTTTAAGTAGGCCTATATATGAAGTTCATCATCACATTCAGAGTCGCTATATTTACAAGCACTCTCATCATTCAGCTGAAAATGACATTCACTTGTAATTTTCGTTCGAATATCGCGTTCTTTGAAATACACAAGTAACCTGACAAGTCATTGAAGAAACCGAAACTATGTTCAAATACTGTTAGTTTCTGTTTCGATTCATTGCGATTCGCATTCTTTTGATTGGTTGCCAAAATGAAGTTAAATAGTACTATTTTTGGAAGAAAGAATCAGTTTCATTTTGAATGAGTTTATGTCTAACCCGAGTCTGCTAGAAATAGACTTTGTATGAGCTCAAGCTGCATATGCATGACCTTCTTAGCTGGTCGTGCGGGCGCGTCTCTCGTAAAATAAAATTAACTGTGAAGCAAGGAACTTCTGAGCAAACTACATTTGCTTGGCAGGCTGGAGGCTGCATCGCTTACAACTATTCTTACGTCTGCATCGCCTAAAACTGCACTTACAACTACATCGCATACAACTACGCTCACAACTACGCTCACAACTGTCCCCTGTGGGCTGGGGGTTGTAGGATATGCCCACGGTATTTCCCGCCTGTCGTAAGAGGCGACTAAAGGGAAGGACTTGCACCGTGTTTAAACTTTGCATTAAACCACCCCCACCCCCCCCCCCCATTTAACAAAAAACAAAAAAAACAAAACACATTGTGTTTGGTGTGTTTTTCCCGTTTTAACAAAAAAAAAAAAAAAAAAAATTTCATTTAACTAACTAACGCTCACAACTACGTAAATAGACCCAGTTTAATCCAGTCTAACATTACGTATGGGCTAATGGCTGTTACTTTTAGTGATCGTGTATATTTTAGCTTCTGCCTGTCAGAAAAATAATCACACAATGTAATTTAATATGATTAGATTAGATATCATGTGATTTGATCTTCGTATGTTTTGTTTTGGTATAATTTGATTTTATCTATTTAAATGCAAGTTACGCGAATGTCTATGCAAAAAACGAAAAATGAAAAATTTTCCAATCATCAAATCAAATAACAGCAAATAAACCATTCGGAAATAAACACACGGTAGGTAATTTAATTCAGAACAGTTCATTTCCCCAAACTTC
The DNA here is from genome assembly GCA_029531755.1 of Holothuria leucospilota. Classification (NCBI taxonomy): domain Eukaryota; kingdom Metazoa; phylum Echinodermata; class Holothuroidea; order Aspidochirotida; family Holothuriidae; genus Holothuria; species Holothuria leucospilota. The sequence continues at coordinate 2,661,918 of CM055972.1, forward strand.
TCAAACTTGTGAAAGCATTTCTGAGTGCATATTTTCGAGGCTCTTTCCGCAAATCTTTTTAAAACTAGATTATTTATTTTACGACTTTAAGAATAACATGTGCCGCAACTACCCTCATGGACCTTAGAAAAGGGCCCAGTCTTTGACCTCTCGCTAACAAATCCCCTCGTACCTTGCTCTTTGAAACGGAGCATCTGTCAGTTCATGCCATGCTTGTCTGGTGTTAAATGTTTACTATACATAAATCTTACAGTATAAGCCTCTCTTCCTTAAAGGGAGAAAGCAGTCGCCCCGAGTTCATCTTCAAAAATCTTTTAAATCTTACAGATCTCCTCTTATTTCGCTGACAAGTATCATTGATTATTTCTCAGTTAAAAGAACTTGAATACTGAAAGCAAACCAAGGAGGTATTCTGAATGAATTGACCAAATAAGTAACAAAAACATGGTCACATGATTGATAGGAGCCACTCCTGAATTAGGATGACGGGGTACACTTATTCAAATTGGGGGACTGGGGTCCCCAACAAATTTAAGAGAAGGAGGAATAACATACACCAGAAATTGACTGACATAAAACGAACTGAACAAACCTAACCGAACCGATTAGAAACGAACTCAGTCTAGAAGGGTTGAGTCCATGTGTAGGACCGACCGTACCGCAACGGACCTGACGGTATCCGATCCGACCCGATCCGATTCGGCCCGAGTTCTAACTCGACAAAGATTTCTGTACTATGACGAAGAGCACTTAAATTAGGGTGGGTGAATGGGACTGAGCGATTTAATTGTTGACAGCCCCCGCCCCCACTCCTGTGCCTTTGTTGATACGCCTCCTCAGAAACTTATTTTAAGTGTGGAAACAACCAATTCAAAAACATATTATCACAACAGCTTCATAATACGTGTTATCAGGATCGCACAAAAAATTTCGTTCCCCAGGTGAAAAATCCCATTGACGTAATGCATTTTAGTTTTCTCGCCCCTGGAAGACATTTCGCCCCTCGGAAGCTTTATAGCCCCCTTCGATACCTTGTCTGGCTCCTGACCTACGTGTTATTACATATCAGCACCGTGCTTGTATAAATCCTAAACTTTGTAAAATAAACTCTAAACGTTTACGCTAGCCGTCCAACTTGTATGTAAAACGCGAGTAGAATATCTAGCATTACAAAACGTTTTGTACATGTTTTTCCTCGTTACTTGTGAAAAGTATATTCGTGCAACATGTATCAGCGTTGTACAACACACTGAGGTATGCATTTGCTTCCGCACTAGTATTTCCTTACAGACAAAAGCTCTATGGAAGATATTTACATACGGTAGATTTGATCGATGTAAAAAAATAGGGACTGCGTAGCAAATCGATATTGAAATACAAAAATAATATGCATGTAAAATTTCAGTTCTTCAAGGAAGTTAACTGTAGGCCTACTGTTTTAAGGTATTTGCCTGTCACATATAGGCTAAACATTTTAATGGGTTGGTCACTATGAGCTTTCATAAATATCTTTTATAAGAGGCCTGTATCGCTGTGTTGGCTGTAGTAGCGGGTCTGTTTAGTGAGAATATTGCACCATCGATATCCGATATGATGATGAAACTATAACTATCAAGGACGTTTGACGACGTGCGTACAGTTCCATGTATTCAATACTCTGTGAGTGTGACACTTTGTTCTTATCTTGAGCATGAAGAAAGCTTTAGTATGTGAACTTTCACACTCAACAACACTTTGTCAAAGCAGGGAGTTGCTAGAGAAGTCGCCTACAGTTTATTCACCATCACCTTGTGGTCCCTCGAGTAAACTCCATAAAAACATAAATCGTGTTTAAATCAACATAGCGTTACCTACTCAGTCCTTTTACCGTCTGAAACCCAATAACATGCAAGAATGTCGTCTGAAAGTAATTTCTGGTTCACTAGGGCATTACGACATTCTATTCCTGTTCTTGCTAAGCTGTTCCCACGGTTTTAGAACAGAGAGTTGGAAGAACAGTCTTCCAGTTCCCAGCCTGATTGGGACGTAAAGTATTTCGAATTGTTAAAGTTTTCAATGAAGTCTTAGTGCCATAGGCTGGAATCCCGGGGGATGGGGGATATTGCACCCCCCACCTTTTGGAAATGCTCCCATTCACATTTACTTTTTCACACAGTGATTTTTGTCCTAAGGGTCCATTATACCGCCACTTTGTGACACAAATCTCCGCGACTGTTGATGGCAGATTACCATATGACGTGCCATGACCACTGACCCATGTTATACACTGGTTATATACTTTTCACTTAAAAAGTAGGGATAAACAGGGGTGGTACTTGGCAGAGGGTAAGGGCCATGTCCCCAATATTTTCTAATTTCGTCGGGGAGACAAAGTGGATTTGATGAAGAATGTTATGTAAAAAGGTTCCGTCACGAAAATCCAGAATTTTCAAACTTCCTTCAATTGAAACCCACACCATGGGATTGTTTCTTTAATTACGGTGGAATGTTTAGCGCCTCCACTCACCGGTAATTTTGGCTTCGTCGTCCATACGGCAATCCGTCGCCGTTGAAGAATATTATGGTTTTTACCCCTCCCCCGTCCCTACCGTCGGGAAGGTTGGCTCCCTGTCGTGCATATCTGGGCTTGCATATTTCGTCACTCTTTTGAAGATTATTCGGTATGCAGGGGACTGGTGTAGTGTTCGCTTTTTATTTACCTCGTAGGGCAGGGAATGGAGTAGCTTGTACATTCATTCTTGCCTTGACAAACCATCAGTGGAGGCACCCCACTAAGAAGCAGATATCATAAAGGCCAGTTAGGACGGTGTTTTATGTGTAAGATACAGAGGAGCGGTAGCGAGGGGTCCAAGGGGAGGGTGTCTTCCAATTAAGAAATTTTTGGATTGCATTGTCGTATAGATATAACATGATTCAATAGTTACAGCTTATTTTCAGTAGTAGTTGTGTATTTTTAGGCTGTAAAAAAGCCAGCTCAAGGTCTGGAAATAGGGGGTTTACCTTGCCCTCCCTCCGCCCTCTGGAGTCATAAATGCGGGCAATCTATGTGGGCTATGGAAGTTATACCGTTTTCGCCAGTGACATGCATGTACCATCTGCAGCGTTATAAAACTCTAAACCACTTCGTTACTCTTTGCCACCCATTTGTACGGTAATACCAGCGGGAAGGGTCAAGTAACCATCAAATGACGCATTGCGTAAGAATGTTTCAGCCTGCTCATAAATATAATCAAACTACTTCATGTGCTATATTCCCCCACATCCCCCCTTCCAGTTCGATGCCCTTGCTTCTGGAAACGCAGATTTTTTAGAAGTTTCAAACCATTTTTGACTATTTTTGTTTCGCAGAGGCCACGAAATGAAAGGAATGAAGGACGACTGGTGGTCGAACGAGGACCTCAGGGAAGCTTCCGTCTTATCTACCTATACGGTGGGCGTCGGTATGACGTCACAAAGTATTTTCTTGAGAATCCCATCAGCCCCGAGGCACCACCCGCTTCTTCCGGTCAACTGAAAGTTGAAAACGTCGACCTGAAAATTAGCGAAAACAGAACAGCCCACCGAACGGACAAATACGAGGTCAGCGATCTGATTCTTCGCCGTGGACAGGAGTTTACCATTGATCTGAAACTTAGCCGACCTTTCAAGAAGTCTGAAGATGTTATAGGGGTAGAATTTCGGACAGGTTTGTGCTTTTCTGAAAATGCCCTATGTTCCTTTTTTATTTACACTGGTTTTAGACTAAAACTAAAAAATTAACAAAAACTAAAAAATAAAAATTTTACAAAAACCTTTGGTGAATTTTTAACACTGATTGACAGCACAGTTTTGTATTCTTTGGTATTTCTCTGTATTTTCTTCCGTAATTGAATCAACTCTTACAGTGAAGGTGACCGAAGTAACGAGGCCAAAGGATTCACATACAGACTATTTCTCGTGACTTTATTTTTGATTTTTGATTCCTTGCCGAAGGCAAAAGGAATTTATGCAATCACGATTGTGTGTGCATGTGTGTGTGCGTTTGTGACGGATGATGGACACTTGTCACATTTGTTATATGGATTTATCGTATTGAGAGGAAGAACCCTATTGTTTTTGGTCGAGATCAGAGGTCAGTGAGGGCACTAGAGGTCAGACACAAAATCCTTTTAAACACAATTTCTCAAGGTAGGAATGGTAAATACTTTTCATACTTACATTATAAATTAATCATTTTAAGAAAAATGACTATAATATATTTAGGCAGAGGTCAGAGCCACGTTGAGGTCACCAGAGGTCATAATCTAAAACCTTGTAAACATATCTCAAGGTTGCAAGTATGGATACTTTTCATACTTGGAAAGTGGGTGCGTTGTGGTCAGAAGATGAACCCTACTCTTTTTATAGAGGCCAAAGGTTATCTGAGGTCACCGAATTTGAAACAACGAAAATCTTGGAAATTGCTAGTAAATGCAAGAGCTCAGGATGCGAATGATGAATACCTTTCATACTCGATATATAGGCTTGTCATATTGAGAGGAAGAATCCTATTGTTTTAGGAGGAGGTCAGAGGTCACAAGAGGTGAAAAGTACTGGACTTAAAAATTATTTTCAGAATCACTAAGCATCACTTAGCACTTTTGCTTTCTGGTCTGTTTACGCAGCCACATTGGAGGCACATGTGACTGCTTTGTACCTTACTCCTAAGTACGTATTGTTGGGCGCCTTTTTCGTGCTCGTACCAGGTACCATAGCCTGACTTGGATTGATCGAGATTTACGTAGGTGTGTCTGCATCTCGTTTTTTCCCCAACATGGCGGTTTTTGCGTTGTCAATAGGAAGGTGGCGTAGGTGAAATGGGCTATTACAACTGAGTTAAAAGTTGCCCGCTACAAGGTATATCAGTTACATAGTGGGATGAGTCTTACGACCTAGTGACAGAGTTCGATTTCATTACTTGAATATTGTCACGAATCTGTTAACAGTTGTTTTGCAGTTGTGATATAGCAGAAGTTTGACTTTGTAATTTTTCCAAACCTCTGCAAACGTCTTCTCCAAATTTTTACAATGCATTTGTAAACACCTTTTTATGTCAATGTTGCGTTTGTGGTGTCACACGAGAAGTTAAAACTCCGGGGAAGGGCTTGAAATATTTAAAGTAAATTTACTTACCAGAAAAGGGTCCATTAAAATGTTTATATCGTACAGATGACCTTCATAAATGTAAACTGCTTTGCTGGTGTATTAAGCAGATAAACTTACAAACCAAACATTTGTGGTGAATGGTAGCTATCTAGCATGTAAAGCTTTCTTCGGTGAATTGTTAACTGTAAGTGTCCTGGTTAAAGGCGGCAGTCGCATGAATAATGGATTCCACTGATGACGGAAGGTATAAAACCGAAACACAAATTTGAACAAAGCAAGTGGTAAACTCTGACTAAACCAACAACCCTCTTGACCCCCTTCCACCCCGTCCCCCAACTAACATCATGCAAAGCTGGGAATTTTAGTGGCCAGATTAAAATGACAAGATATTTGAAACAGTGTTTGTGAAATTTTGGACTTCAGACTATTATAAGTGATGAAGCAACTAGTGCAGGGTAGGCCTACAGTTTATGTCATATCCAATATCTAGACAGGGAGTAACATATTAGAGAATAGGCCGAGTTTTCTCTTTCAAGTTGAGCCAAATCGTAAGTTATATTTTAAGGTTTTTATCACTGCAGTCAGGGATTCCGCCAGAAACTCAAAAAGGGGGGGGGGGGGGATTTATTACTGCTAAACCCTGAGTCCAACTTGATGATGACCTAGGCCAAAGTTACAAGTGGGTTCAGGGGGAGAAAAGTTCAAACATTGTTGCAAAAGTGTCTTTTTCTTAAGTAAGAAAACCAAGACATTGACATGTTGTTTTTTTATGGAAATGAAAGGGGGATTTTACCTACCTTCTTCTGGGGAGGTGGGGACAAATCCCCCCTCCCCCCCCCCTTGACGGAAACCCTGCTGCTGAACATGCGACTAAACAAGCAACAGTCGCCAGTCCCTTGCCCAAGAGCGGCGATTTGTTCACAATATGGGGGGGAGGGACATGACCAGATTTTCCAATAATTTACTGTGTGAAAAATCAAAGTCAACGGGCAATTTCCCAAATATTGGGGGGACATGACCCCGTCCTCTAGGATCGCCGCCCATACCCTTGCCAAGGGAAGGAACCCGGGGGCTTTTCTTCCCCTAGAAGATCAAAATTGCGATAGCCTTTTTCATTTTAGTGTATCTCGCTCCTCCCTGAAAATGTTTCGCAATTTTGCCCGCCTTCACTACTTTGTCTGGCTACGGGTCTGAACAGTTATGACAACATCGGCTAGTTTAGTTGCTTGCCTCGAAATCGCGATTGCCAGCGACTGGTTACCCCAATTCCCAAGGATGTTTCGAGCCAATGAAATGTTGGTGACGTAAAATATTATGATACAGATGGTTACTCAACTCCGTATTGTTGTATATTGTTATACTTGTTTCAAGTGTCGCCAGTCTAACCGCGTGTGTCTATATACTTCCCATCTCTGATATTATTGGAGACTTCAATGATACAATGCTATTTAACAATCTCGCAATGATTGAACGGCCTATTATATTTTGTTTTGTCAAAAGGCTGTATGCCGTATGTACGATGTAGGTCTAAGCTCAATGCGAGGTCACATCTCGAACTTTCCACTACGTCCGCTTGGCATACAGTTTACAAATCGTGAAAATTCGCACGTAACTTATTTATGTAGGTCTTTATACGGTCACTTTCACATAATAAACCGCTGCAGAAAAGTGCAGAATGACCTAAATTATGGTTATGTAGGACTACTCTGCCATGCAAGGCGTGCATGATTGCAAACGCAACAGCTTTGTTAGATCACATTCAAGTAAACTACGTGTGGGTAAGTTCTTGGAACTAGCAAGCTGTTCTGATATTGGTTATGTATTTGTCATTTTGCCCAGTAGTTTTATACAGTTATAACTGATGTTTATTGTTTTGAAATAAGCTTTTACGTTCCATTGTTGGTTTAAATGACGCAATTAGTGGCGTTGTCAGTAGGAGGGCAGGGAGCAGAGTGCCCCACAGAAATTTGGGGAACGCAATGGGCGATGTTACAAAAATGAAGGAGAGCAAAGATAAAAAAAAAAGGAGGGAGGGAGGGAGGGAAGTTGGTGGGGGCGGAGGGGTAGGGGCCTAGGGGGAGGGTAAGTGGGAAATTTTGCCTTCACAAGTGTGATCTTTTTATTATATTGAAAACACTGGGATCTAGTATAAAAAGAAGCAAAATATAGCGCCATTTTGCATCTAAGCCCTTCGAGACAGCTAAAAAATTTCAAAAGGGGAGGGGACACCCTCCCTTTATACCCTCCCCCAGGACGGCGGTCAAGAATGAGGATGTACATGCAATGAGGATGCAATTTACTATCAGAGGAAAATATTAATTGGTAGTTAATAAGACTAAAGTGGATACGTTTGAATAGCCTTTTGTGTTGTGAATATCCGTTTTGGATATTCCCTGTGGCTTGCTCCTATAGTGACATAGAGGTACGTCATTGGCTCGGTAATGGCATGGTCCCAGCTGGTTAATTTCCCCTTGTAGTTAAGAAAGTAAACAATTCTACACATGTTTATTTCGAACATACCAAAAAATGAAAAATTGCTGTCACATGAATTTTCCAACCTTAATCTTTTTCTTCAGGAGAGCACCCTCTCACTTCTGATGGTACACTCGTCGTTGCTAAAATGGTCAACAAGTTCGATGCAAGGCAGTGGGGCTTCAAAGTTGCATCATCCAGCGGAAACAACGTCACTCTAACTGTGAAAAGCTCCGCCAATGCCCTCGTTGGCGAACATCAGTTAGATATTGTCACCCACGTGACTAAGGATGGCGCTCAAGAACATCGATTTCGTAAAGGGTTGAAAACTACCGTCTACATCTTGTTTAACCCTTGGTGTAAAGATGACAACGTCTACATGGATGGTGACGCCGAGAAAGAAGAGTATGTGCTTAATGACCTCGGTAATATTTGGTACGGCACTTCCAGATACCTTGGTAAAATGGACTGGAACTTTGGCCAATTCGATGCAGAAGTTTTTGAATGCGTCCTATATCTGCTAGAGAAACATCTGCCGGTAAAGAATCGCAACGACCCCGTACTCGTGAGCCGAACGATGTCAGCTGCTGTAAATGTTCAAGATGAAGGAGGCGTTTTGGAAGGAAGATGGGATGGTGATTACGAGGATGGTGCGAGGCCAACATCATGGAGAGGTAGCGTCGCCATTTTAGAGCAGTATCTCAAGACGAAGGAATCCGTCAAGTATGGCCAATGCTGGGTATTTTCGGGTGTATTGACAACCGTTCTTCGTTGCCTGGGCGTCCCTGCCAGAAGCGTCACAAACTTCTCGTCAGCCCACGACACCGACCGCAGCGTCACTATCGATAACTGTGTTGACGAAAATAATGAGGAAATCGCAGATTTGAATTATGACTCTGTATGGAACTTCCACGTCTGGAATGACTGTTGGATGACAAGACCAGACCTCCCTGTTGGCTTTGGTGGCTGGCAGGCCGTTGACGCCACCCCTCAAGAAACCAGCGAAGGTAAGACATGAATTCGTGGTCGAAGTAAGGTGCCACAACATGAGGGTTGTTACATGTCTTTTTGAATGCAAGTCTTTTTACTGACTTTTAAAGAAATCGACTTTTAAGTTTCATGATCTTTGACTCTTACAAGTTGTTGTGGCTAAGGAAGAATGGGTGTTTACATTAAGCCGGATGTGGTAATTGAAAGTTACTAATGAACACTTTAAGAGCCAACCCATCACGAGAAAATAATCATATCATTGTACGTTCCTCGTTCACGCGCATAGGCGTAGGAAGCCGGGGGTGGGGCTGGGGGCTAGAGCTCCTCCCCAGTCAATAATATGAGGGGCGGAAGTATGCTCCTGTCACCCCTCAGTCCAAGGACGAAAAACCCTTATTTGTTCCCTCCGTAAAAAATGCAAAATTTTGCATGAATTGTTTTGTTAAGTTTGCCCAGTATGTTGTACTAAACTGCATCAAAGGACCCTCAAATATTCACAAAATTTTCCAAAAAGGAAGTGGACACCCCTTCCCTAAGACCCTCCCCAGTACGGTGGTCCGAAACAAAGTTCATTCCCCCTCCCCCCACCCCGTTGAGGCCAGCTTCCTCCGCGTATGTTTAATGCGGCACACATCGCATAGAAGGACTGTAGTGAGACTATGCCATTGTAAGTCTGGTTACACGTACATATGCTGTCTCTGATTGTTACTGTAACGTATGCTGTTAGGATATGGTTATCAGTTGTGATCAAATCCCGGCATACGAGAAAGTACGAGTACATAATTAAGTGACAATTCGTGACCAGTACACAACCCCTTGCAGTTTCTACTCTGACAGATTTTAACCATGGCGATTGCTCTGAACAATTTCGTACTTTGGAGTTCGTAATTTTCAAGAGATGGAATGGTCCGTTTGGATATTTCCACTGGTAGTAATGGGAGGGGAGGGGGTGCACAGCGTGGTTTGTTGGGGCTGTGTGTTGTCCTCCACTCTCGCCTTTCTAGAAGGCAAATGTGTAAAAATCAGCTCGAATAGACTAGGTACTGAAAGCCTTAGGAAGAATTATTCCAGTAAATATAGGATTTGTGTTCTCTCTTGTGCCGCCATGAACTAACATTAGCTGTTTCATATTCTGATCCATCACTTATGCAAGTACACATAAGCCGTATCAAGATCATATTCGTCGTATGACTCAGGTGTTCTATTCGATCCAATAAGATGAAGTTAAGCTTTCGTCGATATTCACGACTTTAAAGAATGTCGATGATGAAATCCAGTAATCAGTCATATTTCACTCTTCACATTGTTTAATAATAATAGTTTTTTTTGGTTTGATCAAACTAAAACGAATGGTAGGTGGCGTTACAGACATGGTCAAAGTCATGTTGGGAGACAAATGATATATATCCCATACACCCCAATGAAGCCTACTGTATGGAATTGATATACATAACTTTGAGTGAAACACTAACTATTACGCACCGAAATATGAGTGCCTAATTTTTTCAAGGGAATGCCGTCCAACGCGATTATGTAATCCAAATTGATGACGTTAGTTCAGGGCCTCTATTGTTTTAAACGGAATATTTTGATTTCCCTTGTTTTCAGGAAACTGCCGGAACATATTAAATGTATTCCTTACATTGTGTGATGTCAATAAATTCCACTGTCTGTTATCACTATAGTTTAATGTGCCTTTTGTTTCAGGAATTTTTCAGACTGGACCCTGCTCCCTCAACGCCATCAAGCAGGGCCAAGTGTACCTTCCGTATGACGCCCCATTCGTCTTTGCAGAAGTGAACGCCGATCGCATTTACTGGAGTTGCAAGTGGAATTACGGTGACTGGGAAATGACGAAAATACGAACAGAACGGAGCAGCATCGGGAAGAACATGTCCACGAAGTCAATTGGGAGTAGCATACGTCATGACGTCACTGACCAATACAAATATCCGGAAGGTAATGACGTCATGTCACTATTATCATACTTATACTAGATTTCATATACAATGGTAGTTTGTAGTCAACGAAATCGCGATTGAGCGAAAAAATGGGGTTGCCAGTGTGACAAAAGCAGAAACAAATGCGAAATAATAAAGACAACATAGCTTATCCATTGAAACGATACAAAAATGAGAAGAAAAAAAAAGAAACAAACGTACAGCTTCACTGACTGGCACCTCACACAACTTTGAATGTTAAAGTATATACAAAAAATGTTGTTAGTACATTTGACTATCCAAATTAAAATGCTTTCTACGCCAGTAGAGCAATAACGAAGCACCTTTGCATGAGGGGATTTGCTAACCGTTAACTTGGATGAAAAGGGTACTTCTTTTAAGATGCGTACAATGGAATTTGAATGTTACGAAGCCACAGTATGTTTTGTAAGCAGGAGTACCGTTCTTAGTAAGTTAGTATGGACCCACATTTTCACTGACTGGAGGATTCTTATCTAGATACCAAATATTTAATACACACCCTTCCATCAGCCGTCAATGAATCAACTGAAGGTACCTCCAAGGTAGGTCTGTTGTACTCGTCACCCAACCCTCTTTTGTAAACAATGAAAATTTCAAATTGTTGATATGTATTTTTAGTGTAAGGTCTAAAGTTTCCCACGTCAGGTGAATGCACCATTTTCTTTATCAAGGAACTGTTGTAAACATTTTCTTTGTTGTTTAGCTTTGAATCATGATATGACATTGATTACACAAGAAACTCAACTTTTACTGCCATAACAAACTATCATATTGCATGGCAGACAGAGTAAAGGCCGATTCATACTTCATTATAGCGCTATAAAGCTGTGTTTAAGGATGTTAGATGGGTCTCGCTATGCCGATGTAAAATTGATTCATACTTCAGTTTTCTCGCATAGCTCAACTTTCGCAGTACTGCCATGCAATGCACAGTCTCTCAATACCTGCCTATGCAAAGGCCAAGTACAGTACATATGTGTATGCGGTCTGATCGGCTCTACGACCAAGTGCACTATTGATTACCGTGATAATTTTAGGGAATACAAGAAAATCCTGCCTTACTAACCTTTAAGTCTTAATTCGTGGGAAGCAATAACTGTTTCCCTCCATTCCGACAACTCTCACTGTCACAATCAGGCCGCCGATAGTCGCACGGAACCCGAATACATGTAATGAGCCGGTATCTGAAAAGGTCCGCCTTTGTTGTCGAGTAGGATCGTGAGCTCATTTAAAAAGGTGGTTCACCTACCAAGCAGCCAATCAGAAGCCGTTTCCTTTGCGATATCTCGACAGGCTGAGAGAAAAGTTGAACAATGTGCAACTCCAAGCGATGACCGTGAATTGAGCTGACGGCAAAGATATTTTGACCATATATGGTTATTGATCGCTTTATATCGCGAGAAATTTGGAAGTATGAACCGGCCTTAACACTGTACAGTTTCAAGCCGAAATACAATAGCCTATGCTTTATGGCAGTGGCTTCGATAGAACCTGCGTAAGCAACACATTGCTCCCAAAAACCTTTGTCAAGAACGTTCGATTCACATTATTGGGAGGGTAAGGCGTATGAAACATGATGTTCCGTATCGTACTCTAGGCCAAGATTTTAAATTGCTGAGCAAACAATTTTCTTACGCAATTGCATGCCCTGACACTCTGTCAGCAATCTCATCTACATACACTTCATTATAGTTCTAAATTCGCAGTGAGATATATCACTTCATTCATATTCGATCAAACAGGGAGGTGTTACTTGGACCAAGTGACACCTACCTGGTGCAAAGAAGCCCAGCTATATGTGCTAAAAGGTGATGTCAAGTAAATAGCACAGATGTCCTTACGAGCACCCTGAAATGAAGTGGGCAAAGTTAGCGCTCGTGTTAACATTTGCAGAGCAAGGTATAGGATGGATTTTTAAGTGTTGTGCATAACGTGGAAGGCAGTCCATGTTTGGCGCAAAGTGCACATCACCATGATCTGATACAATGTTTACAATTTTGGAATACGATATTTTCAACATCTTAGATTGACTAAAAATTGAGTTCACATGTTGTCGCTAAATTTGCTAGTTTAAATATATTCATGGATGCTGGTGGCTATTTCCTCCCCTGGGCATGGAATGAGAGGGCTACGTCTCATAAATTTAATTAACACAGCATCACTTGGGGAGTTTAGGATATAGTCATATTGTTTGTTTAACGGCCTTGGCATTGGCAAAAGTGTGGAGATTATATTTTAAGAAAGATCGCTAGACTCAGATTGTACGTTCTTGGAAAAACGTTTACATCTATTGAGCCAAGTTTCCTTTCAATTATACTCATAATGTTTGCGTAAAACTTTACAGTGTTTGTATTGATTAAATGGTCAGGTAAGTGGGACTTTTAACTGTAGTGTTTAGGTACATATAGATTAATTACTTATGTTTGAGACTTAATACTTAAAATAAGAAGCAAATTCCTTCAAAGTCCGCCACCCGCACATGTGTGTATAACAAGAAGATGCATGCCACGTACCATTGCTTTGAACCTTAATATTTTTGTGATTTTTGTATCAAAATTACCTCTAAAAATGCCAACGTAGTTTCTTTTCTTCTGAAATGGGAGAATTTTGGATTCGTAAAGATTTAGATAATGGTTATATAAACTTGGCATTCTGCTTTTCTACAGGTTCACACGAGGAGCGCGTCGCCGTCCGAAAAGCAATTCAATATGGCGACCGACCAGAGATTGTGGAGGACGAAGTTATGTCGAAAGACATTAGTTACGATATCGTGAACAAGGATGTCCTGTTTCTAGGAAAAGATTTTGAGATCCAGGTCAACCTGAAGAATAACGGAACTGTGACAAGGACTGTACATCTTACCACTAATATCCAGGTCTGCTACTACACCGGTAAGTATTGTATAACTTTTGACCTACCCCCTTACTCTTCTGGCCACACACTGTCAAGACTCTTGTGACATTTTATCAGCACTGAAAGCTCTTCTCAATTATTCTATTAAAGGAGTGCTTACTAGAGGCATTAAAATTTTTCCCATTCCACATCTTGCTGAATATTGTTTAGGCTTGTTATGAATTGGAAATATTAACAATATAACGGTAGGCCTATCTCTTAAAAACTTGTTGTGTTAGCTACTTATTAGCCCGAGAAACCAGGGCCTGTTCTAAACTCACTCTGTCCGCTCTGTCATTATTGAGTGGTATTCATTCTACGGACGTCTTATTCATAGGGAAACACGCAGCATCCATACCATCCCTCTTCATAGTACTCGCTTTGTAAATAAGATATAAATGGCAACCACCAACCACTTGAGTATCTATCCTGTCATAGTCGCAAATGTGTCATAACGATCTGGGCGAGAGTATCAGTATATGGAATTCTAAATACGGTTAAAGAACATAGAAACAGCAGGAATTTGTCTCGCTTGAATAGAAATCTCTTCCACTTCCTGTTTCCATTTCAACAAATACCTACAGCTGGGCAGTGGTACTAACAGTGACATACCAATGCATCTAAAGTTTATAGAGAAAATTTATTTTAAACGAACAACTTCAAGAAATTGCATTCACTGTCACCTGTCTGCAGTTTGTAGTTTACTGAAATAGACTGACATTGTCTTGGAACCTGTATTTTAGTGTATCTATTAACTAAAATGCAAGTTGGTAAAAAATAGATAAGGAAACGGCATTGTCTTGCTGTTTGTGACCTGATTGTTTGAAAGGGGTAAAAAATTGCTGTAGACGATGGGGCTTATAGCCTTATAGCATGATAATACCCCAGTAGAACAAACGAAAAGTGAGCTTTGAAATTCAGCTTTTTTAGTGGAAGTCATACAGCATAACAAATAAAGAAGTGTGTTGTAGCAGAGATCCATTCAGATACTTTTCTCGTTTCTGTAGGGGTGTTTGCTGCTAGAATTAAGAAAGAGAAGCAAACGCATGTTCTTACTGCTGGTCAGTCAAAGACAGCCTCCGTTAACGTCACTGTCAGTGAATATCTTGATAAATTGGTCGAACAATCCCAGTTCAAGGTATTTCTTCTCGGGAAAGTTGAGGTAAGATAATATTCTTTTCACGATTGTTTTTGACATAGAACCAAGCATATCTATACAGGTCACACCATTGACAAATAAGGTACACTTAGTGTAATTTGAGTAGCTAAAACTACACTGGTATGTAAAGAAGTTGTTATAGGAGGAAAAGCTCAAATTGCGGGTTTCCTGCTGAACGTATAATGTTGACTCAAGAAGGAAATGTTTTCAAATGATGCATTTGTTGTAACAATATAATGTAAATTATCAAACACATAGATTTTTCACACTTACACATGATTGTGTAGGGATATTTCTTGTGACATTACCCGTTTAGGATTACCGTACTACCGGGCACAGCACATACGCAGTTAGAGCTTTTACAGTACACGCGTACGACATGATCATAGATACTGCTGTGACACAATGAACGATCAGTGACGGGCAGAAAATGTCCAACAACCAAAGAGATGTGCGACCACGTGACGTCGGTGAAGCACCTTTATACATTTCAGCAGGTCACTGTCAAGTTTTAAATCTTATATTCTGAAGCACCCACTATTGTTTAGTTGACTGTTTGACCATTCTTAATTTGTATACTGTACCCCCAATGAAACAGAAACATGGAATTCTTGTGTAAATTTGTGGACTGTAAGCGATTTTGAAGTCCAATTTAGTTGCAGGCCATATCGGGGCCAATTCGAGCTTTAGAAAAAGCGAACTCGGGTCCGAGTTGCGACTCTGTCTTTACCGCCTCTGCTGTTCAAATATTGAAGAACACTTACCGCGCTTATAATACTCCTTCAATTTATAGGTATGATTATCTTTCATATGTGAACGTTACTTAACCTTTTCATGCTTTTAGAGGAAATAGTCGCATTCATAGGATTGGGTTACAGTTTCATACCCTTCTATTACACTTATATTCCAGTCTAGAATTGCTAATTGGAAAAGTGAGGTCCTACATTTCTTCCGAAGTAACAACTGTACCGCAAGGAGAGTCGTGACATGGTTTAAATTTGCTCTGTGCAAGTTTGTAGCGACGAGTTAAATTTGAATATTTTAATGTTGCACATAGTAACACAGTTTCGCCACATATAATATCATTATGTTCCAAATGGATGTTGCAAATGTTCTCAACTGTGGCCTGGACCATTTTAGAAGAATGAATTTTAAACCCATGCATGTTAAGATTCAGCAGCATAGCCTACACCATGGCTGAAAAAATTCCACTTCACCGCAGACATCCGAAGCTCATGACGAAACCAACCAGACGAATATTTGTTGTAATTAATCAAAGCCCACAGCTTTCATTGTAGGGATCAGTGGCGTAGCTAGAGGGGGGTAGGGGGCGGTCGCCCCCCCCACAAAGTCTCCGAAGGCCTCTGTCGGAAATTTCTAGTCTCTGTCGGAAATAAATAAAAACAATTCATTTGAAACACTTACAACACTTCTTATGTTTTTAAGCAGAATTACACATCGATATGTCAACGTGAAAATCAAAAGTCTCTCTCAAAATTGCCCGAAAAGCAAAAAAAAAAAAGAAAAAAAAAGGTCCTCAGAATTTCGAATAGTACAACTATCAAGATATCAAGATAATAACCTGTCGGAACTTTTTTGCTTTTGCCCCCCCCCCCCCCCATGAAAAATACCTAGCTACGCCACTGGTAGGGATTGCTTTGCCGACTTACGTAACAGGCAGGACGAATGTCACCTTTGAACAACACCGGCCCAGTGCAATACATGTGTACAATCTACAACAGTTATGCAGTTAAGTAAACGACCTGTCCCTCCGCAGCATACAAACTCGACGAAGCTTGGCAGTCAATAATGTATACCTAATCCGTATGAAGTAGATAAGTGGATAATTTCAAGCCATTATGCAGGCAATCATACAGTTTACGTGATGATAATGTAAAACATTCAGTTAGAGTCAGCACAGTCAATCGACAAGGATGAGGCCTTGTTTTAATATGTAAAATGGATTTCAGACAGTCTTACTTTGCCTTATTTTCACCATAAAAGAAGGACAAAATATTCGTGATGGAAGTCGTTTTCGAAAATTTCCTAAATTAGCCATCACATTTCAGAAAATTTTTGACGATGCCTGTACGTTAGTTGTTCCAGTTTAACTGTGGAAAAAAAGTGAACAGAGGTCTAACGCATAAAAAATGCGCAGTGTAAAGGTTATTTTACTTTATTTTAGTTTTTTGATTTGTTTGTAAATTACAGCATATGAAGGATGTAATGTAAATATAGAATCATCAAAGACATTTATTCTTGTCGTTCAAGCCAGTCTGCAGCCTCGTTCGTTTCACAAGGAAGTTCGTCTTAGTGTAGCAGGCAGGGCCGCCGACGGCCGATCCGAGCCACGGTACAAAATTTCAATGCGGGCCCCCTCTCACGAAAGTAGGCATTACCGAATATCAGCCGTGTATTGTCCCGTCCGATCCAGCATCGACAGCGTCGTGAATCGACAGTTTATGAATGTGCGCTGATGTTGCGAGTATCTGCCAAATTTTTCGTAAAATCGGCCAAGTTTGGCCTAATAATAAGTTTGGCCGTAGTCCTGTGATTTTCATATGCCCAAAATTCCTCCGTATTTTAAATAATATCGATATGATATAATATATTTTATGACCAATTTTCCCGGGCCCCCCAAATTGCCCGGCCCCGGGACATTTGTTCCCCCTGTCCCCCCCCCCTTGTCAGCGGCCCTGGTAGCAGGCCCGTACACTGCTGTCGCAACATGAAGTTACTGTTAGTGTTAATATTAGGCATACGTTCAGTACTACAGAGTTGTTCTAATATTTGCTATAGAACCTACACATCCCTGTTTATACAGTTTAGTTACTGCACGGCCCAGTGAACTTTTATCTTCAGGCCTTCAGTCGGTATTTATCGTTTCAAAACGTAATTCACAAAGTGTACATCTTCACATGCTTCGATTTGTACTTGCCGCTAACTACAACCATGTCTAGTTGATATGGTAAATGTCTGCGCAATTTCCGATGAAAGTCACCAGCTCCTGTTACAAGAGTGATACGTCAAGGAATCATTTTTTATTTTTTGGGAGCTGTCTCCAAAGAATGCAAAATGGTTATGTCAGTATGTTGTTGTCTCAGTTCTTAATACCGTATATGTAGACACTGTCACGTAAACGTACCCGTATGTTTTCCGTAAGGATAACAGTGTGTCGAGTCACATCACTGTAAAGGTATTACTTTTCTTTGCTTTCAGGTCATGGCTGGAGATAATTTGGTTCAATATTTCGAGACTCCTTCTAGAGTTTATCTATGTAAATTACTATTGAAGATTATTCGGAAACATTATTTTCAAGGAGTCTTGGATAGTACTCAAACGTTCTTGAAATATCAGATCGGACATACTGAAACCACTTCAGAGCTGTTACCCACCAGTGCCCGCCATCTTTGAATTTTTGTGTGGTAAACTCCTACCACCAAATTTACAAACTTATGCCCTTGAATATGATATACAGCCAGCAAAAGCTCTATAGTGTTAATGATTTGTGTGGTTTCCACCCACCGCAATGTATTGCAGTGACAATATCGTTCTTCGTAAATACTAACCGACCGTGATGGCCTACTGAACCTCATACCTTTATGGTAACAATTGTTGGAATCTCATTATGTAAAAGATGTACTATTATTTTCCAAGCATTTTTCTCTTCTCGTCAGGCATACCCCAAAAAT
Organism: Holothuria leucospilota; assembly: GCA_029531755.1. Classification (NCBI taxonomy): domain Eukaryota; kingdom Metazoa; phylum Echinodermata; class Holothuroidea; order Aspidochirotida; family Holothuriidae; genus Holothuria; species Holothuria leucospilota. The sequence continues at coordinate 2,680,229 of CM055972.1, forward strand.
GTGGTTTTGCATTTTTGTGCATGTGAAGGCGTGTAAAAGTGACGAGTATGAAGGTGGGATCAAAGTCACAAAAACAACGTTTGATTGCTATAGCATGAGCACTATTCATTCCATTAATGCACTTTCACATGCTGTAGTTTACTATAGTCAGGTGCGGATCCAAGGGGGGGGGGGGGCTTTTCCGGCCTCATCCCCCTCCCCTTTTCGCTATATCAACAATAACAAATACGCGAAAATTAGCATAATGTTAATCTAGGAGAATATTCAGGGGGGCTTTCAGCCCTCCACCCTTTTCGGAATGTCTGGATCCGGGCCTGATAGTATAGTGTATAGTTACTGTAGTATACTGTATAGTTACTGTGGTATACTGTATAGTAACTGTAGTGTACTGTATACTTAATGTAGTATACTGTATGGTTACTGTAGTAGGCTATACTGTATATTTACTGTAGTATACTGTATAGTTACTGTAGTAGGCTATACTGTATAGTTACTGTAGTATACTGTATAGTTACTGTAGTATACTGTATAGTTACTGTAGTATACTGTATAGTTACTGTAGTATACTGTATAGCCTAGTTACTGTAGTATACTGTAGTTTACTATGTTAAACGTCACAGTCACCCAATTAGCATTGCCGAACCGATTCCTGCGACTCCTAGAATGGTTCTTTTTTAATCATATGACATGTTTTTCCTGAAATGAAAACTGCATGCATGAAAACGCTTTCGATTACCTTGAATGTGGAATAAGTTTGTTCTGAAGTTCCATGACATATAGTTGTATGCTTAATAAAAAAAGCGACTTAAAATATTCAGCTGACGTTTCAATGTAAAGTTGGCGTCATTTATGCATGTTGTGGCTTTACTTTCAGAAACCTAAGCATAGATATTGCTCCGCTGTGAGGAATGTGTGGGTATGATCAGTGGCGCCGCCAGCCTGGTTTGGTAAGAGGGGGGCACCACTGATGACGTCGTAATGACACCTCAGTCCCCCAAGTCTGCGTAAATTGTACTTTTTTATGCGTGCCTGCGATTTGTATACAGCAGTGTGGGATCCTTCTTCCTTTGTCACTCCATAAAGGTGCCGTCCTGGGGGAGGGGTCTAAGGGGAGGGGTGTCCCCCTCCATATATGATCAGTTCCAAAAATATCCCAAAAGATAGCACCATTTTTGCATCTAAGCAACCTTAAATTAACAAAAATTTCTCAAAAGGAAGGGGACATCCAAGAGCGATCCAACGTTTTCCATCTTTTGTCCGCTTTTCAAATGAACCAAATTCGATTTAAGGTATTGAGTTGGTCAACCAAAGCTGTTAACCACATCGTTGCCTTCAAGCAATCTCTCGTAGCCTATTCATCCTCTCAACAGTACGAAAATATACGCAGGTATATATGCTATACTAGACAGATAGCCCATTCCGTAACTTGCTTAAATCTGAAGACTGTCTACCTCAGGTGCCCTCCCATGTCCTTAATTTCCTCCACAGGGTGATAAAATATAACAATATTGATAATATTTTACTGGCCAGTCTGAGTGGAATCTGTTCTGCTACAGTCTTTATACATAACACGTTTTTCTAATCATGACATTCAGGAAACAAATCAGCTGATCGCAGATCAGGACGACTTCCGTTTGGAGACACCATTCTTGGACGTTAAAGTGGCAGCTTCTGAACAACTCAGAGTGGGTCGACCATGCAAGGTGGCGCTGTCATTCAAAAACCCATTGTCTCGAACCTTGACAGGGTGCACCTTCACAGTTGAAGGACCCGGACTGACAAAGCCAAAAATTGAAAAGTTCCGGTACGTACCAAATCCAATGGTTGTTAATATTGTTAATAATTGTTAATGTCAATTCATTGTACATGGTATTTCCATAGTAGCCTACGGTTAAATTAAACAGTTTGTCGAATAATGTTAATTACCTCTCTGCTTGCTTTAAAAATGTTATCCCTCGAATATAACGTGATATTTTCGATAAAGGAAAATAAGGAGGAATAGAAAAGTTCTTCGTGAACATTCCCGACAAACTCTCGCAATGCAAACCAAAGATTGTTGAAAAGGGCACATCCACATAGCTCTAGCTGAATTAATCAGACTGGTCTGACTATACGCACTTAAGGTTTGAAATTCGTTCATACCTGACTATACGCACTTAAGGTTTGAAATTCGTTCATACCTGACTATACGCACTTAAGGTTTGAAATTCGTTCATACCTGACTATACGCACTTAAGGTTTGATATTCGTTCATACCTTTGAGAAACTGAACTTTTCAGAGACCACTTGCCTGTCTCTAACATATGATTTGAATCTTTTAGACGTTTGTCTTGAAAATGTAACATTGTGATATTAATGGTTTTTTTTTTCAAAAGTAGTTTTGATGGATTTAGTTTATATTTTACAATAAGCTTCGGTATTTGTAGTTTCAAAATAACTATGGGCGACTACAGCTGATATTTCAAAATCATCGTGGACAACTACTGGTATTTCAAAATAGTCCTAGGCGAATGCATATCCAAAATAAGTTTGGCCGACTTCAGTTGGTGTTTTTTCCTTTTTTGACTTTGGGCGACTACAGTTGGCATTTCAAAATGACCTTGAGCGACTAGAATTTGCGTTTCAAAATTAAGTTGGACAACTATAAATTTTATTTTAAATAACCCTGGTCGACTATACTTGCTATTCAAACTAAGGTTGGAGACAATTGTTTACAGTTGGTGTTCGAAATTAGCTCGGGCAACTACAGGTGGTTTGTGAAAATGATTTTGGGAAAATACGATTGGTATTCAAAATAAGTTTGGGCGACTACAGATGGCAATTTAAAGGAGCTGAGTAGTGGCGTACTTCAAAATTAAAACTTTATATCAGACAAGATGTTTACCCTCAGTATGAGGCTAATATTGAAAATATTCCTCTTAATGCGTTTTATATTCTCGTTTAAAATTAATGTTTGCAATGCAATTTAGTCGTAACACTCCTTTATGTTTTCTTTCATTTTTACTTTCCACTGGCAAGATATTTAACAATTTGTTTTTTGAACTTCTAGTTTATCACTTTTTCACCTGGCACGGCCGTTTTGAATCGTCTCCACATGTAACGGTTCTGATCGATATAGCAGTACTAACGTTAGCCTAACCTAGGCTAGCGTTAGGGCCTAGGTCTGCCACGAATAAGTGGAATAACAAACTCATTTATTGGAAAAACAGTTTCAGTTACCTTCAAAATTGACAATGTTCTCAATGAAACTCCAGCAGATGATGGGCGAAATAGGAGTGTGTCTTAGTTCCTCTCAGTTTTATCGCCCTGTGCACGCAAGGCGAATATACTACACACGTATGCACTTTGTAAGTTGTGTACTGTGCTAGAGACATAGTCAGGGTAACCCCACTTCGGTGGTATGCGTAATACGGCCTTTCATTCGTCGAGGGTATGAACGGCCTTATTACGCATGCCGCCGAGTTGGATTACCCTGATATTCTAGACAATGCATGAATGGCTTTATCGGTGTCGGATCAAATCGATAGACCAAGAACCATAACCGGATGTGACGTAACGAAGTCGGCGGGGTTCAAGAATTTATTCTATTTTGGCGGCTACCCAGCTCCTTTAAAATTACCTTGGTTGACCACACTTTGTTTTTGAAAGTACACCTTGGCTACTACAGTTGGTAATTCAAAACTTCAGGCGACTACAGTTGGCATTTTTGAATAAGACACGGCGACTACACTCGGTATTTCAAAATAATCTTGGGGGCATTAGATGGTATTCAGAATGAAACTTGGGATGACTACATATGACTCGGTCTCGAACTATTTATGTAACAGTTCTGAAGAACGAAGAAATTGGAAAAAGGAAACATACACGCTGCATTGATTCCGATTAAGGAACGTTTTTTATTCTTCCAAACCTCTTCTTTGATGGGGTAGGATGATGTTACAAACCCCATCGCCTAAGGAGGCTTGTATCACTACACGAAGATTGTTTTCCACTCAGGTTACAAAAAATAACACAAGAGTGCCTAATTCTCTACAACTAAATTACTTGTAAGCCAGTTAATAGTTAGTTGCAACAGACCTACAATTTATGTCCGTCCTCGTTGCAATATGTGAAGAGTTTGGTGCATTATTTTCTGAAAGTCGTTTGTGTCAAGTCAATTGTCCCTGTGCAACACTAACTGTATTTTATGACTTAACTAGGATCATAACTGTCCAGCCCTAGGCATTCTTGTGATGGAAATTGTAAGTAGAATAGGTGGCAGTTTTAACAAAAGCAAATTTCCGTGGATATCGCTGAGAGCAAATGTTTGACTGTATGCTCCCTTATTCACTCTCAGGGACGTCTCTCCCGGTGAAGATGTCAAACACGAGATCACATTGTCGCCACTCAACTCTGGAAAAAGAACAATCGTCGCCGACTTTGACTGTCATCAGTTTGAAAACGTCATGGGATCGCTTGAAGTTAACATCAAAGCTTGAATCGGTTGTCCCTATTCGGTTTCTTATATGTTTGGGTTTTAAAAGTTTCCGTGTTGGACATTAGTAAATTGTCACTTTGCTGTCTTGTCTTTCATGGTTTGTTTTTAATGTTGGGTAAAGTACATTGCACTTCATTGAAATGTTTTATTTTGAAAAAACAAATTCTGAAATGACTAATAGTGGATTATTTTGTGTGGCTAGTTAACAACACTAAGATGTTTCTATGTCTAAGATAAAGCTTTTTACCTTCAACGTTATTTTTTCTCCACGTATCTTTTAGAAAGTTCCTTTGCGAGTGTAAACATTTACTTCACATGACTATTGTCAAAAGGAAAGATTAAACGGCGGAAAGAAACATATTTTTGGGAAATGTGAATAATCTCTCGGGGAAATTTTTATTTCCCTATTATTCTGTGGGAGAAGTGGTATGTCTTCATTTCATAATGATTCTAACTGATGAAAAAAATATCTGCAAAGTCACCTTTCTGACACGCCCGTTCAAACAAGAAAGCTCTCGAAATCAAGTATATTAGATAGCTGTTCATTAATATATAGAGTGAACACAGAATAATGTTGTGACTTGAGAGGAATCTAGAAATGGTCAGCCATCCCCAAGGACACTCAGTGACATTGGCAAGTGTGAAAAGCTTATACTGATAAAGTTAAATCTGGCCAGTATGCAGCTTTTTCATGGGGGGGGGGGGGCGATTTTGCCACAAGTGGAACATTTAACCCACCGACTTTGACCGGCAAGTGCCGAAGCCATATGCATCGAACGCTGAAGTTATCAAGGGGGTCCGGATGCATGCTCCCTCCCATTGTGTACCTGTTTTCATTTACAGAGTCTAGCTGAGTATGCCAATCTGCAGGTTCATCTTTGCTCAGGACGACCCATCTCAGTGGAAGCGAGCAGCCTGTTCATTATGATTAATATATGCTTATGAAGATAGTCAAACTTTGACAAAAAGTTTTTCAAGGGCTTTTGAACGCCATGGGACACAATAAAACACCAAACGTCTCATTGTATACTACTAATTAAGTACTATCTGAAGCGGAACTCCAGACTTTGCGGGGGGTTCGCCCGAACCCCTGAACCCCTGCAATCGGGCCTTCAAATGTATTAATGTAATCAATGTTGCCTTCATGCCATGCATCTTGTTCACAAGATCACAAGTAGTTGATTTTCTTCATGAGCTTCTTCTTGGGCTTCTTTAATTTTTTTCATTTTGTTTGAGAAACTAACTTTGAGAGTGTTGTAGACTTCTTAAATACAGATGCTTAATGCTACAGTCACACGGTCACATACGGATTTTGCGGACGCTGCGGATTTTTGTCCGTAAAAAACCTGCAGAATCCGTATCCATCCGTAATGGATCCGTAATTAATCCGCAGAATCCGCAGCATCCGCCAGGATCCGCAGAAATATTTTGAAAATCTCAAAATATTTTTTTAATTTCCTGCGGATAAAAAATCCGTAAAAAATCCGCAATCAAATCACGGCAAAAAATATAAAAAATCCGCAGCATACGTATTTGACCGTGTGACTGTAGCGTGATTTTCTGTGGATAAAAAATATAAAAAAATCCGCAGCATACGTATTTGACCGTGTGACTGTAGCATAAAATAATATTGCGTATTTTGAAAAGCAAATCCATTTATCACAACCTTACTCTGAGTTATTCGCTGAACCTCTCAAATTCCTATTCCAAATTTTCCTTCAATGCTTCATATCACAGATACTTCATATCGCAATTTAACGAGAAAACATTTTGTCTGAAACAAACAAACAAACAAACAAACAAACAAATAAACAAACGTGTTTAGTGACAATTTTCGCTTCTAATTAATTCGAATTTCCAGATATACGTATTTAGATGGCATTTCTCTTTTAATAACTGCACGAATTCTCGTGTGTGTTTGACCATTTGGCAATTACTGAACGTACTGCAGCATATACCAAAGTTTTAAACGTTCTTTTGATCTTTTGAGTAATCAGGATTTTCTTTGGAAGGCCTCGATCACTTTATGTTTCAGTCAGCTGATTCCATCAGACAATGTAAAGTTAGAGATGTTAGTGCATTATTTCAGCGATATTACATAAATATATCTTAACATTCGTCTTTGTTGTTAGCGCGACCCCTATGAAGGTAAAAGGATTTTCCGAATTCCACTGACTTAACGCAAAAATTTCGAACCGTGCACAGAAAAGATTTTTGTACTTGTTTCTCATTCAGTGATAATTTTTTCGTTTTGTTAAACGTGGAAAATTGTAAGAAAGTCATGTACTTGAAACCCTTTTGTTAGCAAAATCTTCGGGGATCCGTCATGGTTGTGATTATTTTGGTTATATCAATCACGTGCCTTTTACCGCTTCGTGCTTAAAATTGCGTGTAAAACTGTTGGAAAGATAGTATCGCTGAGTGTGAAGAATTTATAAAGTAACAGGTTTTCATAACCCACTTTAGTAGGGTTAGCTAGTGTTATCGTAATTTTAGAAATGCCTTAATCAAGTTCGTTGCCATGCATTTTTGTTTTGAAGAGTAAATGTGTGCGTCTCTGTTGTGTTCGACATGGAAAAGTGATTGAATTACAACGACACGACTAAATGTGTCATGTTTAGATTATAAATTACACTGTTCAAGTAAACACATGCTCAAGCATTGCGTCAGCAACATCAGGTGAATATAGGCCTACATTTCAAATTTACACCGATTCTGCGACATCATGAATCTTAAAAGCTGGAAGTATCATCTTAGTCCTATACTGAGAGCTTTGGATAAGTATCCAGATAGGTGAGGAGATCTCGTATGAGTTTATAGACCTTATGCATTTGACGTCACACGACGTCATTTTGGAAGGTAAACAATGAAGCACACTGCACGCACTACGTAGACTTCGCAATTTCCGTAGCAGACTTAAACGCGGAATCCTGCCGGTGCACAAATCAGCTGTCTTCATTTGTTGGTGTAGGTTTCAATGATACGCGCTTGTCTCCATTGGAGGGCGCACTTTCTGGTCTGTGACGACATATGAACAAGGACTATTGTCCTTAGTATAACCTTGAGGTGACAAAAACTTACAGATCGTTATGCTTTAATTTCTTTTTTACGTATCCGTCATAATGATTCACTTTTGACTTTTGTTGAGACAGGCAGAGTAATAAAACTGAGGTGTAAAAAGTAGAATTTGTTCTCTTTTAATTTGCAATTGATTACGTATGCTCCCTTACTTCGATTGAGTTTTCATTTTCTCGAAGGATTTTGAATGGTGCCAAGCTCAGGCTCTGTGAGGAACCAGTATTCACAACAGTGGACACATTGTAGTATTTACAAAAGTGTGTTCATTAATGAAGCTTTCGCCATCCTCAAAGGACACTAGATCCCCATTTAACAGGCCACATCATGACATGTGATACAGCTTGTTGGAAAGAGATAATTAATTGGCTCGGCGATGGAGATTGCCTCGCGGGCATTAAAAAGTGACATGCAATCCTACCCCACGAAAGTCCAATTTTGGGGGGTCGGAAATCTAACATTTTTAAGGGGTTCAATACGGCATGCTATATGCGTCAATTCACAGACATCTGCCAAATCAATACCTCTACACACACATATTCCATCGAACTCACGTATTGAAACACGAGAAAGTTACATGTAACGCGGCATTTGTCGATTTCAGGATTTATGGCAAGCTAAGCTCGACAGATACTGTGGGATGTTTGGTTCGCTTGCATCACCGGAAACCTTGGGCTAGCTGTGCCAACCGGACAGAAGAACAGAACTCTGTGTCGGTGCATCTGACCCCTAAATCACTGATGGCGCCACGCCATGATGGAGCTATGGGATAGGCAGGTAGGCTAGTATTAGTGGCTACAGTTATCACCTATGGTTGCTTGGGACGCCCAAGAGGAAATGAAAGTATCAATACATTTTAAATGTGTTACATCGTTTTGCAATATACTGGTTATTCGCATTAAAATTCCCTTCCCGTTTCTCTCTTTCTTCCCATCACTTTCCTTTATTAGCCCTTTAGTTTGAATTGAACTTAAATGACGCCAAAGCCATGATTCCAAAGACACTCTCCACCCTTGCCGCCCCTTCTTCCGCAGCTACGCTACCGCCAACACTACCACCCAACAGACATCTTGCAGAACAGGCACTAAGAAGGTTTTCGATTGCATGAATGAATAATGAATACTTGCCAAATTTAATGTGAAATTGGCTCTATAACAAATATGTGAAAACATAGTCAATTTGTATTCTTTTGATTTTCAAATTCTTCATGTTTTCGAATAAAGCAAGTAAACATTTTCATTTCCATGACCGCACATTACCCCAGACCCTAGCCATTAGTACCCAGTTAGTTATTTCTCACAGGCAGGTCTCAAGAAGTTGTTGTTAATGGGACTCATTCTACCCTTAGGCCAGTTAGGTCAGGAGTGCCCCAAGGTACCGTTCTGGGTCCACTCTTGTTCCTCATCTATATAAATGATATTGAAAAAAATCTCTCTAGCTCTATTCGTCTCTTTGCTGACGATAGTGCACTTTACAGACCTATTAAATCCTTAAAGGATGCAGTTTTACTTCAGGAAGATCTATTTAAGTTACAAAATTGGGCTATCACTTGGCAAATGGCATTCAATGTTTCCAAATGTAAACTACTGCGTATTACATACCGTAAATCTTGTAGATGTAATTTTATCTACAGAATGTATCACCAAAATGCTTCTTCCTCTGCTCCTGTTTCTCAAGATTTGCTTGCGCCTTGCGCAAAATAACATCAGTCTCCCTATGTCTGCCTCTGAATTTTGTGATTTGGAAGAAGTCACTTCTGACAGATATCTTGGTGTCATTCTTGACAATAAACTGAATTTTAATAAGCACATTGAAGAGATCACTAATAAGGCTACAAGGCTCTTAGTGTCGCCGTAACCTTCACATGTGTTCTAGGGAAATCAAAACCACTGCTTACTACGCTATTGTTCGTCCCCACCTTGAATATGCTTCCACGTGTTGGAATCCTCACACTAAGCTGAATATAGATAAAATTGATGCAGTTCAAACTGTCAAAGACGTGCAGCGCGGTTCGTTTTAAATCACTACGACTATAGCTCAAGTGCTGATCTTTCAACAAAAATTTCTCAGACCCTTAAATGGCAACCCTCGCAGCATCGTAGGGCCTTAGCTGATCTTTGTATGTTATACAAAATTAGGAACAACCTTATGAACATTCCATTCCAACCTATTATTACCCCTTCTGTCAGACATGCCCACTGTTATAACTACATACAGCACCCCGAGGCGTTCAAATACCAGTTCTTTGTTAGAAGTGTTCGCGTTTGGAATACTGTTCCCCAACAAATTATTATTAAACCATCCGTTTCATCCTTCCGTGCTGCTACCTCCAAATGGATCCTCTTCTTTAGTTGGATCAGAGACCCTGCTACAAACACATGGGTCCTCACCCAGTCAGCTCATTAGCGCCATTGTCGTTTGCTTTTACTTGCACTCGTTACTTAGTGGTTTCCCAGTTTTGTGGTCTTGTATATATGTTTAGCACTTTTGCACTTTTGTGGTGGTTGTGTCTCCCTTGTTGGCTTTTCAATTGTTGACTGTTTACTCTGTGATGGCATTTTTGCCTTTTTGGAGTTCTTTACTGAAGACTGAAGACTGAAGACACTTTCCCACCAGTATCGGCGGCCCTGAATACATAAATCTTTTCATTTAAATAGCTGTGCAAAAACTTAGAAAATCGACGATACATTTCTATAACCGTGCGAAGTGCGCCGAAAATTTGAGAGCAAGCTATAAATTCATGTTTTCATAAAGAGCAAACACAGGTAAAGTATATCGAGGTGGCTATGTGCAGGAAGTATTCCCCGACGGGGTTACCATGTCCTGAAGTAATAAGATCTTCATGTGATTGCTGTAAATACAAATTCACTGTCATGCCTTTTATGGATCCATACGAGAGGATAAGAGAGGACGGAGCTATTTTTTTAGGGAGCTGGGCAGTTCTTGCCCGAGAGTCTTTATTACCCGAGAAAATGGCCCGATTTTTTCCATAAACCATACCCTGGAAATGGGTTTTGCCGGAACTCCGGGTGTGTTTGTGTGAGGGGGAGGGGGACTGCACGCCTATACGGCTAGTGCACTTATGCTTAGGCCTATATATATATATATATATATATATATATATATATATATATAATATATATATATATATATATATATATATATATATATATATATATATATATATATATATATAAATAAATAATCAAACTGAGTAGGGCTGTACCATCAAGGGCGGATCCGGCAGTTGCTGTAAGGGGGGCGAACAAAGTGCACCACGAGCGCGAAGAGCGAGTTACATGGCGTGGGGTCCAGGGATCCGCGTTAGGGCCCCTGGCGGGATCCAGGGGCGGAGTCCCGGTGGGGCCCAGGGGGAGAAGCCCCCGGAAGCTCTCGCAATATGAGGCAATCTGAACACAGAAAATTAGTTTAAAGTGCCCCAAGATTCGAGAAGAAATAAGCAGCGATCCCTTCAGTTTTATATTTTAATGATCCGGGAGGCTCTTTGCAAGGCAGCGAGAGGTGCTTTCCAGCCGGTGGACAGAGGCTTACGATTATTGAAAACCCAGCTGAAGGGAAGGATGTTACTCGCGTTTATACAAAAGTTATTTACGGAATCATCTGAAAAATGTAAGTGTAGTGCAAAAAGGAAAAGTAAAACTAATTTGTTACCAACACCTGAAAGAAATTTAAAATTAAACATCTACAAATCTATTTATATTTTTCATTATGCTTTTCAGTTGCCCCGGCTAAAGACATCTGCATTCAAAATATATTTCAAAACTTGTTTTTACCATATAGGTCAGTGAATTATAGGTACATGTTCAAAAACTTGTTCCTGCTTCGGACAAGAAAAAAACACCTTTTTTTCCCTTTTCGCCAAAGTTGGGTAAAAAGATCATATATCGCCACCTTTTTTGCATTTGTTTTTGTTCCCAGTGGCGCTGGCACGGGGGCATGGGGGCGCGTGCCCCCCAATCGATTTCAGAAAAAAATGTGTGAAAATTTTAAAATATCCCAAAAGGCGTTTAAGCTATAGATTTTTGTGTGGGGTAGGGTGAGGTGTGTTTTCGACCGAGTGATGGATCTGTTTTAAGCATTTTCTATCACAAATAGTTCTCAAACTACCATATAAGAATTATCGCAAATCCTTCGCAAACTATCAAAATTTTCGCGCGCTTCAAACGCTTCCTCAATATTGTCCTTATTATCAATAATTTAAATTAACAAAAATTTCTCAAAGGGGAAGGGGACAAAGGAGAGGGGACACTCTTAGACCCTCCCCAGGACGGCACCTTTATGTAGTAACAAAGGCACGATTCACACTGCTGTATACAATCGCAGGGACGCACACTCTCCTCTTTAGCCTAACCAAAAATTAAAATTCACTAAATAAGGATGTTTTTCAGTCATATATATCAGTTCAAAAATACGCCAAAGATAGCACCATTTTGCATCTAGCAACCTTAAATTAACAAAAATTTCTCAAAGGGGAGGGGGACACCCCTCCACTTCGACCCCTCCCCCAGGACGGCACCTGGCTTCTATGGAAATTTACATCTGAAACGATATAAATTTGTTAAAATGGAGCCTCCAAAAGGTTGTAAAATTTGTATTATAGAAAGTACCAACAGCCTGAAAGCGAGCTCAGTCTGATTTATGACTTTTGAGATGATAACTCAAGGACTTATTAGTAAATCCTCTGACCGTGTTCTGTGGAATCAACCTCTCATGTAGACAGAATTGGCATACTTTCGGACCTAACTTTAGTAATTTACCTTAAAGACCCCCATTTCATCTCCAGTCAGCCAGCTAGGCCTATCTGCAGCGCTTGTCAGTTTAATTGAAGGTATGTGAGGCATTTTGTAAACACAGAATTTAGACATTTAAATGAGCGTCCAGTTCTTACAGAAGGGACGCCAGAGATGATTCAGTGTCTATTGAACTGAGATCATTACATGCCTCACTATACCCCATATGCTGAAAATGTCCCACAAAATGTGTGACTTAGATCTGATTATATTTTATTTTTTTTCTATTATATATTTTTTATATTTTTTCTCGGTCGACCTAAGTGGGGGCGGTCGCCCCTCCGCCCCCTCTGGATCCGCCTTTGTATACCATTTTCCTCCGCTCTAAATGTAAAAGAGTGAATTTTACTCTTCGACGATTGCCTACAGTGACCACTCTTTCTTCGAGTGAAAATTTCACTCATTTGGAGTGAATTACCACTCCAGGCAGAGTGGAATGCCACTAGAAACAGAGAGTGGTCACTGTAGGCAATCGTCAAAGAGTGAAATTCACTCTTTTACATTTAGAGAGTAGTATATCTAGCCTAGATTGTATACTTGAAATTAATCTTTCCTATTACTTGAATGTGAATTTCACAAAAAGTTGATTGGCCTATGTGTCTTTGAAATCCGGATGTTCAATTTTCCGATTGTAAACAAATACTCAACGAACTAAAGGCGACCCTTCATATCTGCGGTACTTTATTTATCCAACACCTTGGACGCTGAATCACTCATGAATATACATCTATTAATCTATTATTACACACGTCATTCGCCAGGGCAGTGTGAATCCGTGTCGATAATAGCATACATATTCAAGTTTTCGGTACCTTGGGCTGGACATTTGACAGTGTTTGTCATCACACAAACTACGCTGCAGCTGAACATAGGTAGTCCTGCGCCGATTGTAACATTAGCTACATAGGCCGTTGCAACAAATAATATAGGCTACTATCCATATTCACTACTGGACGGTGCAATCGAAGACACGATGAATCGACGATGAGTGGTGAATATTTTGCATGTTTCATTTTTGTAGAGTGATAGGCTGAGTGATGGTTGTGTGATATGTTGTTACATGTTTTACTTGTTTCGTTTTCACTTTATCATATTTGTATATCACTGAAAACCTAGACTAGTCAGGATGGTGTCTCTCCCGAATAATTTGACTGACTAGCGTAAAATTAGTCGGTGGATTAGTCAGTGATCACAAACTAGTCAGTGCGGCAGGGGCGTAGATCCTTTTCAACTTTAGGGGGATGGGGTGAATTATCGCAAATGTGGAAAATGTGCACGGGAAGCGTGCACGGCGAGCGCGAGCCCATGGCAGGTGGGGTCCAGGGGCCCGCCCTAGGGCCCTTGGTGGGGTCCAGGGGGCGAAGCCCCCGGAAGCTCCTGGGTTTTAATGTATCAGAAGTGCTAGGAAGACTGTTTTAAGGGGTTAATTTCAGTGGTAATGTTCTTTAGTAGGCTATTGGTATATTCATACATTTAGGAAATGCTAATTTGAGCACAAAACTCGTTGATAAGCTGCACTGGATTGAACTTGTACAAGAGCAGCAATGTCCTGTTAAGCTTGAAAAGACAAGGATCAACATACAGGGTCATCCCAGACAACTGGATTTTGAATTCGGAGATCATTACAAGACCTGCAAGTTGGCTGGAGATCAGTGGCGTCGCCAGGTTTTTTGTGATTGAGGGGCACCATAGATGATATCGTAGTAATACCTCAGTTCCGCCAAGTCTGCGTAAATTATACCTTTATTTTTCATGCGTTCCTGCATTTGCATGCAGCAGTTTTGATCTTTCGTTTGTCACTACATAAAGGTGTCGTCCTGTGGAAGGTGTTCTCCTCCCCTTTAAGAATTTTTTTCATTAATTTAAGGTCTTTTAGATGCAAAATGGTGCTATCTTTGGGATGTTTTTGGAACTGATCATATATGCCCGGAAAATGTCCATAATTTAGTGAATGCTAGTTTTTAGTAAGATAAAGAGGAGAATATGTTGTCTACAGGGGCGTAGCGAAGGTGTTATCTTTTGGGGGTGTGGAGGTTATGCTTTGCCGACGGATGTGGTAATGCGTAGCGCGAAAACGAGCTTTAGCCGGTGGGGTCCTGAGCCCCGCCTAAGGACCCCTGGCTGGGTCCAGGGGGCGCAGCCCCCGGAAGCCCTGAGGTTTAAGTATATATCTGGGTGAAAAATTAAGTCTCAGGGTGGATATATTTTGGTTCATAATGCATCATCAAATACAAACTAGATCCCACTAATTTTAATGTATTAGGCTTTTCCTCTCGTCAGGCCACTATAGTTTTAAGCGGTTGGGATCCAGAGGTCCGCCAGTGCTTTAGCTAGGACGTTTTCTCAATGCGACATTTACTGATCTGGGGGAGGGGTCTAAGGGGAGGGGTGTCCCTCTCCCCTTTGGAAAGATTTTGGAATTTTCAAGTTGCCTAGATCGCAAATGGTGCAATATTTGAGTGGATTTCTGCCCTAATGAGGAACCTCAAAATTTACACCCGGCGGGTAGAATTTGCATGTCAGATTCTTTTTGTCCGACATTTGTCTCCGTTTATGCGACATTGTTGCACAAACAGGGGCTGGCAAAAACACTGGGCTCGCCTAAGGAGGATTCCGGAGGGCGAAGCCTCCGGAAGCCCTGAGGTTTAAGTATATCTCTGGGTGGAAAATTAAGTCTCATGATGGATATATTTCGGTTCATAATGCATCATCAAAATCAAAGATTCCCACTTATTATGTATTAGGCTATATCCCTGTCGCCAGGCCGCTATAGTTTTACGGGGTTGGGATCAAGAGGCCCGCCAGTGCTTTAGCTAGGACGTTTTCTCAATGCGACATTTACTGATCTGTGGCCTGGGGGAGGGGTCTAAGGGGAGGGGTGTCCCCCTCCCCTTTGGAAAATTTTTGGAATTTGAAAGGTGCCTAGATCGCAAATGGTGCAATATTTGAGTGGATTTCTGCCCTAATAAGGAACCTCAAAATTTACACCCAGCGGGTAGAAACTGCGTGTCAGATTTTTTTTTGTGCGACATTTGTCGCCGTTTATGCGACAGTGTCCCACAAACAGGGGCTGGCTAAAACACTGGGCCGGCTCTAGGGCCCCTGGTGGGGTCCGGAAGGCTTCGCCCCCGGAAGCTCTGAGGTTTTAGCATAATCTCTCGTTAAAAAATTAAGTCTCATGCAGGATTCGTGTATTATGGTTCATAATGCATTATCCAGTGCAAAGATTCCGGTTAATTCTTATGTGTTAGGCTATTCCTCCCGTCATGCCACTGTACTTCAGGTGCTGAACCTGTCGTTCAGAACTGGAACACTATGTGTTCAGCATTTGGACACTAGACGCGTCAGGCGTTCATATACGATAAGTGGATAGGCGTCCGGCGTTCAAAAAGGGAGAAGTGTTCAGAATCTAACACAAGCGTTCAAAATATGCTTTGAACGCCAGTTCAAGTTCAAGTTCAATTTATTTCTTTTTGTCCTCCGAAGAGGTATCAGAACTGAATATATACATTATACATACATGTCAAAAATTATATCACAACAAAAAATATAGGAAAGAAAGGAAAAAAAGAAAGAAAAATACAATAACGTAATTAGCTGTCGAGTGACTAAAATACTGGCACCAGACTTTGGAAAGAAAGAAAATAAGCAAATGCAATGTTCTCAACTAACGAAACTTTTCCATAATTTTCCAACAGAAATTACTCAAATTTCTAAGAACGACTTTATTTCTAGACTGAAAAATGAGTTCCATTTTGTGAAGGGAAGACGAGCGCGACACGCATTATTTTTTCCCCGGGATGTTTGTGGGTAAACCGGATCCTCAGAAGTTTGCAAAATGTGTTTGAAGTCAAGGTTAGTGTTTAGAAGACGGGCTAAGGATACCCTCTCCATGGGTAATCGGGTGCTGCTCCCCATGGGGATGATTAAAGTGAGGAATAATGTGCAGAAAGTGGTTTTTCAAGATTGCAATATGACCCGAAATAGTGCACCTATACGGAAGCCCTTAATTTCCTTTCTTTTCCCGAGTTCCCGACGGACTCAGTCACTCGTCCAATTACACCGACGTCCGTTGATAAGGCCGTATAAGGCCGTCACATGCATAATCAATTTGCCGACGGGCCTTCAACTTTAATGGACCAATTAGATGAAGAGCCGAAAATCGAAATATCCGATAACAGACTGGCCCGTTCTCTCTTTCTCTTTTTTCTTTTCATACTCCGTCTTCCCTTTCCTTCCCTTCCTTTCCCTTTCTTTCCTCTTCTTCTCTCTTCTTCTCTCTTCTTTTCCTCCTCTCCTCTTTTCCTCTTCTTTTCCTTTCCCTCTCCTCTTTTTGCCGACAGACCGAAAATTTGCCGACGGGCGACCAAATATTGGGGGGGGGGGTGACACCCCCCACACCCCCCGCTCGCTACGGCCCTGGTTGTCTATTAAGAGACAGATACGTTGTCAACAAATCTCCTGAAGCCCCTTCCCTGCTGTCTATTTTACTGCCTTCTATTCGGGAAATATTTTACACAAAAATATGTGCGTGGAGTCCACAGAAACATTCTTGAGTTATTACGAAATATGTCCTTTCCTTCATTGTGCATTATGAAAGGGCATCTAAGGCTAGCAGATACCTGAATAGGACCTCCTGGAAGCTCTGCATAAATCATATTAATTGGGGGGGGGGGGGAGGGATGACAATGCGTATACTACCTGACATCCAAATGATAATATAGAGTGCGACGCCTAACACTTTACAACTATCGTATTTTAACTACTTTTGAACTACAATCCGGACGAACAGCTGCCAACAATGGAAAATGAGAGGGAGGGAGAGTATAGTAGGTGCAGGGAGGTGATATTAGACTTCCCTGATAGGTGTAGCAAAAGAGGTGAAGGACTAATAAGAGCGTTACAGTTTGCTGTTTTCGTCATAAGTGTATTAACAATCACCATCTATACCGATAATGGCTCAGCGCGAACTGGCGAAGCTCTGGTAAAATTTTTGAAAAATGTATAACGGCAGATACGTACTTTCAACCTTCTACATCATGCTACATATTAGATTGAAAGATCCCATATTGATACGAGGTCCCCACAGATGTTTGGAGATGTATCTCTGTTCTTCGGAAAGTGTTGTGATCAGAACAGCTTCGTGTATTATAACATTAATAATGGTCATGACATGGAGTGTAAACAGTGACGAATGATATTTCCATTACAAAACCTGCATTCAGACTCTACATCGAGACACTTTCAATTGACCAACAAACCTACATGCCACTGCCATAAGCTAGTATTTTACCTATTAATTCGTAAACTTTCCTTCTGCTGCTGTGCTTTTCCGAAAGTTGCTATCGGAAGATATTGATAATATGAGTGACACTGACATAAGGTTGGAAGCGCGCGGGCCTCGCGAAAATTTTGATAGATTCGGAGCAAAGTCGGCTAGTTAACTGGTCCACTCAAAGGCGCTTCAGTCCGGCGCGCAACCGACTTCGTCGGCTGGGCAACCGATTTTAGAGGCAAGCCTATGCCAAGTGGGAGGAAAGCCGGAGTACCCGGAGAAAAACCCACGTACATCGAGCGGGATTCGAACCCACGCACATGTGAAACACATTGGTGCACAGCAGCTGGAATAGACCACTCTGCCAACGATTTCCTAAAATTCTGACAGTTTGAGAAACATTTGTGATAGAAAGCGAAGCCAGATTGAAAAAATTTCTTACGAAAATGAAGAATAAAATATTACTTTCCATCATACATGTACGTATCTGTAGACTGAAACATTGGGGGGATGATTGCATGGGCCATCCCCCTAGTCAAATGTTGAGGGGATATATCCCTCATCCCCCCGGGTTTTACGCCCATGCACTGCGGGATAAGTCGGACTAATCTACTGACTAGTTTATGATCACTGACTAATCCACCGACTAATTTTACGCTAGTCAGTCAAATTAGTCGGGAGAGACACCATCCTGACTAGTGTAGGACTAGTTTAGGTTTTCAGTGATATACTTCTTGTATTCTCCGTTCCAAGCAGTAGGGTCTAAGGTTTGGCATTGGCGAACTGCAGGCTTGGCTTGCAATGCTCCGAACAGTGGCGTACCAGGACTTGTCTCACTGGTGGCCTTACAGTATGTTCTGTGATCGCTGACATGGGGGAGAGGTCTAATGGGGGTCATGAATAATTAGGGTTCCTTAAATGCAAGCGTGTGCAACATATGCTATCTTTTTAAAATAAAATTTGTGTTAAAAATCCTTCATGTTTTTGGTTAGGCTATTATATTAAAACAAAACGGCTTCAAATGTGTGTGTGTGTGTTGGGGGGGGGGTTGGGGTGGCCCAGTGCTCCCCTCCCAAAATACGTCACTGGCTCCGAAGGTGAAGCAGCTTCTTTGTTGGAGCTGTTCAAGACATTTCTTGGTTGCACTATGGTAGGTCTGTGACCGACTGTCTAAGAGCTTCTGATCTCGTTAAATTTCGTTTTCCTTCGGAGTCGAAACTCCTTTGTAGAGTAGTTAAAGGCGCAGGGGATGGAGGGGCTCCAGGGCATCTGGAACCCTGCCCGTTTTAGTCAGACGACAAGGATGTGAAATACCGCTTTCTATACATTGAAGACTTTGACCCTCTGGTGTAGCCAACTAGTTTTCTCGATGTATCCCGCGCCTTTGATTGGCGCACCCGGGAACCATACTCATCGTGGAAGTGTAACCAAGGCCCGTAGCCAGACAAGGTACTTAATTTAGGGGGCTCAAGATAGGTCCCAGGGGGAAAAATCTTTATAGAGCGAGCCTGCGAGATATTCTAGAATACGTTAAGACTATAGCAATTTGGTAATTTTGCAGGGTGCCTGCCAGCGCCCACAACCTTGGCTACGGGCCTAGTGTTGTAAACAATTTTTAAACATGATATCTCAAAAGTTAGATGCAACATTTCCCACAGGCCCTGAAAAGTCTCCGGAGGGTAGGCCAGGTCAGCGGCATAGGAACATGTTTGATATCGGGGGAAGAACAGACACGATTTCTCGACTTTGACCCCCCTTCCCACACCAAAACATCATATTTGATCAATTTGATTTTTCCGATTTTAATTTGAGCAACAAAAATAAAAATATTCAAAGAAAAAGGAAACAACAACAATACATATTATATAGGCATGCATCGGTTATCACACCGCATGCCAATTACATACAATCATTTGCCTTGTTACTACCCTTCCATATTGATCATAATTTTGGGAGAAGTCGTTAAAATTATAATGATAATAATCAGTGGCGTAGCCAGGATTTCTCTCAAGGAGGTGGGGGGCATGCATTATGTTGTGTGGTCGCCGGCCTGGATGAGGAGTCTAATGGGAGGGGTATTTCCGTCCCTTTGAAAATATTTGAAAAATCAGGTGTCCTTACATACAATCTGATGTCACATATGCTACCTTTGAAGTAAAATTTGTGTTAAAAATTTACGTATATTAGGTACTTAAACAAATCGGCATCAGTGAGGGGGGCATGGCCCAATGGCCCCCTAAATACACCACTGATAATCATAATATAAGTTTAACCATTAAAACACACTGAGTTATTACCGAATATATAAGTGCTGGTGCAATTCAAACCAGAACTTTATTTTAATTACCAAGGAAGTTTTTTAAGTCGTTGAAAATCAGAAATAAGGTAAAGTGGGGGGAAGGCGGTGCACAATCTGACGTTCCTATAAGTCGGTTAACCTCGCACATTTTTTAGGAGAGGCCCGAAATCATCATGCGTGATTTCATGCGAAAGAAGGAAAGGTTTTTTTAAGGAGGCCGGGGGTTTGAATGTAAATGTTTGGTTCTTATGACCAATCTAGACCGGTTTCTGTTGTCGTGCTCATATGTTATATATGGCGCAACTTCATCAGTAGCGAACCGTCGTGGGCGGTTTGGGTTTAATTCAAAATGCTTTGTGTTAGAGCATATGAGAGTAACGTTGAAGTAAACCTCTTTTGCGAGATAATAGGAGTATAGGTTAAAGCCCCAGAATTTTTATAAGCCTTGAAATATCAATATACATACATATAAAGGTATAAGGACCGAATATTTTGTTATATATCGTATTTGGGCAATATTCCGTTGAAGTCTTCTTTATGAAAATAGACATGGACGGGTATGGGGGTGTGTTGAAACCTATCTTGGTATTTGTAACAAAGGCGAATTTTTTACATTTTTTTCGGCTAATTTGCATGCATCTCATATGTGAGAAACTTTGAAAATCTCACTGGGGTTAAAAAGCGTGAGCCAACCGAATGATGGCGCTATTTTAGTCTCTCTTGTGAGTATTTTAAAGTTAAACTGAGAAATAGCTTTTTCAAGTAGCGCACTTGCCTCACTCTTATCCTATCTTTCATGAGTGAGAGCGAGATTTTGAGACATCTTTTCTCAGATTAGGGCAAGAAAGTTACAAATTTCAACTGTAATATCCCTTTTGGATACTAAATCTACAAGAGGTTTTTATATACGTACTCGGGGGGTCTTTCGCCTATTAAATGGGTTATGGGCGTGTGGGTGACTACGTATAGTCAAACTCTCCTTGAATGTTTGGAAAAGACATGAGAAATGAAAGCCATATGTGATTTTAAATTATCGGGTTATTAAAAGGCTCACTTAAAATAAATATACAAGACAATTATTTTCTCTGTGAACATGCTTTGTCTTGTATATTTATTTTAAGTGGTAACATATCACCAGCCCATTAATGAGCCTTTTAATAACCCGATAATTTAAAATCACATATGGCTTTCATTTCTCATGTCTTTTCCAAACATTCAAGGAGAGTTTGACTATACGTAGTCACCCACACGCCCATAACCCATTTAATAGGCGAAAGACCCCCCGAGTACGTATATAAAAACCTCTTGTAGATTTAGTATCCAAAAGGGATATTACAGTTGAAATTTGTAACTTTCTTGCCCTAATCTGAGAAAAGATGTCTCAAAATCTCGCTCTCACTCATGAAAGATAGGATAAGAGTGAGGCAAGTGCGCTACTTGAAAAAGCTATTTCTCAGTTTAACTTTAAAATACTCACAAGAGAGACTAAAATAGCGCCACCATTCGGTTGGCTCACGCTTTTTAACCCCGGTGAGATTTTCAAAGTTTAGCACATATGAGATGCATGAAAATTAGCCGAAAAAAAATGTAAAAAATTCGCCTTTGTTACAAATATCAAGATAGGTTTCAACACACCCCCATACCCGTCCATGTCTATTTTCATAAAGAAGACTTCAACGGAATATTGCCCAAATACGATATATAACAATATATTCGGTCCTTACCTTTATATGTATGTATATTGATATTTCAAGGCTTATAAAAATTCTGGGGCTTTAACTCATACTCCTATTATCTCGCAAAAGAGGTTTACTTCAACGTTACTCTCATATGCTCTAACACAAAGCATTTTGAATTAAACCCAAACCGCGCACGACGGTTCGCTACTGATGAAGTTGCGCCATATATAACATATGAGCACGACAACAGAAACCGGTCTAGATTGGTCATAAGAACCAAACATTTACATTCAAACCCCCGGCCTCCTGAAACAAGCGCAACAATGTTGCCGAAGCTCAGCTTTTCCTGTTGACCTAAAAGTCTGCAGTCAATATTTTGGATGGGTCTGTAACTCATGTTGATCATACATACGTTAGAAAACAAAGAGATAAATATAAATGCAATAAAATATGTATTGAACTCCTGAAGTCTCTGAAAGACTATATCTGGTACACAAAGTTAACTTTATATACTGCACAGATGTTAGTATACAAATAATGAATGTTTATGAGTGTGCTGCTTTGTGGACCTCATTTGTTTTCCATAACTAGACCCAGATAGTAACTTCCGATAAAGAAATTTTACAAATGGTTAAAGGTCTTAAAAGCGAAATATTTTGCCCCAGAGATATTCCTTGAACTTGTCCAGGGACAGAAGTTCAAATGAGTGTTGCCACTATGATTTGGAAAAACCAAAACTGCTCAATTGCTCAATATAGCCCTAAAGGGATACTTTCTAAATTAAATTCTTTACGCGCCTTGAATTCTGAGTACTCTTTAGTCCCGTTTTCCCCTACAAAATTATTTTACTGCATAACATTTTTATGATTGGGATCTACCAGGTATATAAATCGTCGATCGCTTTTAGGACCCGTGAATGTACCGCAACAGGCCGGAGGGTAACTACAGTTCGTAGAGAGCGTTGGGAAAATATGCACACTTATACTAAGTCTAAGGCTATTGAAATATCATCCCCCATGGCTTCCCCTCAACAACTTGGTGGGGCTTTCGGCAACGGAGAACAAGACTGGGGCGGTTCCTGCAGCGTCGACGCCCATGTGACTGCACCAGGCTTGTAGCCTGACAAGGTATACTGAATGGGGGCGAAATGGCTTCCAGGGGCTAAAAAATTTTTAAGGGGGCCAAATGTATACAAATGCCTTTAAGCCAATGGCAACTTGAAAACTTGCTAGGGGGCGAACAAATTTCAAAGAGGGATTCGCCCCCTTGGCCCGCTTGACTAGAAGCCTGAGCTGCACAATTCCTGCAGGCTCCGAGACTGACTTATGGCACACGCCTTCAAAAAGCACGTTTTCCTTTTCAAACCGAAAATTGTTTTTGGAATGTTAGCACAACCGTTAAGCTTAAACCATATGAAGCTATGTATTTTCAATCAACGTGCTATGTTCTTTGTTTAAAAGAAAGGGGTGGGTTCCTCTTTCCTCGTACGACATTTCCTAGACAACATTCACCCTAGTAACTTGAAATAGTGTACCCCGAGCAGGTATCCCAATTCACGAGTAGCTTCTTTCCTTCATGCGACAATATAAACTAATTTGCTATTAAGGAGGATAAGTCATTTGTTTTCCTTTCATACTAAATATTTTTTGTCCAGAAATGTTAAGAAGAATGTTTGTAAAGGAGATACAATTAATTTTGAAAGATTAAGGTAATGTTTACAAATAACTTGAAACTTGTGACGAGTGCTTATATTCTCTTTAAACTTTAAGCCAAACTCCTATATCCTTTCTGACACCAGGCTTAGTTGAATACGTGTTTCTGCACCCGCCGCCTAGCTTATACCACTAGCCTATGTTTCGCACAAGGCCACATATTCGCAAGAACTTGCATAACTTTCAAACGTCCGGTATTTCTTTTCGAGTAGGCCTAACCTTGATCCAACCAATTTAGCTAGCCTATTATTAAAACGCCTGAATGAGATCAGCACCACATGTTCATGACGTAACGCCTCCATAGTAGGCTGTACGGTATATTCCTTATTCATGTCATATCCCTGGTTTGGAAAACAAAGAGCTGAGCAAACATAGTCTGACATAGTGGGGTAGCCCACGTACGGTATTCAAAAGTCGATATACTGCACTTTGCGTAAACACTTCCACACGATTAAGCACGAGACGTCCTGTACATTTATATATGTTCAGTATACGTTTGGACTTCGTTTCGTTGCAGTCTCTCAAATGATAACAACTGGGATTCTCGACCTATTCCCGAACATGGGGACTTCGCCAGAATTTGTTTCAAAAAGTGATGTTTTCATGCCTTTAATGATTGCAGAAACGAAAAAAAAATTAACTTTTGTTCAGCACAAATTGAACTATCTATATGAAACATATTATCAAGATTGGTGCAAAACTGAAAGACAAGTAGGGAATTTTACGTTTTCAAACAAAGCCTCCTCCCGAGGTCAAATAGCGGCCAAATTAATGGAAAAGAGTCGCAGCATACAGATACTACTTTTGCTAACATCTCTACTGAATTTCAGCCAAATCTAACGAAAAACAGCGAAATGTCAGGCACTTAAACGCAAATGTTATGGTGACAGACGTTTGCCGTGACGCAGAAGTTTTGCCGTGCACGACAGCAATAGCTCAGCTGAAAGCTTTCAGCTGAGCTAAAAAGCCTGTCCTTCTTTCGCATGAAATCTTGCATGATGATTTCGGGCCTCTCCTAAAAAATGTGCGAGGTTAACCGGCTTATAGGAACGTCAGATGGTGCACCGCCTACCCCCCACTTTACTTATTTTAATTACCAAGGAAGTTTTTTAAGTCGTTGAAAATCAGAAATTAATAATTTACTTGAAATTAAACTTAAAAATTTTTTAACTAACTTGTAGCCCTGCTTCCAATTTAAACACAAACAACTGTAGACCTAGTATAGTACTTCTAAGACAGAGCCACAGTATCCTGCACTTAGTTTCAATTGCTCGAGGCAATACTGAAAAACAAACCGCGTGTGACTGTGAGCCTACTTAGGAACACAACTGATTGTCCAAGTCATCATCAACAACCACAGTGGTACTATTATTGTTTGAATGAGTGGCAATCAGTCACCAACTAGATCTAGAACTATGGGGATATGTCTAAATATATTTGGAGGATGTCATAGCGCCTTTAAAGTAGGTTATTGGAGCAGCCTGAGAACGATTTTACTGCACAGGACCATCCCCATCTACACCGGGCAGTGGCTACTTAGATACTCATCTAGAATTAACTTCAGTTAAACAAGCAGTTATACAAGGTCACGATGTGAGGGAAACCTCATCACTCGTCATGTTCGTATGTAATAGCATCGAACTTGTGTAGGAGCTTATACTTTAAATGATAAAGATGAAAAATTACGCCAGCCTCCAATCTTAGGTCTACTAAAGAGCGAATAGAACTGCTGACATTATCAAACTTTTTCTTCTATATATATTTTTCTTCTATATAATATTTTTTCTGTATGTCTGTCAACAATTAATCATATCCGTGCATAGTACTGTAAAGTTTTACAGCTTGCCTGATAATACACTTCCTTATTTACAAATCACTACATAAGACCAAGCCAAGTGCTTTCAAATGGTCTATTTTGTAGTTCTGTGAGTCTACATCAACACGGCCTGTTTCTGTAAGAGCGATTACGTAAAAAGTTGAAGACCACGTAGCAGATCGATATATCGAAATGTTGAGAGGAACTATGTTCAGTAACAGTTGTGCAAGGAAGTTTTAGCCATACAATGCTACGTTACTTACCATAATTATCGGCGTGTATGTATTAATATAGTATTAAATATATATAAATATATAGACATTATAAGGTACGCGTACTGGATACCACAAATAAAAAGAAAAGAAGGGAGTGCTAACGCTTTCATAACATCCAGTGTGAAAAATATACATTTATTTGCAAGATATTCCGGGCACCTTGCCCTTCCTCAGTTTGCAACGGAATTAAACCGAAATTAGCTTTCACTGGTCTTATACCCATGAAGGGCAGAGGAGATAAACCTGTTAGGAAAAGCTGATAACAATAAAGCCAATTAGGTGAATGGCCTAGGTATACTTAGTAACAATGGCTACATTTGTTGTACCCATGAGTATTTGCTTAGAATAGATAAATCACTGTTTAATCCCGTTACGTGTGACCTCAACTTGAAGATAGTTTTTAGTTCAAATTGTTTACGTTTATCAGCAGAGGGGAAATTTCCAGCTAAAATAAAGAAACGTAAGTCGGAGATTGGGGTTATTAATGACATTTGACGAATGCTAAAGGCGGCGATTTATGCTCAAATGTAGGGGAGGATGGATGTGTCAGCCACATAACCAGAACTTTGCCATGTTGGGACATTTCAGGTTCAGATAATCCAACGACACCGAAGGCCCTCTGGATGCGTGGAGTGCTCCTCCATCAAAGGGTGTAGGGTCCGTTTTAGAGACCCTGTTGGGGTCAACAGGCAAAGATCTGAAGGAAAATGAGCCATGAAGTTTTGGTGTACTTCTATGATTATAGGCTTTTCAATGGAGCATATAACTACTCTCAAATGATACTGGATGTGCACTAAATAGACGAAAAAATGACAATTTTTCATTTCTGCCTTTGTATAGTCTAAGGTGGAGCAATGGCAAATCCCTTAGGTCTCACAATGGAATTTTGGTGGAAAGCATGAACAAGTGTAGGGATGAATGCTGCATTTAAGGAAAATGCTGCGTCTAAAATGCACCAGCATAGCATGCAACTAAGTAACTCACATCATTATTAAACCATTGAGTCTCACCAATGAACTCCAACAATAGCTATATGTCCTCGAAAAATTATGCATTAAAAGAGTTTAACTTACTGAAGTTGTATCATTTGAAATTTTGAACGTTTGGGCCAACAAAATATTCTATAGCAACATAAAAAAATCAACTTTCTTTCTGTGAGTACCTTATTTCATGAAAAAAGCTGCTTTCAAATTGATGCCTTATTTTGATTTATCTATTATTCTGCATTAAGAAATGTTCGTTTTAAGATTGTAAATATTTTCTGTACAACAAACGAAATATTTCCCTTTAATTCCACTCCAGTTTTCCTGCAATGAGTGATAATAGGAAGAACTCCCAATGCTGGACGGGAACTATGGGACATTTCTAAAATACGCATTAGAATGAAGCATTTAAATGGCGTTCCGAAATAAATCGCTTTTGGTTATTTCACGCATTTGCGCAGTTTTTTGTATTTCACGCAGTTGCGTAGCTTTACTGTATTTAACGCAGTTGCAAATTTGTTTTACTGCCTTGTTTTACTGTGTACATGCACACTCTGTGAGCGCGGCCAATGCACGCGCGTCGGTCGAGTTGTGTAGACACGCGTTTGTTTGTTTCATTTGAATCGCGTTTTACCGATCAGTTGATATTTTGCCGCCTGATGAAGGGTATGTACCCGAAACGTAGGGGAGTTTTCTCCTAAACTATGAGCACTTTTTACTATTTTCATTGATCTATACATTTCGCAAGTGCTTCACAGTAATCGACCTTATATATATATATATATATATATATATATATATATATATATATATATATATATATATATTTATATATATATATATATATATTTCTCTAATTCGGCACTTAGG